>JAZGTN010000281.1:0-337448 GCA_037783415.1 Leptasterias polaris | reverse complement strand
GCAATTTTTGTCAAAATTGGGCTAAAATCAGATAAAATCACAAGGGGTAAGCCTTACATTTTTGTCAAAATTGGGCTAAAATCAGATAAAATGACAAGGGGTAAAGCCTTGCATTTTTTTGTCAAAATTGGGCTAAAATCGAATAAAATCACAAGGGGTAAGCCTTGCATTTTTGTCGAAATTGGGCTAAAATCAGATAAAATCACAAGGGGTAAGCCTTACATTTTTGTCAAAATTGGGCTAAAATCGGATAAAATCACAAGGGGTAAGCCTTGCATTTTTTGTCAAAATTGGGCTAAAATCAGATAAAATCACAATGGGTAAGCCTTGCATTTTTGTCAAATTGGGCTAAAATCGGATAAAATCACAAGGGGTAAGCCTTGCATTTTTGTCAAAAATTGGGCTAAAATCGGATAAAATCACAAGGGGTAAGCCTTGCATTTTTTGTCAAAATTGGGCTAAAATCGGATAAAATCACAAGGGTAAGCCTTGCATTTTTTGTCAAAATTGGGCTAAAATCGATAAAATCACAAGGGGTAAGCCTTGCATTTTTGTCAAAATTGGGCTAAAATCGAATAAAATCACAAGGGGTAAGCCTTGCATTTTTGTCAAAATTGGGCTAAAATCAGATAAAATGACAAGGGGTAAGCCTTGCATTTTTGTCAAAATTGGGCTAAAATCGGATAAAATCACAAGGGGTAAGCCTTGCATTTTTGTCAAATTGGGCTAAAATCAGATAAAATCACAAGGGGTAAGCCTTGCATTTTTGTCAAAATTGGGCTAAAATCGGATAAAATCACAAGGGGTAAGCCTTGCATTTTTGTCAAAATTGGGCTAAAATCGGATAAAATCACAAGGGGTAAGCCTTGCATTTTTGTCAAAATTGGGCTGAAATCGGATAAAATGACAATGGGTAAGCCTTACATTTTTGTCGAAATTGGGCCAAAATCAGATAGTAAAATCACAAGGGGTAAGCCTTGCAATTTTGTCGAAATTGGGCTGAAAATCGGATAAAATCACAAGGGGTAAGCCTTGCATTTTTGTCAAAATTGGGCTAAAATCGGATAAAATCACAAGGGGTAAGCCTTGCATTTTTGTCAAAATTGGGCTAAAATCAGATAAAATGACAAGGGGTAAGCCTTGCATTTTTGTCAAAATTGGGCTAAAATCAGATAAAATCACAAGGGGTAAGCCTTGCATTTTTGTCAAAATTGGGCTAAAATCGGATAAAATCACAAGGGGTAAGCCTTGCATTTTTGTCAAAATTGGGCTGAAATCGGATAAAATGACAATGGGTAAGCCTTACATTTTTGTCGAAATTGGGCCAAAATCAGATAGTAAAATCACAAGGGGTAAGCCTTGCAATTTTGTCGAAATTGGGCTGAAATCGGATAAAATCACAAGGGGTAAGCCTTGCATTTTTGTCAAAATTGGGCTAAAATCAGATAAAATGACAAGGGGTAAGCCTTGCATTTTTGTCAAAATTGGGCTAAAATCAGATAAATCACAAGGGGTAAGCCTTGCATTTTTGTCAAAATTGGGCTAAAAATCAGATAAAATGACAAGGGGTAAGCCTTGCATTTTGTCAAAATTGGGCTAAAATCGGATAAAATCACAAGGGGTAAGCCTTGCATTTTTGTCAAAATTGGGCTAAAATCAGATAAATGACAAGGGGTAAGCCTTGCATTTTTGTCAAAATTGGGCTAAAATCAGATAAAATCACAAGGGGTAAGCCTTGCATTTTTGTCAAAATTGGGCTAAAATCAGATAAATGACAAGGGTAAGCCTTGCATTTTTGTCAAAATTGGGCTAAAATCGGATAAAATCACAAGGGGTAAGCCTTGCATTTTTTGTCAAAATTGGGCTAAAATCAGATAAAATGACAAGGGGTAAGCCTTGCATTTTTGTCAAAATTGGGCTAAAATCAGATAAAATCACAAGGGGTAAGCCTTGCATTTTTGTCAAAATTGGGCTAAAATCGGATAAAATCACAAGGGGTAAGCCTTGCATTTTTGTCAAAATTGGGCTAAAATCGGATAAAATCACAAGGGGTAAGCCTTGCATTTTTGTCAAAATTGGGCTGAAATCAGATAAAATCACAAGGGTAAGCCTTGCATTTTTGTCAAAATTGGGCTGAAATCGGATAAAATCACAAGGGGTAAGCCTTGCATTTTTGTCAAAATTGGGCTAAAATCAGATAAAATGACAAGGGGTAAGCCTTACATTTTTGTCAAAATTGGGCTAAAATCAGATAAAATGACAAGGGGTAAGCCTTGCATTTTTGTCAAAATTGGGCTAAAATCAGATAAAATCACAAGGGGTAAGCCTTGCATTTTTGTCAAAATTGGGCTGAAATCGGATAAAATGACAATGGGTAAGCCTTACATTTTTGTCGAAAATTGGGCAAAATCAGATAGTAAAATCACAAGGGGTAAGCCTTGCAATTTTGTCGAAATTGGGCTGAAATCGGATAAAATCACAAGGGGTAAGCCTTGCATTTTTGTCAAAATTGGGCTAAAATCAGATAAAATCACAAGGGGTAAGCCTTGCATTTTTGTCAAAATTGGGCTAAAATCTGATAAAATCACAAGGGGTAAGCCTTGCATTTTTGTCAAAATTGGGCTTAAATCGGATAAAATCACAAGGGGTAAGCCTTGCATTTTTGTCAAAATTGGGCTTAAATCGGATAAAATCACAAGGGGTAAGCCTTGCATTTTTGTCAAAATTGGGCTAAAATCAGATAAAATCACAAGGGGTAAGCCTTGCATTTTTGTCAAAATTGGGCTAAAATCAGATAAAATCACAAGGGGTAAGCCTTGCATTTTTGTCAAAATTGGGCTAAAATCAGATAAAATCACAAGGGGTAAGCCTTGCATTTTTGTCAAAATTGGGCTAAAATCAGATAAAATCACAAGGGGTAAGCCTTGCATTTTTGTCAAAATTGGGCTAAAATCAGATAAAATCACAAGGGGTAAGCCTTGCATTTTTGTCAAAATTGGGCTAAAATCAGATAAATCACAAGGGTAAGCCTTGCATTTTTGTCAAAATTGGGCTTAAATCGGATAAAATCACAAGGGGTAAGCCTTGCATTTTTGTCAAAATTGGGCTTAAATCGGATAAAATCACAAGGGGTTAAGCCTTGCATTTTTGTCAAAATTGGGCTTAAATCGGATAAAATCACAATGGGGTAAGCCTTGCATTTTTGTCAAAATTGGGCTTAAATCGGATAAAATGACAAGGGGTAAGCCTTGCATTTTTGTCAAAATTGGGCTAAAATCAGATAAAATCACAAGGGGTAAGCCTTGCATTTTTGTCAAAATTGGGCTAAAATCAGATAAAATCACAAGGGGTAAGCCTTGCATTTTTGTCAAAATTGGGCTAAATCCGATAAAATCACAAGGGGTAAGCCTTGCATTTTTGTCAAAATTGGGCTAAAATCAGATAAAATCACAAGGGGTAAGCCTTGCATTTTTGTCGAAACTGGGCTTAAATCGGATAAAATCACAAGGGGTAAGCCTTACATTTTTTGTCGAAATTGGGCTAAAATCGGATAAAACGACAAGGGGTAAGCTTGCTTTTTTGTCAAAATTGGGCTAAAATCGGATAAAACAACATTTTTGTCGAAATTGGGCTAAAATCGGATTAAATGACAAGGGGTAAGCCTTGCATTTTTGTCAAAATTGGGCTAAAATCCGATAAAATCACAAGGGGTAAGCCTTGCATTTTTGTCAAAATTGGGCTAAAATCGGATAAAACGACAAGGGGTAAGCCTTGCATTTTTGTCAAAATTGGGCTAAAATCGGATAAAATCACAAGGGGGTAAGCCTTGCATTTTTGTCAAATTGGCCTTAAATCGGATAAAATGACAAGGGGTAAGCCTTGCATTTTTGTCAAAATTGGGCTGAAATCAGATAAAATCACAAGGGGTAAGCCTTGCATTTTTGTCAAAATTGGGCTAAAATCAGATAAAATGACAAGGGGTAAGCCTTGCATTTTTGTCAAAATTGGGCTAAAATCAGATAAAATCACAAGGGGTAAGCCTTGCATTTTTGTCAAAATTGGGCTGAAATCGGATAAAATCACAAGGGGTAAGCCTTGCATTTTTGTCAAAATTGGGCTAAAATCGGATAAAATGACAAGGGGTAAGCCTTGCATTTTTGTCAAAATTGGGCTGAAATCAGATAAAATCACAAGGGGGTAAGCCTTGCATTTTTGTCAAAATTGGGCTAAAATCAGATAAAATGACAAGGGGTAAGCCTTGCATTTTTGTCAAAATTGGGCTGAAATCGGATAAAATCACAAGGGGTAAGCCTTGCATTTTTGTCAAAATTGGGCTAAAATCAGATAAAATGACAAGGGGTAAGCCTTGCATTTTTGTCAAAATTGGGCTAAAATCAGATAAAATCACAAGGGGTAAGCCTTGCATTTTTGTCAAAATTGGGCTAAAATCAGATAAAATCACAAGGGGTAAGCCTTGCATTTTTGTCAAAATTGGGCTGAAATCGGATAAAATCACAAGGGGTAAGCCTTGCATTTTTGTCAAAATTGGGCTAAAATCAGATAAAATGACAAGGGGTAAGCCTTGCATTTTTGTCAAAATTGGGCTAAAATCAGATAAAATCACAAGGGGTAAGCCTTGCATTTTTGTCAAAATTGGGCTGAAATCGGATAAAATCACAAGGGGTAAGCCTTGCATTTTTGTCAAAATTGGGCTAAAATCGGATAAAATGACAAGGGGTAAGCCTTGCATTTTTGTCAAAATTGGGCTGAAATCAGATAAAATCACAAGGGGTAAGCCTTGCATTTTTGTCAAAAATTGGGCTAAAATCAGATAAAATGACAAGGGGTAAGCCTTGCATTTTGTCAAAATTGGGCTGAAATCGGATAAAATCACAAGGGGTAAGCCTTGCATTTTTGTCAAAATTGGGCTGAAATCGGATAAAACGACAAGGGGTAAGCCTTGCATTTTTGTCAAAATTGGGCTAAAATCAGATAAAATCACAAGGGGTAAGCCTTACATTTTTGTCAAAATTGGGCTGAAATCGGATAAAATCACAAGGGGTAAGCCTTGCATTTTTGTCAAAATTGGGCTAAAATCAGATAAAATCACAAGGGGTAAGCCTTGCATTTTTGTCAAAATTGGGCTGAAATCGGATAAAACGACAAGGGGTAAGCCTTGCATTTTTGTCAAAATTGGGCTAAAATCAGATAAAATCACAAGGGGTAAGCCTTACATTTTTGTCAAAATTGGGCTGAAATCGGATAAAATCACAAGGGGGTAAGCCTTGCATTTTTGTCAAAATTGGGCTAAAATCAGATAAAATGACAAGGGGTAAGCCTTGCATTTTTGTCAAAATTGGGCTAAAATCAGATAAAATCACAAGGGGTAAGCCTTGCATTTTTGTCAAAATTGGGCTAAAATCGGATAAAATCACAAGTGGTAAGCCTTGCATTTTTGTCAAAATTGGGCTAAAATCAGATAAAATGACAAGGGGTAAGCCTTGCATTTTTGTCAAAATTGGGCTAAAATCAGATAAAATGACAAGGGGTAAGCCTTGCATTTTTGTCAAAATTGGGCTAAAATCGGATAAAATCACAAGGGGTAAGCCTTACATTTTTGTCAAAATTGGGCTAAAATCAGATAAAATGACAAGGGGTAAGCCTTGCATTTTTGTCAAAATTGGGCTAAAATCGGATAAAATCACAAGGGGTAAGCCTTGCATTTTTGTCAAAATTGGGCTTAAATCAGATAAAATGACAAGGGGTAAGCCTTGCATTTTTGTCAAAATTGGGCTTAAATCAGATAAAATGACAAGGGGTAAGCCTTGCATTTTTGTCAAAATTGGGCTAAAATCAGATAAAATCACAAGGGGTAAGCCTTACATTTTTGTCAAAATTGGGCTTAAATCAGATAAAATGACAAGGGGTAAGCCTTGCATTTTTGTCAAAATTGGGCTTAAATCAGATAAAATGACAAGGGGTAAGCCTTGCATTTTTGTCAAAATTGGGCTAAAATCAGATAAAATGACAAGGGGTAAGCCTTGCATTTTTGTCAAAATTGGGCTTAAATCAGATAAAATGACAAGGGGTAAGCCTTGCATTTTTGTCAAAATTGGGCTTAAATCAGATAAAATGACAAGGGGTAAGCCTTGCATTTTTGTCAAAATTGGGCTAAAATCAGATAAAATGACAAGGGGTAAGCCTTGCATTTTTGTCAAAATTGGGCTAAAATCAGATAAAATGACAAGGGGTAAGCCTTGCATTTTTGTCAAAATTGGGCTAAAATCGGATAAAATGACAAGGGGTAAGCCTTGCATTTTTGTCAAAATTGGGCTAAAATCAGATAAAATGACAAGGGGTAAGCCTTGCATTTTTGTCAAAATTGGGCTAAAATCGGATAAAATCACAAGGGGTAAGCCTTGCATTTTTGTCAAAATTGGGCTAAAATCGGATAAAATCACAAGGGGTAAGCCTTACATTTTTGTCAAAATTGGGCTAAAATCAGATAAAATGACAAGGGGTAAGCCTTGCATTTTTGTCAAAATTGGGCTAAAATCAGATAAAATGACAAGGGGTAAGCCTTGCATTTTTGTCAAAATTGGGCTAAAATCAGATAAAATGACAAGGGGTAAGCCTTGCATTTTTGTCAAAATTGGGCTAAAATCGGATAAAATCACAAGGGGTAAGCCTTGCATTTTTGTCAAAATTGGGCTAAAATCAGATAAAATCACAAGGGGTAAGCCTTGCATTTTTGTCAAAATTGGGCTAAAATCAGATAAAATGACAAGGGGTAAGCCTTGCATTTTTGTCAAAATTGGGCTAAAATCGGATAAAATCACAAGGGGTAAGCCTTGCATTTTTGTCAAAATTGGGCTAAAATCGGATAAAATCACAAGGGGTAAGCCTTACATTTTTGTCAAAATTGGGCTAAAATCGGATAAAATCACAAGGGGTAAGCCTTACATTTTTGTCAAAATTGGGCTAAAATCAGATAAAATGACAAGGGGTAAGCCTTGCATTTTTGTCAAAATTGGGCTAAAATCGGATAAAATCACAAGGGGTAAGCCTTACATTTTTGTCAAAATTGGGCTAAAATCAGATAAAATGACAAGGGGTAAGCCTTGCATTTTTGTCAAAATTGGGCTAAAATCGGATAAAATCACAAGGGGTAAGCCTTGCATTTTTGTCAAAATTGGGCTAAAATCGGATAAAATCACAAGGGGTAAGCCTTACATTTTTGTCAAAATTGGGCTAAAATCAGATAAAATGACAAGGGGTAAGCCTTGCATTTTTGTCAAAATTGGGCTAAAATCGGATAAAATCACAAGGGGTAAGCCTTGCATTTTTGTCAAAATTGGGCTAAAATCGGATAAAATCACAAGGGGTAAGCCTTGCATTTTTGTCAAAATTGGGCTAAAATCAGATAAAATCACAAGGGGTAAGCCTTGCATTTTTGTCAAAATTGGGCTAAAATCAGATAAAATGACAAGGGGTAAGCCTTGCATTTTTGTCAAAATTGGGCTAAAATCGGATAAAATCACAAGGGGTAAGCCTTGCATTTTTGTCAAAATTGGGCTTAAATCGGATAAAATGACAATGGGTAAGCCTTGCATTTTTGTCAAAATTGGGCTAAAATCAGATAAAATCACAAGGGGTAAGCCTTACATTTTTGTCAAAATTGGGCTAAAATCAGATAAAATGACAAGGGGTAAGCCTTGCATTTTTGTCAAAATTGGGCTAAAATCGGATAAAATCACAAGGGGTAAGCCTTGCATTTTTGTCAAAATTGGGCTGAAATCGGATAAAATCACAAGGGGTAAGCCTTACATTTTTGTCAAAATTGGGCTTAAATCGGATAAAATGACAATGGGTAAGCCTTGCATTTTTGTCAAAATTGGGCTAAAATCGGATAAAATCACAAGGGGTAAGCCTTGCATTTTTGTCAAAATTGGGCTAAAATCAGATAAAATGACAAGGGGTAAGCCTTGCATTTTTGTCAAAATTGGGCTAAAATCGGATAAAATCACAAGGGGTAAGCCTTGCATTTTTGTCAAAATTGGGCTAAAATCGGATAAAATCACAAGGGGTAAGCCTTACATTTTTGTCAAAATTGGGCTAAAATCAGATAAAATGACAAGGGGTAAGCCTTGCATTTTTGTCAAAATTGGGCTAAAATCGGATAAAATCACAAGGGGTAAGCCTTGCATTTTTGTCAAAATTGGGCTAAAATCGGATAAAATCACAAGGGGTAAGCCTTACATTTTTGTCAAAATTGGGCTTAAATCGGATAAAATCACAAGGGGTAAGTCTTGCATTTTTGTCAAAATTGGGCTAAAATCGGATAAAATCACAAGGGGTAAGCCTTGCATTTTTGTCAAAATTGGGCTAAAATCGGATAAAATCACAAGGGGTAAGCCTTGCATTTTTGTCAAAATTGGGCTTAAATCGGATAAAATCACAAGGGGTAAGTCTTGCATTTTTGTCAAAATTGGGCTTAAATCGGATAAAACGACAAGGGTTAAGCCTTGCATTTTTGTCAAAATTGGGCTGAAATCGGATAAAATCACAAGGGGTAAGCCTTGCATTTTTGTCAAAATTGGGCTAAAATCAGATAAAATCACAAGGGGTAAGCCTTGCATTTTTGTCAAAATTGGGCTAAAATCGGATAAAATCACAAGGGGTAAGCCTTACATTTTTGTCAAAATTGGGCTAAAATCAAATAAAACGACAAGGGGTAAGCCTTACATTTTTGTCAAAATTGGGCTAAAATCGGATAAAATCACAAGGGGTAAGCCTTACATTTTTGTCAAAATTGGGCTTAAATCGGATAAAACGACAAGGGGTAAGTCTTGCATTTTTGTCAAAATTGGGCTTAAATCGGATAAAATGACAAGGGGTAAGTCTTGCATTTTTGTCAAAATTGGGCTTAAATCGGATAAAACGACAAGGGGTAAGTCTTGCATTTTTGTCAAAATTGGGCTGAAATCGGATAAAATCACAAGGGGTAAGTCTTGCATTTTTGTCAAAATTGGGCTAAAATCGGATAAAATCACAAGGGGTAAGCCTTACATTTTTGTCAAAATTGGGCTGAAATCGGATAAAATCACAAGGGGTAAGTCTTGCATTTTTGTCAAAATTGGGCTAAAATCAGATAAAACGACAAGGGGTAAGCCTTGCATTTTTGTCAAAATTGGGCTAAAATCAGATAAAATGACAAGGGGTAAGCCTTGCATTTTTGTCAAAATTGGGCTGAAATCGGATAAAACGACAAGGGTTAAGCCTTGCATTTTTGTCAAAATTGGGCTAAAATCAGATAAAATCACAAGGGGTAAGCCTTACATTTTTGTCAAAATTGGGCTGAAATCGGATAAAATCACAAGGGGTAAGTCTTGCATTTTTGTCAAAATTGGGCTAAAATCAGATAAAATCACAAGGGGTAAGCCTTGCATTTTTGTCAAAATTGGGCTGAAATCGGATAAAACGACAAGGGTTAAGCCTTGCATTTTTGTCAAAATTGGGCTAAAATCAGATAAAATCACAAGGGGTAAGCCTTACATTTTTGTCAAAATTGGGCTGAAATCGGATAAAATCACAAGGGGTAAGTCTTGCATTTTTGTCAAAATTGGGCTAAAATCGGATAAAATCACAAGGGGTAAGCCTTACATTTTTGTCAAAATTGGGCTGAAATCGGATAAAATCACAAGGGGTAAGTCTTGCATTTTTGTCAAAATTGGGCTAAAATCAGATAAAATCACAAGGGGTAAGCCTTGCATTTTTGTCAAAATTGGGCTGAAATCGGATAAAATCACAAGGGGTAAGCCTTGCATTTTTGTCAAAATTGGGCTAAAATCAGATAAAATGACAAGGGGTAAGCCTTGCATTTTTGTCAAAATTGGGCTAAAATCAGATAAAATCACAAGGGGTAAGCCTTGCATTTTTGTCAAAATTGGGCTGAAATCAGATAAAATCACAAGGGGTAAGCCTTGCATTTTTGTCAAAATTGGGCTGAAATCGGATAAAATCACAAGGGGTAAGCCTTGCATTTTTGTCAAAATTGGGCTAAAATCAGATAAAATGACAAGGGGTAAGCCTTGCATTTTTTGTCAAAATTGGGCTAAAATCAGATAAAATGACAAGGGGTAAGCCTTGCATTTTTTGTCAAAATTGGGCTAAAATCAGATAAAACGACAAGGGGTAAGCCTTGCATTTTTTGTCAAAATTGGGCTAAAATCAGATAAAATGACAAGGGGTAAGCCTTGCATTTTTTGTCAAAATTGGGCTAAAATCAGATAAAATCACAAGGGGTAAGCCTTGCATTTTTGTCAAAATTGGGCTGAAATCGGATAAAATCACAAGGGGTAAGCCTTGCATTTTTGTCAAAATTGGGCTAAAATCAGATAAAACGACAAGGGGTAAGCCTTGCATTTTTTGTCAAAATTGGGCTAAAATCAGATAAAATCACAAGGGTAAGCCTTGCATTTTTGTCAAAATTGGGCTAAAATCAGATAAAATCACAAGGGGTAAGCCTTGCATTTTTTGTCAAAATTGGGCTAAAATCAGATAAAATGACAAGGGGTAAGCCTTGCATTTTTTGTCAAAATTGGGCTAAAATCAGATAAAATCACAAGGGGTAAGCCTTGCATTTTTGTCAAAATTGGGCTGAAATCAGATAAAATCACAAGGGGTAAGCCTTGCATTTTTGTCAAAATTGGGCTTAAATCGGATAAAATGACAAGGGGTAAGCCTTGCATTCTTTTCAAAATTGGGTTAAAATTGGATAAAATGACCACTTGCTCAACACTAGCCCCTTGCCCCAACCCTTACCCTAGCCACTTGCTCAACACTAGCCCCTTGCCCCAACCCTTACCCTAGCCACTTTTCCTTAACCTAACCCAAACCACTTGCTCAACACTAGCCCCTTGCCCCAACCCTTACCCTAGCCACTTGCTCAACACTAGCCCCTTGCCCCAACCCTTACCCTAGCCACTTTTCCTTAACCTAACCCTAGCCACTTGCTCAACACTAGCCCCTTGCCCCAACCCTAACCCTATAGCCACCTGTCCTTAACCTAACCCTAGCCACTTGCTCAACACTAGCCCCTTGCCCCAACTCTTACCCTAGCCACTTGTCCTTGACCTAACCCTAACCACTTGCCCCAACTCTATCCTCTTGCCTTGCCCTTTACCCCTGCCCTAACATTTGCCAAATGAGTACAACACAAACAAATCTCAACAAACAACAAACACACCTAACTTCTTTCTAAATTGAAACCAATTTTTATCTAATACAAAAAACACATACATTCCATTAACAAATAAAAGAATTATTTTAACAACTACAAAGAAAACAGAGTAGCACATTTCCCTATAATATCTGCATTTTGTGATGTATATGTGCCAAGAAAAGGTATGCTATTTACCCCTTTGCATTCTGGCATCACATGTGGTGATTGAGTCACACTCATCATAATGGGAGTCAACAGGTAAAGCATGTAAATGCGTCACCTCAAATTCGCTCTACACTCTGTAACACACAGGGGCATTAACTCCGAAATGGCGCAACTAAGATTATTGTGACGTCAGGTGAAACATAAAGCTGTTACAAGGCCACCAATGACAAATACAATTAGTATGAGAACATGATTTGTTTACAAGCCGGACATTTTGTGTTTAGCATAAAACATGTATAAAGCTGTAGTTGAAACAACCACTAACAATGACTAATTTATAATTAGAAACGGATTTTTTAACAAGCCGGACATTTTATGTTCAGCATAAGAGAATGCATGTTGTTGACCACAAATTTCACAAGTTGATTACATAGCGATAATAAGCGATAATAATTGTCAAATGTTTACGCAGCCTTCCCTATCAAAATTACAGTTAAATAAAACAAAAACAGACATTATAATGCATTAGGCATTAAATACAGGTAGCTCTACCATATTAGGAACATTATATATGTACCAATTATACAAATACTTCCAAACAAGTATGATTAAAATAAGTAAAGAATAAAAACTACCATAGCCTTGTTTCAAGTTGTCACAATGAGTACCATTCATGTGATAACAATGTATAGTGCCACGCTAGATTAGAGAAAGAGCCTTGGGACAAGGCTACCGCATTTTTGTAAAAAACAAAACAACATTAATAACACAATGTTCAACTAAAATAACTCACATTTTCATTGTAGTGATTGGTTGTCATTTAAAATGATACACAAGCACACTTTTGTGTTAAGTGTAACTGATATATAATTTAAACCTTTTCGTAAAATATTCATTTTAATAAATAATTATATGATTGGCACACATCACGAAAAATTACTATAAACATGTCTGTTCTTAAGGATATTCACCTTTGTAAAATATTCTGGAAAAGTCACTTCGTGACCTTGGAGACAAAGTTCAGGAGGGGAAGCAGATTATTATACAAATTTGAATTTAAAAAAGAAAACCCATTGGTGAATTTTTGAAATATAGAGGGATCAGTCATAAAAATATACACATTTGTAATATCTTTGAAATATAAAACAATTATTATAGCCATGTAAAATGAAAGTTGAAAATGTGTCAGCAGAAAAACTATTCTCTTCAAGGGTTATAGCCATAAATTATGTTTTAGTGGCTACAGCAGGAGGACCAGTTTTATAGCTCGTCGTTTCACAAGTCCACCAGCTTTTTCACTGGGCCATTTAACTAAAGTTTTCTTTAAACATTGTGACTTGTAGGCTGTGTGGGATGTAACTTTAAAAGCAATGAAAAAGCCAGTAGGATTGGCCGGTTCATTGAGTACGCAGGCTGTTCATTTATGACAAATAAATAAATTTCACGCAAAATAATTTAGAAATAATATTAAGAAGGGCAGAAATCAATAAAATATGCTGATCATGTTCTTTAAGTGAAAAACCGGTATAACAATGTGCATGTCAACAATTGATTGATATGTGCATTACGTGATTTAAAATTGACCGTAAATGTGTGGATCAGCTGAGTAAAAATGTATGTAAGGGTCTGGAAATCAGATTCCTCTCAGCTATATGAATGAAACTATTCAAACTACTTAACGATCAATGGATTTACCCAAACAGAAGAGATGTGTCCTGGCTGAGTTGAGTATAATATTAGTTGAACTTCCAAGCCATCGTGATACCCAGAGCAACAATCAGTGTTGTACTGGTAATGCAGCATGCAGCAGCTGTTGTACCGGGCTTTGTTGTTGCTGTTTTTTCTGTTGAAGCTGTTGGTAGAATATTGAGATGTTTAGAAACCAAAACTACTTAAGTAGTTGATTGTAGACTATGAGTTATATTGAAGATTTTCTTTCAAATGTGTAAAACATTTGGGTGAAGATTTGTTCTAAAAGGTTAAGGGGCTGTTTGAAGATGTTGTCATTTTCAGGATTGAGAATAGTGGGTTGACGGGGGTATAGGGAGATGGAGGTTTCGGAGAAATATTGATTAACATTCATGTGTTATTTGAAGTCATGCATAGGCATGACTTCAAATAATGTTTTGGTTTACCACGATAATAGATTGTGAATTTGTATTGGTTGGGAACCAAACACGTGAGGTGATACAAAAACGCGTGTACATGGCTCAGGGGAACGGGGTACATTACTTTAATTGTGCCCACCATTGGTCGTTCCCAGCACCTAGTTGTACAGTGTTAGAAATAGCCACAGGTTAGAGGTTGTATTTATGCTGGTACTAGGTAAATTGATTAACATTCATGTGCAATTTGCTGTAGGGAACAGTGAAGCAATATTTCTCAATGACCTGTTTGCTTTTTAAACTGTGCCAATTTTGTTGTATTATGTTGGAAGATGACACACACAACGGAGGTGAGCCTTAAAAAATATTACTATTAAACTTTGCCAACTTTGAATGATCCCTAATAACGTAAACACACATCAGTTCTCATAATGAATGATTGTGTGTCCTAAAATACATGACTGCCCACGGTGTGAGCAACAAAGTACATTTATGGCTTTAGACAGAGCAATGACTTTTTGTGAAGCTGAATCCTTCTAAACTCAGCAGATTTATTTCACAGTCTTGAAAAGAGGATATTCAAAGCTTGAACTTGATCACAAAATATCAACTTTTGAAACTATTGAAAAAAACCTTTACACTTTGAAACAATTGAAATGATTTCAGGATTTCTTTGGTGCACATACCACTCGCAAGAACAGTATAAGTTGTTTCCATTCCACCGGTGATGTGGTCGTGAACGTGGCAATGCAGGAGCCATTTACCTGGGTTATCTGCCATCATCTGCACCGCGCCGAACACACCTGTAGTAAATAACAACAATCAATACTGAGAGTGACCATGAGCAGTAGCCAGAAGACACCCCCCCTAGAGATATCGACTTTAATAAAAGGGAGCCAATGGTTCTCCAAATACAAAATCACATTGAGTTTTTCCTTTATAAACGGGATCCTCTGTTTGTCTGAAGCAGGCAATATAAATTACAGTTAGGGGGGGCCTACAGCTTACTGAGCAATCGAGGGACCAACAAAACAAGGGATAACTCATAGAGCTACATTGAGTTGAGAATAACTGGGATTCAAGAACCCATCGAACAATACTGTCAGAATAGGGCACCAGTTATCAAAGATTGCCTATTCCGCTTACAAGCTTTATAAATAGTGGCCCCGGTCCAGCAACGCTAAATGGAAGCCGATATCACAAAAGAACAAAAGTGTGATGTCACAATACAAATCACTATCCCCACAGTATAACAGTTTCCTGCACTTTGGGCAACTATAATGTGTTAAATCGCTGAAACTAAGCATAAGGCATTTGATGATCACCGAATGATCAAAAATGTTAATCTAAGTAAAACATACTCAGGTGGTTAAAAATATTGAGCACTGAAGGATTTCCCTAAAAACTCATTATTTGCTACTCATTATTAGACTTGAGTGTGTGCATAAAAACATGCTCAGTGTAAATACGCAAAATTCCATGACAAAATCATTCCCTTCTGAGACCATTCATGGCCAAAGAGGGTGTTGGAGTGATCGAGGGACCAACAAAACAAGGGATAACTCATAGAGCTTCTCAACAGAGAACATTGGTTGAGAATAACTGGGATTCAAGAACCCATCGAACAATACAACTTTGAGTGTAACAAACTTTCCCATTCTGCCAATGATGGTTCAAAGTTAACTTTTCCTCCCACATCTAAAACATCTTCTTCTCTACACAGTGGCAGAGGCATTTTCACATTTTGATTAAACCTAAAGGCCTTGTCACACAGGGCATAAACCTAAAGGCCTTGTCACACAGGGCATAAACCTAAAGGCCTCGTCACACAGGGCACTTTCAGGCAACTTGGAGGCAATTACCACTGACACTGTATGCATAAGGAACACCGTGGCAACACAAGAGACATTCTTCTAGCTGAGAATAAAAACTGGTACTTGGATGAGAACTTATAGGCAATCTTTGATAACTGGTGCCCTATTCTGACTTTGCTAAACAATTTTCCGCTTACAAGCTTTATAAATACTGGCCCCAGTCCAGCAACGCTAAATGGAAGCCGATATCACAAAAGAACAAAAGTGTGATGTCACAATACAAATCACTATCCCCAAGAAAATAATGAGGAAGCTGAAATGTGGATGAATTTTCTTATCAAAGATTGCCTATAAGTGGTTGCCTGCAAGCTGCCTCATGTGACATGGCATTAATGAATGACCAAGTCCCTCCCTACGCTTTATAAGTGGGACTCGGCCAGCGGCCAGCAGCCAGCATTACAAAAGGTTGACGATAAAATGAGTCATACTCACCAGGGAATAATTCAAAGACGTCGACTCTATGAACCATAGATGTCCTATAAGTGACCGTTTGACCATGGAAGTGGACAGAGTGGACATCAACTTCATCACCGATAGCAAGCAAGTACCACTCCACCACGGAGCCCTCTTCCATTTCCAAGTGTTTCAAATTACTGAACAAGAATCCATTAATACCTGTACAATGACAAAGATTTCAAAGTATCAAGAGACAAGTCTTTTGGGAATTCAGGGCTTGATTTCACAAAGAGCTAAGATCAATCTTAAGAGCGAATCAATCTTAACTGCTAAGCAAAGTGTGACGTCACAATACAAATCACTGGCAATACTGACAACTCATCTTAAGATGAACCTTAGTGCTTTGTGAAATTGAGCCCAGGCAAAAGCAATAGAATTTGCTTAGCACAATAAAATATGCTTAGCAGAAACAGGTTACCAGCCAAAATCCAATGTCATTCTCATGACTTATTCAACTGGTGCCCTATTCTGAGTATCATGACACCCCAATAAATTTTCTCAGTTGGCAAATGAGGCACTACAATCAAAAGAAGGGCATCCAGACTTTAAAACAATTCGGCATTTATCCTTAAAGTATACTAATTGCAAAAGAGGTTGGATGCTTTTATTGAACCGGCAGGAGAATTATTAGTAGTGGGCAAGTCGGTAGACTGGTTCCCTGCCGTACATCTCCTTAAGGAGAAAATGCCCGTCAGCACATGGGGTTCCACACAACCTCCTAAAGAAAATGCCCTGGCTCCGCCCCTGCCACTCCTCCAACTTACCATGCATGAGGTTGCTTTCCTCAAAATCTGGATCAGCTTTATCGACAGCGTTAGGAGTCCCGCAAAACTCCTGAATGTTCTCATCCAAGTACCAGCTTTTATTCTCATCCAATACCGTGAAGAGAAGAGCAATTTCACGATCGACATCTTGACGGCGTCCGTTCTTTCCAAGAGTTCCGGGTCGACAGACGACCATTGGACCAACAAGACCCGAGTTGGTGTCCATCACTTTGTCGACGTTGGAAAAGTAGGCGTAGACGATGCAATTAGGATCAGTTGCAATGGGTCCTGCTCGGTCAGGGACTTCCCACTGGTAGGTCTTGGTAGTTCCGGGAGCTATGCCTATTTCTAATAAAAAACAAAAGTATAATGAGATGTTTTTTTGAGGTTGTTGTTTTGCCTACATTATTAAACTTGTCCAAGTGTTTTCCATAAGCCATTTTGAGGTTTGTTGGACACTATGACACTATTAGGTTTGGGTAACTTTGTTTGTACTATACCCATCTGGAGATGCCCAAACCAAACATTGCACTCCTATAGTGTCCGGCATATAAAAAAAAGGCTAATGTGTTTGAACTGAGTGAGACTGCCATCAAACCATTTCAGCAAAATGTACGCAAGGCAAGGCATTATATTTGACCCTTGGGGAAAAAAGTGTTGGAGCATTTTATTGAGTACAAATGGCGACCTACACAATAGGCTTTAGTGGTTTTGTTAATAACAATTTTTCTGAGGACAAAAATAAGAAATCAGATTAGATGGAAGAACGTTATGCTTGGAGGGTATCGACACAATTAAACAAGACATGACTAACAACTTGTTTTCTTTGCCTTCTCCTTTTTCCACAGATATCCCCCTTTGTCTGTTTCATTCACTAATAAATTAGTTATGAAGCCATGTAGGTTTCACAGTTCAACCTGGGAAGCGGCAGTCAGTTTCCCTTGTTTAAGCAAAACAACTTTAATCAGAAACCCAGGATTTCATGTATCCAACAGTAAATTGTTATAACAAGCAACAACAAAAATTGTTGTAGGTGAAAATTGTTGTTCCACTTTGATGGATTTGCTCATCATGAATTGATGGCTGCATATACCTTTGACTGTATCATTGACACTTGACACCAGAACACCAAAAGGCTCCAGACCAAACTGACGAGACGCTGTATTCTTCACAACAATTGTTACGGTTTCCCCAACCTCCATATGGAGAAGTGGACCCATGACGCCAAGATGCATATCCACTGTCGTTCGTTTCTTCTCTGTTGTGAAGGTGTCATCGGTGTATTCTCGGTAGCGTGCTTTCTTGTAACGAGATCCGATGGACAAGGCACCTTGCGCGACAAACACATAACCAGTGCTGAAAATGCAGAGCAGAGAGAGTTTTTTAAGGGAGCTCATGTTAGGTTGGCACGGTGATCTCTTCCCTGCCTTCCACCTCTGTGACCCAGTTCAAATCCCGGACTTCTCTACACAGATATCTTCAGGCCTACGGGCCAAAGTGAAAAATGGCATATAGTCGCTTTTGAGGGTCCCTTGGATTATCACCAGAAAGATCATAATAATAACAGTAGTTAAAATTTTCTGGTGCTGATCCGAAACCAAACCATTTTCCTCTCTGTACTATAGCTACAGCCTGCATCTGTATTCAGGTCTCCATAGATTGACCACAGGGTCCAACATCAAGTAGAAAGACAACTTTTTAAAAGTTTGTAACACCCGACAGGTGCTCCGGAGACTTATTGAATTAAGTGCATGAAAAGTTTGAGGTCTGAAACAGTCATCTATATAGGAGCGACTGTATGCGCTGGAAGTCGAAACATTGACTGTTGCAGTCGTTTGGAAGACTCTAGAGCGTATTGGTTTCAGACGTAGATCTTGTCATGAGCCGAACTTAATGTCAATGTTAGGTTAATGTTCAACTGTCTGAAACCAAAATGTATTTGGGTCGACCTAGAGTCGCTCCTAATCTATTCGGTTTGGCTAAACTCTGCAGCGCCTTGGACAAGGTGTAATGTACTGCTTAAATCTTACCTATCAGGATCGGTCAAATTCTCGCTCCTGACTGGGTCCCATTTCATCTCAGCATAGTCCCAGTATTCCTCTGCAATAGCAACGAAATACGACCTCGTCTTCGAACCTACTTCAGGTGCAGCCTGGTCAGCCTTGTCCTGCACCGTCAAGAGGGCTGTCATTCCTTCAACCAAGTGGGAGTTTGTTTGACATGCAATTTGAAAGACACCTGTTGGGAAAACAAAAACATCTTTTCACTAACTTATATTTACAATATCCTTTCTATAATATGATTTTTAATTTGCTACCTATCATTCACTGCAAAGTGTATTTTTTAATAGGGGTTTGAGAACATAGAGTAGTCACATGCTTTATTGTATATACAATGTTGAGTATTGGCGCACTACAATGTGAATATGGCATTTGTTGTCAGAGTAAAATGAAGGTTTGGTCTATCTATCTATTATAGCTTACCCGGTACGTCTGCCTCCATATACGCTGTTTCAGAAACTCCTGGAAATACCATAACTGTTGACGTGCGGCGAGAGTTATGCAGCAGAGTGTTTCCATGAACTGACATCCCATGTTCGTTAGTGTAGTCTCCTACGGCCATGATGTGCCACGAAATTGTGTCACCAACAACTGCAGTTATGTTCTTCAAGTTTTTATAGGATAACCCATTCAAAGCTATAGTTTCAAGATAAAACATTATTACAATAAACTTAGATTTACAAGTGAGACAAAAAAATTAGCCGGTGCGACCAACCTGTAGTATAAATGCATGCAAACAAAATAGTTAATGGCCTGACGTTTTGACCCTAGCACAGTCTTTCTTGAGGGCTAAATGACATCACAACACACATAAACATGTAAACAAGTGTAACAAGATTTACAAGTCTTAAAAACTTCAAATGATTCTGATTATATTTTACCCTGAAACAAGGAGTCAATACAGATAGATTAAACTTTATTGTCCCATCAAGCGGGATGTGGCCTTTTGACCTCATAAAAAGCATAAAATACACAGAACAACAAAAAATAGAGCTACCTATAACAAATGGCAGAACCCGACCGTTCCCATCCCCAAATGAGATCAAAATAATGCAAAAATTAATGGTTTGATACATTAATATAGCCCCCTAAAGTTATGTCTTCATCCCCCGTCCCAATTTTGTTCATTTGTTTTGTTAAAAAAATATCAGGCAGCGCAGTAAACATTAAAAATACACCCCCCACCCCCCCAAATAAAATAAAAAATAAAAAACCCCAAACAATCCAAAGACGTACCGCTGAAACAGAGATGCAGGCCTGACGGATTGCCTACAAAAACAAAGAATTTATCTAGAGGCTTTCCAACTGCACCCGATCATTGGAGAAAAAAAACCGAAAAAAAACCCCCAAGACAATACAGAAAAAAACCCACCAAAATGTGCTGGAGCTAGACAATGAAAATGTCTTGTTATGCCACTGCCTATATAAACAGGGTCACTATACTGCACACTTAAATAGTTCACAAATTTGTTAAATAGCTGAGCTCACCAACAATTACTTAAAGTTAATGAAAATGTTCTTACATGTCATCTGATTGGATGCTACGAACAGTTCGTCTGTTTTGTCAACCAATCCTGAATTGTCGGAGTAGGTTTGAATATTCTCATCAATCAGCCAGCTGAGGTTCTCATCAGTGGTAGCGAAGAGCAGGAAATACTCCTCGTCAACGTGCATCTGTAAAGAAACGAAGATGAAGTTTCTGTCACAAACAAAATTCAAGGATCTATTCCTCATCTCTCATTCTATAAATGGCACATCTCCTAGATACATTCAGGATTCAGTACAGTGTTTCTACAGGACGGTTTTGATATACAAACACCATACTCCTCAACGTCCCTCGTTCTAAACTTACTTGGGGAGACTGTTCTTATAAATTCACATGCTGGACCATCTCTTTGGAATGCTCTTCCACTGAGCCTCAGACTAGTAGACACTCTCTCTAGCTTCAAAACTAACTTGGAAACACACTTGTTTAGTTTAGGCAGAGTTCTTTTTCTAAGTACCAGGAGTGTCTTTCTGACAGACATGACACACTACAAATGTCAATTTGTCTCTGCCTTACAGAAAACCCTACAATTTGTTCTTGGCTGTTTGCCACGTAGATCTGGAAAGTTCTTAAACCCAATTAATAGATCATGTAACCTTTGTTTAGGAAAAGAGTGACCTAGCTTGTACATTCTAGGGCCTTTCTGGTGGGCAAGATACTACAGTGGGCATAGGATATTTTATTTGTTGTGTCCTAATTTCCACATAAATTATAAAAGAAGTCTGTACAAGTTTTGAGATGAGTCCCCTTGCTTCCCATCAAAAGTTGATAAAAATCAGACAGTGCAATCTCCTTCAAAAAAAAGATTGAATGTTTTCTTTCATTGAGCTGTGTACAAAGTCCAAGCTCTAGCTGTGGCTATTTTGACATTTTTTGATGTCGCAGGTTACATGGTCTACACAACAGAGAAGTTTACAAAAAGTGTGTACCCAGGAAAAAGATATTGGAAGGAATGAAAGATCAAGAATTGTTAAACTAAATTTCGGTTGAAAAAAAAAGAAGAACAAAAAAGGGAGAGGCAACAAATTAATGACTGTAAACTTACTTGTTATGAAGCACTGCGGCTGTTGATAATGTATATTATTTTGAGAAACAATTCCCTTGAAAGGAATGTGGTTTTAGAGAGAGGGATTCAAAAACATTTCAATCTGAGAAATGTTTCTGCATGAAATGTTTCTCAGATTGTGTATACCATGTTACGAATTATGCTTCCTGCGTGGACAAAGCCGCCCAGATTTTTCAGCGATATCTCAAAAAAGCTACCACCTTTTAAAATGAAATTTTCTCAGATAAGTTTTATCTACATTAATATAGGATTAAAACAATCAAAAGGTTCCGAAAAAAAAGATATACTTTGCCTTTAGGACAATGGAAATATTGAAATATGTCAGCATGTGCTGAAAGCAGCCGTCAATGCAGAGATTAAGAAGTAATTTGTCTACAGATGCAACCGCATTTACATAATAGTTACCTGTTTTCCAGATTCAGGATCCAGCATGCCAGGTTTGCATATCAGTAACGGTCCAACCAAACCAGCATAGACGTCACCCACAGGGTCAGCAGTCGATAAATAAATCCAAGTGATGCAATCAGGGTCTACGTCAGTAGGACCGACATGTTCTGGCACCGTCCATAAGTAGGAATATGAAGAACCAGGTCTGATCATCTCATCATTGTGATCGGCTCCTTCAATCGTGTTTCAAGAAAAAAATAAGCTCACGCATTAAAGGTGAAATTAGACGGCCGAGTATATTATCCATTACATAAACAAGTTTCAGTAAGATATTGTGAAGTTGTTTATGTAACAAATAATTTGTAAAATCATGGTTAAACGGCTGTGCTTGTTTACCAGTACTTCTAAGATAACCTTTCACCAAAAACATTTGGATCTGAAGAACGATCCACTGTGCATCATGCTCAACGTGGACGGATTTACGTTCTTGTGAAAAAAAGTAAAGGCTTTAGTTGTTTACTGCTGTAAAATAGCTAAAACCTTTACTTGTTACTTTTATTGTATTTTTTTTTTTTAGTTTTGCCTATAACTCAGCATTTACATTGACAAAAAACATCTATCCACCTTTAAACTGAACATCTTTTCTGCACAGGTATCTTCAGGCCTATCTTCAGTTCAAGGCACTTTGGGGCTCCTTGGTTTTATTACCAATCGCAGAAAGATAAAATACTAATGATGCTAAGTAATGTTTGAAGCTTTGCATGGCATAATAATAAAAACTTTAGGTAGTAAACTTGCGGGTATACAACCACGTTTTGGGGAGAACTGTTGCTTTTGAGTAGAACCACCAGTGTGTGGGTCTAGAAGTTCCGAACAGTATACTCTGCTCATTATATAATAATAATAATAATAATAGTGGCTTCTTATATAGCGCTCATATCCGTCACTCAGTGACGCTCAAGGCGCTTCAACAGTCAGTATTTTCCTGCAAGGTATATATGTGGAGCTACTTTTTGAATTTTGAGACCTATTTTTTTTACATAGCACCATGTAATGGTTTACAAGGTGCTGTGGCGCAATATGTTGCCAATCAAACCAGGAACACCGGGGCAAACCCCTTCTCTTTTCGAAAAGTGCTCTGGGTTCTTTTACGTGCATTACACAACACACGGGACCAACGGCTTTACGTCCCATCCGAAGGACGAAGCAATAAGTGTCTTGCTTAATAAGGACACAAGTGTCACGACCGGGACTCGAACCCACACTCTGCTGAACAGAAACACCAGAGCTTGAGTCCGGTGCTCTTATCCGCTCGGCCACGACACGGTCCAGCATTCAGAAGAATGCTGGACTAGTCAATCCTCAGCATCATTTAGCAGTCCAGCATTCTCCTGAAGGCGAACAGAGTATACTGTTCCAAACGTCAAGACCACACCGGCTTCTTAGAACTAACTTAGTTCTCACAATTGCTTTTTACACACGGTTGTAGCCGTAAGTTAATAATGATGCTTTCCTTTACCTGTAGTTCCATCATTGTATGCATCTCCTTCATTATCTTTAGTATACATCACTCCATGGGGCTGAATGCTGACATTCTGTGATCGGAGGTTGTTTCTTAAAGTAACATTTATGAAGTCACCAACCTCTGCTCGGATAACAGGTCCAAGAAGTCCCATATGGGCATCCTCAGGAGCTTTGGTTGCGAAGGAATCGTCGGTGTAAGCAACAAACTTAGCTTTCTTATAGATCCCACCAAGTCTGTTGTCATCTTTTGTGAAGAAGGGATAGGAGTCACTGGAGAGGAAAGTGAAAAGAAAAATGTAGCTTATAATGGTTTTGGTTTGTTAACAAAACCATGAGTTTGTACGTTGTGTGTGCGGTGAAAATTTGGTCTGATATTCGGGTATTTTGAGCAAAAGCGACGTCACTAATGCAGAAGTGCAATTCGCTTATTGAATGGTTAATATTGTGATTTTCGGGAGGTGGGCTGCTACTTTTTACTGTCGTTTTATTAAGTAGGCCTAGTGTTTATTTGGTTTTGTGTATAGCCTACACCTGGTTGTAGTGCATATTTTTAATTTTTTTATTCCAAAGTGTTTAGACTCGCAAAACCAAAGTGCATTTCACTGTATAAAAACCGACTATACTTGTTAATAAAAGGTACAAACTCTTTTACTTTCACACTAGAAGTTTTTCCAATAACTTTTTATTTAAGTACCTGAAACCAACCATAAGTGTTTCAAAATGTAAAAGGACTTGCAGGCTTATACTCAAAATATTCGAGTTGATCAGAACTATACTAAATTACTTTCAAGATTCATTTTTTTAATGAGCGGATAAGGCAGGTAAACTTTCAGCCCATTTTTGATGGAAATATTAAAGGGTGATTTAATAAATAGTTTATATAACATCAAATGAATCAAATGTAGTAAATCTGCATGTCCATTCACAAGTTGGATCCACTTTTGGGATGGTTTCAGGTAATAGATTGGTCTTTGTCAACGTCGTTCTGATTTATAGGCTGATTTATCAATAAAGATAAGTCAGCTGATGAAAGTTCCAGCTGAATATTACATGACACTTACTGAGAAAACAGCAAAAATAAAGTCTCTGTAAATTGTCATCAAGAACATCATACACATTCAGGGAGGTGACAGTGGGTACCTAGCTGCACCAATTGCAAAAGGACACCACATAAATTTGAGAAACATTGCATGCATGAATTGTTTCTCAGATTCAAATATTTTGGGGTGAAAAATTATCCAAACCATTGAAGGGAAACTTTTTTCAACATAGTAGCAACTAAGTTTTTATTGCCATAAATGTGTTGAGTATTTACCAATCTATGACCCTACCGTTCACAAAAATTACAATGATTAGAAAAGACTGCTTACGTGACGGATGTGTGGCAGCCTTTATTGTGTTTCCTGTTTAAGTCCAAAGTCTGTAAAATGTTCATGGTCATACAAAGGTTGGGGCTGCATTTATCCCTTTAGAAGTTTTTAAAGAATGTGTACAATTTTTTAGGGTAGAATCAACAGAGAATATGATTTGGTGTTGTGACTGGTGCTAGTGTAGAGACACTATTTAAAAAGGACGAGCATTCACCAGAGTACAATAAAAGCAACAAATTCCATCAGATGACATCTATATATAAAATAATCACCTGTGCTGATTTAATCTTCCAATGCAAGACTACAGCACACAATACAAAATAGCATCAACACAATAACACAGTCACGTAGTATGTAGAGGGCAAAAGGTCTGGCTGCATACACAAAGTCACAAGCTTACAATATATACCGATTCAAATAGCCCTTTAAATGACTATATTTCTCTATCAAAAGATAACTTAAGACAAAGTGATACTCACAGAGAGTTCTAGAACATTATCCCTCCCAGATAAATGGTATTTGGAGCATGGCCAGAGCCATGCTCCCCATAAAATGGAGAGAAATACAGACCGGAAATAATGTGCTCTCTCTTGCTCAAAGCTAAAAATGGAAAAGAGAGTGAGCTGAAAGGTCGCGACCCCCCAAAGTTAACTTTTTATTGTAAAATATGTTAATAACAAAAGTTGGAGTACACACTTGTACACTGAGTGCGCACTTGGGTTCCTACATTAGTGTAATGGGAATCAGGTTGGTTCAGTGGTTTCTTTCCTGCCTTTCATGTCTGTGGACCCCAGTTCGAATCCCACCTGGACCGACCCTTGCATGTGAATTAAGTTTTCAGTCCCCACCATATTGCGTGGGTTGTCCCCCATATGGGGTTTTCCTCCCACATGAGCATTTCTTCCCATTTTCTTAATCACCGTTGTTGGCGCTTATTGCGCTGTTGGATGTACCCCTTAAGGTGATCCTCTGCTGCCGCCTCCGAGGTAATTGTATCGTAAACTTGGGTGTGATACCCGGCTATACGGCAGTTACAGGTTGCCAATGGTTTCTGACTGGCACCCCCAAACAAGGATATTGACAAAATCGGGAGACCGCCAACATAGGGCTAGATAGCTCATGGTAGAACTGCTGCACGTTAATCGGGAGATTGATGGCTCATCAGGTCAATACTTTTTATGTTCAATCCCAAAAGAGAGAGAAAACAAAAGAGAAACAAATTACCTGTCTGGATCATTGAAATTGGTGCCATCGCTGTGAACCCTATTGGGTGCATAGTCCCAAACGATTTCTTCTGCAGCAATATAATAGTCACGTTGGATTCCTACTGGAGTATTATCAGTTGGGGCAGTACCACAGTCTGCAGACACTGTGTACAACACTTGGGAACCATCTATCAGAAATGACAAATAAAATCATCATTGTTATTATTTCTGGTAATAGAACCGAGGATACCTCATAAGTGAACTCACTGTAGCTCGCTATCATGAGGACACCCAGACACCCCTCTGGCTAACGCTTGGTTCTTTCACCGACACTACCAATCCTCCTAGTACACTACCAATCCTATGGCTTAAAGTCCCATTCAAAGGACGAAGCAATTATGGTAAAGTATCTTGCTCAGGGACACAAGTGCCATGACCAGAACTCAAGCCCACACTCTGCTGATCGGAAACACCAGAGCTTGAGTCCAGTGCTCTTAACTGCTTGAACCACAGACAAGCCCAGCTTGACTTTGAACTTGTGTCATAGGCACTTGATTTGTTGTCTTCCCTTTGCTGGGAAAAATTAAGCTAATAATCTAAGAGTTATGAAATGCAACTGAAAAAGGAGAAGAAAATTCAAGGAGAATGATTCAAAGGTAGAGTCACTCTGGTTATGACCCGACAAAATTTGTGATTTTTATCCGAAAGTCTACTTATTATAAATATGATAATGGTACTTAGCAAAAATAAGAAAATCCATTAATTTTTTAAGAAAAACATTTATTTGTAGATTTTGCACTTTTCATTTTATGCATTTTTAATCATTTCGGATATGAAACTGCAACGAACAACTTTATAGCATTGAGGCGACAAAGTTATATTCTTGGGTTCAGTAGTCTTTTTAGCGATATAAATTATCTTGTTATTTGGACAAGTTGTATGGTACTTCTAGAGCACCATAGTTTCCTTACCCATAAAGTGGTTCGTAGATGCAGATGTGATGAGCCATGTCCCGGGGTTGATGGCATCCATCTTGGCACTCATTAAAACAGCTGGAGTGAGGCTGAGAGAGTCTCTCCGCCGACCCTGGAAGTTCTGTCAAATCATACAAATAATCGCAGGTAAAATGTATGTATTACTGTAGTTTCTGTATATTATTTTGGTACTCAGTTTTTATAGAGTTGTTTTGTGATTTTAATGTTTCCAGTTGTCAATGGAACACAATTATCTGTATTTTTATTGCAGACGTAATAAAGAAATATATTCAATAATATAATACAAAATGGATCTGATTCAAAATTCGCTTAACCTCACAAATTGTTCAAAATGTTCATGGCTCCTGAATAAATCTAAAATACTTTTAAAACCTTAGACGATTATTAAGTGTGCAAAATTACATTTTCATGGATGAATAAACATAACCTCAACAATTTGAAAGTTTATTTCATTAGGATTCTTAAATTATGATTTCATAAAATATTGATTGACTTGGGGCTTAGTTTCAAACACATCCTTAATATTTCCTTCACAAAGTGACTTGGGTTTTTTTGGCTGCAAAACTGTTTTAGTTGCATTTGATCAAACCTGTATAAAACATGACTGCTGTTTCTGAACAGAGACAATGCCTGCATCTCTCGTTTTGTTTAATTTTGTGTATTCGCCACACACAAGGCTAAAAGTCACTCTTGGTAAGGGGCTACTACAAGAAGAAACTATTTGGAGAGCTGAATTCTCATTGATACTCTTCTCAAAGCAATCTAGATTGTAGGATATAGAAGGAAACATGCACCATGCAAGGGGTTCCAAAGAGATGCAGTGAGTGGAAAGCTTTTGGAATGACTCTTTGTTTTACATCTCAGCATGGCAAGAATGAATGATTGAGAAGAAGCAGAAAGCCCAGTTTCTTACCAGTGTGTTACCATGGAAATGCACGGTGTGTATATCTGCCTCAGTCCCAAACGATAAGACATGCCAGTTGACCTTGTCTCCAACACACATTGTAAGACCAGGTAAGTTACCGTAAAGTCGACCGTTTATCCCATCCATTAAATTACTCGCTGCAAAGTCTTCATCTTCTATAAAGTGAACAAAAAGTGATACAATTATAACGAATAAAACAACAAACATCTTCTCGAGCTGAAAAAACCCAAATAAACATAAAATAAATGTAGGAGGATTGCAACATGACAGTCTTGACAACTTGAAAATGAGATTTTTTCCCCCATTACCTAATAAATGAAAGCTTTTAACTTACTTTCTTGAATCAACAAACATTGCTCAGATAAAATCACACCAAAACCCAGACCTAGCATCTTTAAGAGACCACTGCTGTAAGAGGGCGGGGGAGCGTGCACCATGCTCTCCAGCTCAGAACTCTTGCCCCCCCCCCCCCCCAACTGATAACACCTGCTTATGCCACTGAATATCGACTTTTAATTTACCTGGATCCAACGTTTCAGGACTACCAGCATATGTGGCAATATTATAATCCAAGTAGTAACTCAAGTTTTCATCAGTGATTGTAAAAACCAACAGAATGTCTTTGTCAACATCTTTACGCTTCCCGGCTTCATCCAAGATACCTGGAAAAAAACCAAAAAAAAATGGAAGATGATAATTACTCAAAAATAGATTTTCATCACACTGCAGCCATTTTAGTAGGTTTTTTTGCAAAGAAATACTCGACATCAATTTAGGCCCCTTTCAAACCCATAGCTTGGTCTTGGGCTAAGATTCAGACTCTGTCAGGTATCTAGAAAATGCGTGCTTTCCTTATTGGGCTTCAATCATCAGGCGGACAAAGCCCAAATCCAAGCCATGGTTCGAAAAGGGGTCATATAGCCTTCTACAGGCTAGGTGGGGTATCGGTCTGGCCCTTTCTGTGTATTAAAAGTAGTCAGTTTTACTCATATAAACGACCCAGGGAACCTGACAAAAGACGACTGATCATGTGCTCCAATGTTAGTTAAAAAAAATATATACACCTTCGCTTTAGGACTTTAACCAGGCAGATGGTGTCTCATAAACAAGAGCCACAGCCGAAGCTGTTGTTTAGAAATGGCTGGAATAAAGCCTGAAATACGCAAATCCTTCATCGAGCTAAGTTCCTATAGGACTAAAATCAGAGTCCACTGTTGGGACAGTTTTCCATTAAAGATTGATACCAGTGAACTGAAACCATCCCAGCAATAAATGCAGATCAATAAATGTAACTTTTTGGCAGAATTTTCCTCCTCACAATTGCACATATGCCATTCTCAACTTGGAATTTGTTTTCGTCTTTATAAAGGAATAAGAATTACGGATCATCCAGTTTTGAACTTCCTATAAAAATGTGTGCCAATGAAAAATAATTTATGCCGTCTTCTTAGAGTCAGTTGTCTGTAAAGGTTCCAACTTGAAACTGTTTGTTTTCATATACCTCTACAATCCACCATTGTTTTGTGTTTTGGTGTAATATTCAGCGAGAACTATATTGAACTATACCTGATAACTACATTGATTGATGATTGATCACATGGTTTATTCAGTTTAGGTCAAAGGTCAATATTTAAATATTACAAACCTTCTCTACAAATGACTAAAGCTCCTGTCATCCCGGAGCTGATTCCATGAGGGGAACTGATGTGTGAGTGATAGGGCCACGGGGTACAGTTCTCATCGTCAGCTGCAGGTCCTGCAGCCTTGTTGGCAAACCATTTATACACGTGGGTACCTCCTGGTTGCACGCTGTCGTCATCTTTGAATATACCTGAAGTATTGTCCTCATACTTTGCTCCTAATAGGAAAGGAAAAATACAAAGAGTTGAAATATAGTGACAGGGAATGATGTCTGGTGGGAACGAGCGAGAAGGTGTGAGAGTAGGGCAGGGTTATAGGGGGCTGGCGGTTTGCCGTAGTATTGTTCTCATACTTAGTTTCTAATCAGAAGGAAAATTGACAAAGTGTTGAAGAGATAATGACAGTGAATGATGTCTGGTGGGGGGCGGGTGGGAAGGCTGATTAGTAGGGCACGGTTGGGTTAGGGGACTGATGGGTTAGGGGACTGATGGGTTAGGGGACTGATGGGTTAGGGGACTGATGGGTTAGGGGACTGATGGGTTAGGGGACTGATGGGTTAGGGGACTGATGGGTTAGGGGACTGATGGGTTAGGGGACTGATGGGTTAGGGGACTGATGGGTTAGGGGACTGATGGGTTAGGGGACTGATGGGTTAGGGGACTGATGGGTTAGGGGACTGATGGGTTAGGGGACTGATGGGTTAGGGGACTGATGGGTTAGGGGACTGATGGGTTAGGGGACTGATGGGTTAGGGGACTGTTGGGTTAGGGGACTGTTGGGTTAGGGGACTGTTGGGTTAGGGGACTGTTGGGTTAGGGGACTGTTGGGTTAGGGGACTGTTGGGTTAGGGGACTGATGGGTTAGGGGACTGATGGGTTAGGGGACTGATGGGTTAGGGGACTGATGGGTTAGGGGACTGATGGGTTAGGGGACTGATGGGTTAGGGGACTGATGGGTTTGCTGAGGTATTGTTCTCATACTTTGCTCCTAAATAAGAAGGGCAAATTGAAAGTGTTGAAGAGATTTCGACAGGAAATGATGTGTGTGGGGGGAGGGGACTGGGGAAGCAGGCAGGGGGATGAGCAGGTAGGGTAGGGTGGGGTGGAGGTAGGGTAGGGTGGGGTGGAGTTAGGGGGCTTGTGATTTGCTGAGGTGTTGTCTTCCCACTTTGCTCCTAATAAGAAAGGCAAATGAAAAGTGTTGAAGAGATGGTGACAAGGATTGATTTCTGGCAGGGGGTGGGCGGGCAGGCAGGCGGATGACCAGGTAGGGTAGGTTTGGGATAAGGGACTGGAGGTTTGCTAATAGCTTAACTATAAGGCCATACATTGTCCGTTTTGAACAGGTAAACATCCTTAATTAGCCTTCTCCATTCAATAAAGCATAACAGGTACCTTGGATTACAATAATATTGATCATCCTTGTGATGATTAGCTCTTCATTAAATGTTATATAGTTTTTGACATTTTGGGGTTTCCCTGCAAGGACTGGATTATCCATCACAGGAGGTACTGCGCCTTGGGCTTTAACAAAACACTTCATTCAAAATACTTAATCCAGCCCTGCTTCTTCATGTTAAAATGACAAAAGCAATTAATTATTTTAATAATCTGTTGGATCATAAAGATGATCTCTCTTTGTGATCTTAGAGCTATAACCTTCTGAATCCTTGATAACTAATCCAGCCCTGCTTTTCCATGTTAAAATGACAAAAGCAATTAATTATTTTAATAATCTGTTGGATCATAAAGATGATCTCTCTTTGTGATCTTAGTTGAGCTAACCTTCTGAATCCTTGAAGTATTTTACACCATGGGGATGCATTGTGTAGTGCTTTGAAGCCATATTCTTAAAGTGGACGAACATCGTATCACCAATTTCAGCATAGAGGATAGGTCCGAAGGATCCGTGCCATTCTGCTTTCTCGATCTCCTTGGTGTATGTGTCATCAGTGTATTGCTTGTAGATAGCTTTCTTATATTTCCTGCCAATCCGGTGGGTTCCGTTGAGAAGAAACTGACCTTCATGGCTGGAAAGAGATATTGGAAAGTTACACATACAATCAAGAAACCATCTTGTGTATTGGAAAGCTAAATTGTACATTTTACTGGAGTGATTTTCAACTAGATCTTAGTTACCTTTATTTGACTCATTCAAATCACCTCATTCAAATCACCAGTAATTTCACATGAAAACAAGGTACCATCTTTTTGGAAAGCTTATTTCCACCTTCTAGAGTGTTCATCTAGAACTTTAAGTTATCTTTATTTGACTCGAGACATTCAAATCACCTTAAAATGTCCATCTTTCCATAACTTTAAATGAGCATGCAGAATCAGATACAAGGGGATGTGGTAGGGTGGTTGGGAACAGGCGGCCACTTATTCAGGGCGACTCCACAAAAAGGACTTATTCAGGGCGACTCCACAAAAACATAAACAAAAACATTTGAAAGTGTTTGTTTTTAGGGAGGGATTGCCCTTAAGCAGGGTGTCGTGGCAGAGCGGCCAAGGTAGATGCACTCACTTGCAGTAATCTTATGATTCTAATTAAATATAAACAACAAATATTGCTTCTCCTCCACTTCCTTTCAGAAACTTACATAAGCAGAATGAAAGTAAACCACATCCTATAAAAACACTATAACCAAAAGAACATATCCGGGAAATAAAACAAAACTGCACGTAATTGGATTTAGGTCAAATATCTGGCAGAATCTGGATAAACGACATTGATTTTCATCAGGGATGAAAGGTCAGGTAAAGTCATGAACTTTTGTTTGTAGTCTTCAAGTGTCACAGGGGCCAGACAATCTTAGAGAGTACGTAACTTGTAAACTTTTCGGTGAGTGGGACACTGGGACTACGAAGTAAAGTGACTCAGCTTGAAAATGACTGTAAATTTCATCCACAAATCAAACGCTCCCATTAGATAACAGTAACCATAGTATCAAAACAGCTGAATATATTGAATATATTCAATAAATCTCTGCGAACCCATCCACACTGAGAAAGGTCATGACCATGAGTGGGGATTACCAAACTATAGAAACAAAAAACACCAAACTTTGTTGAGTAGGCATAGGCCTGATCTTCGGTGAAAAAGAGTGGTCCCCTTAAAGGGTGTGTACAACATTGGTAATTGCCAAAGACCTGTATCCAAACTTGATGTGACCTAACATATACATGAAATAACAAACCTGTGAAAGTTAAAGCTAAATCGGTCTTCGGAGTCATGAGAAACAGTGAAAAAAACCTTATGTGTTTTAACTTCTTTTCAAACATCGGAATTTATCCTGCAGGATAAAGACTATTATTTTACTAACTTCCTAAAAACTATGGCATTTCAAGCAAAACTGTTTTCAAGGGAAGTTTTCCTACCTGACCATCTTTATACCAAAGTTATGTGCAAATCTGTGAACATTTATATTTTCATTCTTACCAATGTTGTACACACCCTTTAATCAATAAACCATGCCCGAAATAAGGCAGAGGGTGTCCCCTAAATGCCCCCATATTCTCCTTTCGTCTTGTCACAGAGGTTCCCCCTAAAATCATCTGAATAATTCCTGAGATTCTCAGAACCCAATGAAGACACAATAAGAGGCGGGTACACCATGCCACATCGGAGCAAATTTATCAAGGAATGTTTACCAAGAACTTATCTAGAAATGTTACATCTTGTAAAGTCCTTATCTGTTTATTGAGAAGATTCGTGAACGGCGAAAGCATGTGAGAAAGTACAATGTAACTCAAAACTCTTCAAAACGTGTTGCTATTCAATCAATAAAAAACCCAGAACGGTCTAGTGATTGTCTTGTTTTGAGTAAAACTTTTGCTAACTTTTAACTTTAGACCCAATATAAGTTCTACACACGTTGGCATGACATTTTTTTTCATACGTTCTACTCAAGCGAATCCGTCTGCGCCACTGCGTCTAATCAGTAACAATATGAAAAAATTCGCACGAAAAAACTCCTTTTATGTGAATCACAGACTAAATGGGGACTCTGCTAATGGCTTTTGTATATCATTGGTTTTTTCTTCTTCTATAGTGGATCTCAATTCAGAGCAGTTACGATTCATGAAATTGTATGTAGCTGAAAATAGCGGCAGACGAAGTGAGTGAATTAGAAATAAAGCATTAACTACAAAACGTGTTGACTTTCAAAACTGAGAACACGTCGCACACACAGGCAGGCCTTTACCAGCCGTCTATATAGTGAACTCCATCACCCCGAATACAAAAGGTTACAGTTTTCTGCCCAAGGGAGTAGGCCCTCCTCTTTGAAAGACAATAGCATCTACTACGTTTTTCCAGAACAATTTAATTATTGAAAATGGCAAATGTTCTTGATCAAAAAGGCCACAAAAGGGGTGGAAGTTGAATACAGCCTTTTCGCATCCCACCTTTTACACATTTAACTTTCATTAGTGGTTGGCCCTGACCTACATTTTGAGGTAGCGACGGTTGAGTTGTGATTGAAAAAGAAAAAAAGGAAAAGGAAACCAAAGTGAGGTGCAAAGTTGGCAAAGTCAGTGCGCAATACAAATAGTTAAACAGGAAAAAAGAAAGTTGTTGAAGATGAGGGTGAAACACACCATTGTTTAGTTTGAGTCTGAAAGCTTAATGATTATGAAGTTCATACTAAAAAAAATACCTTTTTCTTTGAAATATATTTTTTTCTTTCTGAAATTAAGTCATATTCGAGAATCTGAAAACTTTATCTGAAAACCTTAAAAACTTAACAAAAACGCAACAGCTGGTTTCAATTTTCAATATGTTCACAAGCAGAAAACTGGCATGTTTTTTCACTTATACGGAGTAATCCAAAATTTCCGCAGGTTTATATAATCACACAAAACATATACACTGTTTGTTAACCCCACCAATCCGGTATAATACCATTACAGAAAATAAGTTCCCTAGAACTAGAAGCAGAAGTAGACACAGTGAAAGTAGTAGTCCCGGCCGATTTCCTACCTCCCACCCAGGTAGTAGTTAATATGCAGGACAGTTCTTTTCAGAACTGAGAAGTCTCCCGAAGTCTCCCAAACTCCGAATAATCTACTCCGCGGCAGTAGAATAAATAGCAAGACAAGTTCTCAAAGAACAAAATCTACCCATCCACGGGTAGATATTCACATGGTGTTCGGCAAAACCTAATATACATTGATACCTCACCATGCAATGCCTCAAATCCAATATAGACATGGATTGTTTATGCACCTTTTTCGTTTTTTTCTATCTGTCATTTCTTTACTTTATAAATTAAAATTCTGACATTGCAGCAAGACAGCCAACTTAAAGAGAGCCCGACTCACCGGCGGCGGAACCGGGGGGGCAAGGGGGGCAGTTGCCCCCCCACTTTTGAAAAAGTAGTCATTTTGCCCCCCCACTTTATATCGAGCTATTGAAACCAAATTAGGCTGACAACCCCGTTTGTAATATTATACACACCTTTAAGTTTCTCAAAATAATCTTATTCATATAGGCCTAACAAAAAACAGCAATTAACGCCAAACGTAGGCGAGTTGCCATCCCCGGACAATAGATTAGTAATTGGCCCACGATGCACATTTCACCAGTCCTGCAGTGCGAGTCACCGCTGGTCGAGTGTACTGCATGGCCGGGCCATAACCAGCACATACGAGACTTGTAGCGATCGGGTGTAAAAATAAGCTGACTTTATAGCGGGCTGGGTCCGGAATCCCGGTTGCGCCACAACGTGTCTCCGTGCGAGAGGCCGTGTCCGAATTGGCGGCTACAGCTACGGCTACGGCTAGCCGCCAATTCGGATACGGCCTTATTCCCACTAGAAGCCGTCAGCCGCAATTGCAGCCTTAGCCGCAATTTTATGCATAATCTCTGAGCCCGATCTCACACACGACTTCCTACCCCTGAACATACAAATTTTACATTTAAATCAATTTTTGACCGTCAAGTTTTGTCCAAATACGGGCAATGCATCTTTAACTTCTTCCTTTGCCATTCGTAATTTTTCCCCTGCCAAATTACTCTTTTATACGGGAGATTCGATAACGCGAGGTGCGAGGTGCGAGGTGACAGATATTGAACACCATACTTTTATGATAACTCACTTGTAATTGTTTAAATTTGCAAGTCAATATTAACATATTAAGCATTTGAAACCAACGGGCTAATTTGTCCATGATAAAATATATCTCACGTCGTTCCGGCATTCAATGATTTTTCCCCCTTATGGATTGCCTGTGTAGTACTACACTTGAATTTGAGAAACGCCGGATAGTAATGTTTTTTTACCCGCGATGTTTTTAATGAATATGCATGAAACCAGATACCGACGAGATCCAAAATGAATATCATCACGCGTTGCTTCTTTTCCACATTTTTCATATTAGTCGGCTATGTTCAGGGATTAAAAAGGTCTGCAGCCCTATACCTTTCCAAATTACACACCACATTTATGCCCTGGTTAAACTTATAATTTAATTTTTTAACAGTAATCTGGTATAAATTATTATTATGTGACACCACTTTCGCAAAACAAAGGTTTGTCTGTAGGATATGGGTTTGCCGCCCACTTATTCATGGAATTTGCCGCCCAGTGATGAAAAGTAGGTAGCACCGCCCATAATGTTCTTATCAACAACATCCGCAGTATTATTATTTAAAACAAAAACCTTTGCTGACAATGTACCCGTTTTGTACACAATATTCTGGGGACTTCATGCGGGCATTATCAGCCTAACCCAGATGAGTGTGATTTGAATTGAATTGAGTTGAGTGGCAATAAGTTCTAACAAGAGGGAGGAGCATCACTGAAAAATATTAAATAAAATTAAAAGATTTATATGGTTCAGAAGTGCTTAAAAAGTATGTATTTTTTCTAATTGTATGCATAAAGAGGCTTAATTTTTCACCCCCAAAACGCCAAAAGCTCAAACTCCAGGGGGCTTTGCCCCCTGGACCCCCACCGGGGCTTCGCCCCCCCTGGACCCCACCCAACACATTGGTTTTAGCCCCCCCCCCCCCCCCCCCTCCCGGTTGAACACCGACCCAAGTATTTGCTTAAACTTGAACTTTTTAGTTAAAGCTTCTCAACTAAATCAATCTATTTCCGATAATTCTGCAAAGAAGATTTCTTGTGCGCCCGTTTTGAAAAATGCTTGTCACCTTTCTAGAAAGAGTCTTGAGGTACAGTCGGGATTAACTCCAAAGATCATATGATTTATCTGTGTAAAGAAAATTGGTTCAGATAAATCACGTGAACTTAGTTTTTTGAAAATGCTCGATAACGGCCAAATTTGACGGTTTCGTTTGCAAAATTTAGGGATTGGTCTAATCTACTCCTGGAAGACCCCCAGAGTCATGTGTGGGTCTGTTTGTACCCCCAAAATAGCCCAACATACCCGGTGTGTGCCTATATAGGCCTACCTATGTTGTGCAAATGGAAATAAAATACATGGGGACAAAAATTTGCCCCCCCACTTTTAAAAGTGTTCCGCCGCCGCTGGCCCGACTCCAAAACGTTTGCCATCAGCGTGTATGCAGATCTAGATAGCTGACCCTGAGAGATATTATTTGTCACTTTAATAAAACCAGAACTTTCTAAAGAAATATCGCGGGTCAGGGGAAGTTGGTCCGGTTTCACGTCTCACAAATCATGCGTGTAAATTTACACACCAGATCAACACACAAAACCTCATGCACAGTCAAGCTACCAAATTCATAGTTTGTAAATAATACCTCTTTACGTGAATGATACGACCTTTTGATTATTATAAGCACACCACAAGTCAAGGTATTATTAAAGTGAGGGTTTACCTCTACTCCAAAAATTATTTACCAATAACAACTTACTGTGTAAGAGCACTGCAGCTTTTGATAATGTATAACCTAATGAGAAACGATTCCCTTCAAAGGAATGTGGTTTTTGAGAAAGGGATTCAAAAACATTTCAATCTGAGATACGATTCTGCAAACAACTTTTCTCAGATTGCGTATTCCAGATTATTCTTCCTGCGTGGACATTAGCCACTCCAGATTTTCGGCAATATTATCTCAAAGACGCCACCACCTTTTGAAATGAAATAATCACGGGTTATAGTTTTATTGAATCGAACGGTTCAAAAAACCAAAGGTATACTTTGCCTTTAATATTAGCAGGATTTAGGAGGTCAAAGGTGCTGTAAATTGACAGTGCCTCCAGACTTGCCGCAACTAACTGTATGCCCCTATAATACGCTATAAAGTTGTTATACACTAACTGTAGAGTACTGCAAATGCACATTGGGCCAAATGCTATTCAAATCGCAGACATGACTTTTAGATGACTACCCTGAGTGAAAAACCACCGCTCAACATTCACAAAAAGAACAGACATTTAATACGTTTGATAATCACTCTTAAAATGAATGGCAATAAAAATGTAACCGTTAGAAATCTACAGCAGCTTTCGAGCTTTTTATGGGTATTCTGCCTATTTGAGATTGCCCATATTTTTCACATATGAAACCCATACGAAATACTTCATATTTTGTCAAAATGGGATTGCCCATGTTTTCCCAATATATACCCCTATGGGTCAACCTACAAAATGATGGGGGGGGGGGGGGGGGGGGGAAAGGGGGGTACCAATTAGGGGCACGACTCACTTTGCTATACGCCGCCACCAGTCATTCCTAGGCAGTGCATGAGCACTCAAAATGAAAACACACTCTCCCACAAGTCAGAAGGATTTAGAATGTGACTCCCAAATTTGCCTTGTGAGAAAGAACAAACAAACAAACAAACAAACACCCCCCACACACACAAACAAACAAACAAACAAACAAACAAACACCCCAACAAACAAACAATCACGTCTTGTTGAACTACAGCACCAGAACATTAAAAAATATGCAGGCGGGTTAACATTCTTTTTTCTGGTAGGCCTGTATTTTGGTACCTTGCCAATTGCTGCTCGATATGGGGCAGAGGGAGGCCCCCCCTCTATTGTGTCTTCATTGTGTTCTGGGAATCTCAGGAATTCTTTTGAGAATTTTAGGGGGGGTGCTTCTGTATACAAGAGGGAAGAGTGTGTTAGGGTTAGGGTTAGTTTGGGGGGGCCTCCCTCTGCCCCATATCGGGCATGGTATATACCTTGCCCAAATGTTTTAAACAGACAATCATGATCTGTACACTGGTGCAATACAGTGTCCGTGATGGTAAAACTGAACTGAGCTTAGGTCAAGTTAAAACTTTCTGTAAAACAATTTGAGAAGCAAGTGGTGCTATAACTAAGGGTCTACAGTGCAATAAAAATAACAGGCAGTTACAGTAGTACATGTATGAAGTTATCATTGCTAAAATAGCGTCAAGATAAGCCGCAATCACGAAAGTGACGTAAATCGAAGATTAAAATGCCAAACAACTTTATTACGTATACACTCGATTGAAGTACTTATTAATAACAGTCTGTGTTCCTTTATTCAACCCAACATTAAAGATAATTTCTCTAGACCCACAACAATGAAGTACGTTTAAAAATGTTTAACAATAGCATCACGATGTGTTGTAGTTATGTTAAGTATGAAATTAGGCTTAAAATGCCAAGAGAAAGTTACAAACCTATAGCGCGGTGTTTTTTTTTTACGTATCTACCATTTACTAGGTTCCCTGAGTGCATATTATAGACATAGAATTGATGTCATAACTTTCCAAACAATAGACACAGTCTAGTGAGAATGCATTCTTGAATCATTTCCACTTCTAGAAGGTTTCAAAAAGGTTCATCATGAGAAAAATATCTCCAATGGCCGGAGATCCGACCTTGTCATAAGGCTCATCAGTTTGCCAAATCATAACTAAACTACAAAAGCTACTTTGTTTGCCTAGATATGGCTGAATTGCCGTCCAAATACAATGACAAAAACGTTCTTCTTGCTCATCTTGATTTGTAACCCCAAATGTCATTTATCAATTCATGTAAAATGTAGGGCCTATTGTATTTCATAACAAATAGCCCGTATATTATGGCTTCTAAACAGAGAGACCCAGAGAAGAAAATCGATGATATAACACACGTGGTGTTTGCTGCACATTCACGTACTATTCAGTGATAGTATAAATCTATTTTGTTTGTAGTAAAAAACACCAAACCAAACACTGTTGCTAATCCCAAATGCAATTTGGTTTCCACCATAGTAGACGCTGTCTGGGCTTATATAACTAAACTAACATAAATGACTCTGTATTGCAATTTGGGGGGGGGGGGGGGGGGGAGACAAATCATCGAAATATAATATTCGCCTCACCAAAAATTGAATAAAATCACAAATATGTTGTTTGTCTTCAGAGTTATCAGAGGGGAACAAGGATGAACAGCACATAAATAGCTGCCATTATGAATATCCCAAACCTGATAGTTTTGCAAAATTAAAGGCAAAGTATACCTTTGCTTTTCGGAACCGTTGTTTTTAATCCTTAATGTAAATATAAACAATAAAACTAACCTGTGAAAATTTCACTTCAAAAGGTGGTCGCGTTTTTGAGACATTGCCGAAAAACCGGAGCGAACATGTCCACGCAGGAAGAATAATCCCCAATTAATATATTGAGAAACGTTTCTGACAGAAACGTTTCTCAGATTCAAATTTTGGGGCATAAAAACTGACATATTTTTACATAACCAAATTTCTTCGAAAAGTGTTTCTCAAAAATGCTTTTTATATACAATCAAAAGTTGCTGTAGGCTTCTAACTAATACGTTTTCTTTGCCATTTATTTTAAGAGTGATTACCAAACGTGTACCTTCCCTTTAAGAGAACAATACCAACATTTTCGTCAGCGTATCATCTAGAGATACCGTACCCAAAGCTTGTGGTGTGTTCATTCCCCCAGACACACACATGGAAATCATGGGCGAACCAGGGTCGATTTCAGTCACGAAGCCCCAAGATTCATCGTAAGTTGTCAAAATGTCAATATTGCCATAGTAATTTGTATTTTTGTGTGTGACATCACGTTTAAGATTGATTAACAGTTACCGCCCAGGAACTGCACGAAAGAAGTATCAACTGGCACCCACTTTGCAAAACTTTGATATTCGATCTATAGTCCATGTTTTTCTGTAATTAGAACTACCATAGAGAAAGGCCTTTCTCTATGGGTCTACCTATATGAGTTTCCTTCCTCCGTTCGATCGACCAGACCCACAACAATAATGATAATCACATCGCTGGAGCAGGGCCTGTGGATTTCCCTTATCAGATATTTTTCCCTATTTACTTATGTAAAATGGTAAATCTGAAACCATCATCCCATTGTGCACCCCCCCCCCCCCCCCGTGAAAATACAGATGGTTTTATTATTACTGTTATTTGTTATCATTTGTTTGTCATCAAACACAGTTAAAATTACAAAACAAGAAACAAACAATACAAGAGACACTAACTGATGACAGGAACTAAAGAAGTGAATTAAATCGCTGTTACCTTAGGCATTTAGCTACCGATAAAAAAATTAATAAATAAATAAATAAAAGAACATTATGATTAAAAATTTGGAAACAGTTACAAAAAATTACTAGGCAATTCAAACTTTAAAAAGTCAATCTAAAATATAAACACATACATGTACATGCTGCTAACAATCGCGAATGAAGGTAGTCGGGAAGGGTACCGGTAGAGCAGGGCTGTATATTACCGTAGCCACGACTAGACTAGAGGCGTAGAATAAGGGGCAAACATAACCCGGGCCCAATCAACTTCTTGATCTTGATCTTGATCTTGATATTTTGTCTGCACAAATCGCCTCAGATGTGGCTGTTGACGTGCAGTCCCACATGCATCGCTAAATTTTGCACTTTTCTAGCATGATCTTAAACGCTGGGACATCTGGGGCCATTTTTGCTTCAGGTGGTAATTTGTTCCATTGGGGGATAGTGCGTGGATAAAGAGATTGTCTATAGCAGTCCTTGTTTGTTTGTGGGATTTGATGATTTAGTTCATGAGATATTAAAGCGTGTGAGTTTAAGTTGATGTAGTTTAACTTGTAGGTGACTGATGTTGTTTGGAGTGAAACCATGAACTTCCTTGTAGATTGTAACTAATCGTGATTTATTTCTGCGGACAGCCAGTTCATCCCAGTTTAGTTGATTCAGCATGTTTGACACACTACTTGTCCGGTTGTAGTCATTTTTAACAAATCTGGCAGCACGTCTCTGTACCTTTTCAAGGTTGTCTTTATAGGTTTTTTGATGAGGATCCCAAATCGAACTTGCATATTCCATTTTGGGTCTAACAAGAGTTTTGTATGCAATATCTTTGGTTTTTGATGAGCAGTTCCAAAAATTTCTTTTAATAAGACCCAGAATCTTATTTGCACTGTTTACGGTTTTTGTGATGTGTTTCGCCCAAGTCAGATCATGTGAAAGTTCAATGCCCAGGTAAGGATGGTGTTGCACTTCCTGAAGCACGGAATCTCCCATAAGGTACTCTTGTTTTATGTTTTTCTTCTTGTGTGTCATTCTCATGATGAAGCATTTAGATTTATTAAACTTCATCTCCCATGTTGACTCCCTAGCACAGAGTGAGTTGATGTCGTTTTGAAGGATGCTACAGTCTTCAGTGCAATTTATTTGTTGGTATATGATGAGATCGTCCGCAAATAATCTGACGTTTGATGTCACACACTCAGGGAGGTCGTTTATGTACGTTAAGAACAACACCGGCCCTAAAACAGTACCCTGAGGGACTCCGGAGATAACAGAAGAGCTGGATGAGTATTCACCATCAATGATGACTTTTTGAGATCTATTTGAGAGGAAGGCTTCAATCCATTTGTGAGTGTTGCGTCTGATGCCGAGGGAGTTTAGTTTTGTTAATAAACGCTGATGGGGTACTACGTCAAAAGCTTTGCTGAAGTCCATTATGCACAAGTCGATTTGACCGCGGTTATCTAGTATTTGGGCTAGATCATCTGTAAGACCAGCAAGTTGTGTCTCACATGATCTTCCACGCCTGAAACCATGTTGCTTATCACTTAGGATGGAATACTTGTCATAATGAGTCATAATATTGCTAACAATGATATGTTCAAGTTGTTTGCAGATGATACTTGTGAGAGATACAGGGCGATAATTTGATGGAAGGGATCTATCGCCTTTCTTGAAAACCGGAGAAACATTTGCATTACACCATTCACGAGGTAAGGACCCAGTCGACAGTGATTTCTGAAATATCTTTTGCAGAATTGGTGCAATTGTTGCTGAACATTCTTTAAGTATCCTGGCCGGGATGTTGTCAGGGCCCATAGCTTTTTGCACTTTCAAATTCTTTAAAAGTTTCTCAATCCCAGGAGTAGTGACCTTTATGTCTGGCATATCGGGTAGTGAGCTATCACAAGTTAGGAATATCTTGGGTGTTTTCCTTCGTGAAGACTGAGCAGAAATGGTTGTTTAAGGCCTCAGCCTTCTCTTTGGCATTGGATGCTATGCGTCCCATAGATTGTAGAGGGCATACACCAAATACTTCTCGTCTGATTGATTTGACATAACTCCAAAAGGGTTTTGTATTGTTGCTTTCCAGAGTATCACATAAGCCACGTATGTAAGCACAACGAAGCTTCTTTAATTTTCTGTCTATATCACGCCTGGTTTCTTTAAATTTATCCCATTGTTGAAAGTCACCTGTTCTGCGGGCTTTGTCATATTGTTTACGCTTTTTGTTGCATTGTTTTCTCATTGAGTCATTCATCCATGGAAGTTTGACTTTACTACTACTCATTTTAGATGGAATGTGAGTATCCATAGATAAATGTACTTTGTCCGTGAAATCAGTCCAAATTTGATTTATGTCACATGTGTTGACATATTCATCAGTAAGTTTAGCACCAAAAACCTCCAATTCCTCCCGGATCTTATCATAATCGCCTTTAGCATAGACGAAAACTTTTCGCTTAGGCTTGTGAACCAGTTTTGGTTTGATTAATGCTGAGACAATCACTGTGTCGTGATCACTTATGCCAGCTGTGACATGGACCTCTTTGACAGAAGAAACATCATTTGTAAAGCACAAGTCAAGAATATTGTTTTCCCTGGTAGGTTTGAGGACAACTTGCTCGAGGTTGTGATCAAGAGCGATGTCAATCATCAGTTTACTTGGACCTGGATATCTCCCACATGGTATAAAACTGTTTGAAGGCCAGTTAATGTCTGGCATGTTGAAGTCACCGAGGAGCCAAATTGAGGCATTTTTAGGAATTTTTTGAAGTGAATCATCAAGAAGATTGAGGTATTCATTGTCTGTTTTTTGAGAACGATAAAAAGCTCCGATAAAAACTGGAGTAATCCCTTTAACGTGTATGCTAGCCCATTTCATTTCACAGTTTGGTTGATCCAGGCTGTCTTCATCTTGTGCAATTAGTTTATCACTGACTGCGATAAACACCCCTCCATGAGAGTCACCATTTGTGGTACGGTCTTTGCGGAAGACATTGAAATTTTTGGGAAAAATTTCACCCGTTGTAATGTTAGGGTTTAACCACGATTCTGTCCCTACTATGATGTCAGGATCTTCTTTATCAACTAGTTCTAAAAAGCTGGGTAACTTGGCACGTAAGCTCTGGCAGTTAGTGTTTAAAATTTTGAGCGGACGCTCCTTAGTTCTCGTTTTACGAGTTTTAGGTGCAGAAGTAGTTTCTTTACTTGGACTAGAAGACTTGAGAGGCACTCCGAGTCCGGTGTCTTCATTTTGTGGAAGGCTGTGAATTAAGTTCGAGTCATAAGATGTAGACATGGAGTTAATTGACTTGCTTGAAAAAATTTCAAATCGGTTTCTTGTCCCAACATTATTGAAGTCGGTGAACAAAGAAGAATCAAAGTTTGGCATTCCACAGTCACAACAAATCCATGAGTATGATGGATGCTTTGCTAGTATATTATAAGTCTCGCTATTCATACCAAGACAATGAGTGTGGAACCAAATGTTGCAGTTCTCACATTCCAGGCATTCCTGACCCCATCTTGCAGCAGTGTTGCATATTTTACAAGGGTACTTGAGTTTACATTCAGGACCAGGGTTTGGATTCACATCCCCAGCTAAAAGTAGCAGAAGTGTAAGTTTTATTGTGGTGTTCAACGAACGAAGACAATGACGTTTAAAATAGCGATGAGAGGTGGCTAACTTGAGTGATAAATGGAACTGACTCACCGGGGATCTCCATTGCGGCAAGTAGTCTGAGAAGCCCTGCCCCTGCCGACATTCATTATTTGTCAAAGAGTGATTGGTACCCAGAATTCGGATGAAGATAAGCAGCATAGTCATTGTAATAATGACACATGATGGCTTGGATTTCATGTTGAAATGCAGTATCAGATTCACAATTCCAGTTAAAATACACGTAGTCCACTTTACACATACAGGCAAGACGAGTTCCGTTACACACAGTAAACGTACATGACGATGATACAAAGTTAAAAAGTTAAAATGGCGCCGAACACAGGAACATCAAAACTAAAAAATTAATCAGTCAAAGTACACCAAAAATGTTTAAAATGTGCAAAATGCACAGTCCAGTCGAAACTTGAGGGGTTAAAAAACATCCAGAGGAAGAAAAAAAAATGATTAAAAAACGAAAATTGGTGGAAAAACTTATAAAAACGTGATCAATGTCACGGAGCAAAATTTGTCGTGGTGCTGACACTAGCGATGCATCGGTGTGACTTCGTATGGTGGAAAGTCACTATAAGTATAAGCCATTTTCAGATATTGCGGACACTATACTATGACACTATACAGGTTTGGGTAAATTTGTCTGTGTACACCAAATTTCATATAGTGTCCACCCATGGAGGTAGGAACCTCCATGGTCCACCATATCTCAAAAAGGCTAATGGGGCTAGGTGCAAACCTAGACCCATTAAACTGGGGCGTCTAAATTCCTTTTTTGAAATTTTGGCACGACCGATGATGTCAAAATTTCAAAAAAGGAGCAGAGTGCCCCAGTTACTGGGTCTAGGGCAAAGACAACTAAACTGGCTCCACCAGCTTACCTCCCAGGTGTTATTTCTATGTCCTTGATGACGTTCCTGCCCGTGGGGGCATAGTCCCACTCGACCTCCACGGCAGCAACGTAGAACTCCCGCAGTTGAGTTGTGGTAAAATCGAACAGTGCACCTTGAGCAGTCATACCGAAGAACGCCGCGATGAGACCCACGGCAACGGCGAGGTGGAGGTGGGGTGAACGTAGCACGTACATGGTGGCTGTTGAATTCTTCGGTGTTTGTTTACAAAGTTGTCAGACTTCCGAAGAGCTAATTATTAACTGATGAGTGGTCTGCAAGTTGGCATCTCCACAAGCGTACGTGAACTCACCAAGATCCTTGGGAACTTAGGACCGCGGAGCCAAACAGTGGTTTGCTCAGTGCGGTGCACTGGGAGTATGTGTATTTTCGGAGAGCCACCTCTCTGTGTACTGTGTCGTCAGTGTGCATGGTCCTAATTGATCTGATGTCACACTTCGCCAGATACCGGTGTTTAGAATCTGGCAGTTACCTTCCAGATGTACCTTTGACCCTACAAGCCATAACACTGTTTGTTACGGCACTCACGGCGTGCATTATGGTCTGACAGTTATGAGGTATTGTTTGTCTCTATCCAATGAAACCATTGGATTTGTAAGTCCAGTGCAAGTCTTTCAAGGACCAGTCTAGTAATCGACCCTGCTACGAATTGTGCGCACAAGGTCAAATTGCACCACGTAACTAGATACGCTTAAGTGGTGTTTGAAGCTTTGCATGGTGTTGAAAGTAAGAAGTAACTATAACTATAAATGTAAATAGTAGTGAACTTGCGGGTACAACCGCAAGTTCACTACTATTTACATTTATAGTTATAGTTACTTCTTAGATACGCTTATTTGCTTCAAGCTCGACTTCCAATAATTGGACTATGAACCCAATTTTGAAGTGACAGACCCACAAACGATGCTCCCTGATGATAAACTTCAAAAATTGTTCGTCTTCATTGCCCCCTTCTTTTTGATACACAAGTCTTTGATTGTAAAATGGGGTTGGTGGGGGAGTACTACAGGCCCTGGGGGAAATATTTGATGCATGACGAAACCGTCCTCTATCCCTTTCCTTGTAAGGCAGACAATGAGCTATTGTTATCAATATTTTGTTTACCAAAGCGGGCCAAAGTCTGAACCATATACATTTTGGAGTAACGCAGATATTTCGGTCAGTGTTTACTCTCTCCATTGTTGTATCTATTCATTTGTCACTTATTTATCACGCTGGAACAATGAGATTGATAATGATCTCGTTGATCTGACCATGGAGGAAGGAAATTCCTCCATGCTCCCACGTACCACTTTGTTTTAATACCGTGTTCTTTGGTTCTAATGTGCCCCCTGTCACTGGAGCATAGTCAAAATTTCGCTCACTAAATGACCTTTATTCACGCTGCCACCATCTTGGTCGTGTTCCCTTTATCTAATAGCAGTTTGGTAATATTCATTGCACTGAAAATGGAACCAGACTATTTTTCCCCTTCCTGCCTCGTTTTGGTTACATTGGTTCAGATTAGATAAAATCAAGATGGCCACACCGTGATAAAGGTCTGTTTCCTAACAACCCAAGAAACGCTCGTTAAAAATAAAAACAACATTATTAACAATACCACTTAAAGGGTGTGTACAACATTGGTAATTGCCAAAAACCTTTATGCACACTTGATGTGACCCAACATATACATGAAATACAAAACCTGTGAAAGTTTAAGCTCAATCGGTCTTCGGAGTCATGAGAAAACAGTGAAAAGCCCCATTATATGTTTTACCTTTTTTTCAAACATTGGATTTTATTCTGCAGGACAAAGACTACTGTTTTACCCATTTCTTAAAAACTATGGCATTTCAAGCAAAACTATTTCAAGGGAAGTTTTCCACCATGGCCATCTTTATACCATGTAAGTTATGTGTAAATTTGTGAACATTTATATTTTCAATCTTACCAATGTTGTACACACCCTTTAAAAGACAGAAAGTTGAAGACATGTTTTAATATAATCTTGCTGAATGAATGAAGAGACGGTTTGTGCAATCCTGTATCATTAGCCACGAGCGACGAACCTTCCCCCAGTCCGTGACCGATTACAGCAGATTACATTCTTATACAATGTGTTGTTCGGTAACGCTCAAACGCTCAATCATGCAAGAGCCAGGTTGAAAGAAGATGCTCAAGGACACAATGATAGGGTTTTTACAGGCCCGGGAAGAAACCTTTGTATGTTGTGGATGTTGTTTTCCGTTCGGATTCTTTATTAAATTTCTCGTTGTTGTAATTTTACAACTGCACTTCCTTTTCAGAAGGTTTTTTAAATACAAGAATTCCTCCTAAAGGAGGAAGAAAGTTCCTTGCCCTGCAGTGTTTTAACTCTGAAGACAATTCGACACCTGGCGTACACAAGGTCACGAGACATACCCTTATGTCTGGCAAGTCATTGAATGGGGGTATGTTCGGGGATTTCCCCAATATTGGCAATAATATTGGCAAACATTTTAAACAATGTGCCAGACACCCATTGTTTGAGGAAACATCCAATCCTACAGCCGTGTCTATTTCCTTGCTGTGAAAGAAAAGTACCAAGCACAATGTAAGCCCTTTCAAAAAGGTTTGAAATGGAATTTTATCTTGCACCATTACAATTCATGCTGACTGCATGAAAGTTGACATGAGTCACTCTATTGTTAATATTCAGGCGTTTCATAATTGAATGAACTCCCCTAAATTGTTATCCAAGCCATCTGCCAAAGCCGTTTAATTGTTTTAGTTCTATATAAATGTTGATATATAAAATAAAACTAAGCTGTGAAAATTTCATTTCAAAAGGTGGTCGCGTTTATGAGATATCACCGAAAATCCGGAGCGACGAAGTTCATGCAGGAAGAATAATTCTTACTAGGAATACACAATCTGAGAAGCCTTTCTGACGGAAACGTTTCTCCTATTCCAATTTGAATTGGGGGCATAAAAACTGATATCTTTTTACATAAACACAAAACTTCGAAGTGAAATGTATCTCAAAATGTTTAATACCTTCGAAAGCTGCTGTAGGCTTCTAAACAATAGGTTTTTATTGCCATTAATTTTAAGAGTGATTACCAAACGTATACCTTCTTAATACCAGTATCCACTTATAAAACAAAACATCGTTTTGTTTTTTTAGTGTCTGTGCATTTTTGAACACTTATTAAGAATCGCCCGAAGACTGAGTTCAAACATTTTCTTTCATACCCTTATGTCTGGCAAGTCATTGAATGGGGGTATGTTTGGGGATTTCCCCAATATATTGGCAAACATTTTAAACAATGTGCCAGACACCCATTGTTTGAGGAAACATCCAATCCTACAGCCGTGTCTATTTCCTTGCTGTGAAAGAAAAGTACCAAGCACAATGTAAGCCTTTTCAAAAAGGTTTGAAATGGAATTTTTTCTTGGACCATTACAATTCATGCTGACTGCATGAATGTTGACATGAGTCACTCTATTGTTAATATTCAGGCGTTTCATAATTGAATGAACTCCCCTAAATTGTTATCCAAGCCATCTGCCAAAGCCTATACCTTAAAGGGTGTGTACATTCGGTTACATTTAGGCCATACGGGGCAAACTGTATCTTGTCGTCCCGTTCCGACCCCTGTGGGTCTAAGATAACTCTACAGTTTTTAACAGAGTAATTGCTGGAGATTACGATTCCGAAAGTTCTCCACAAAAACGCCAGTCAAATTTGAGAAATTATCGACCAAACATTGCACTAGATAATCGACAGCGATCGAACACTGTTTACGGTTGTGATACGTCGGCTCGTTACATTTTATTTGAAATACCTGCGCACAGTCACCATGTGATCTAAATTCGCCAATCACATCCTAGGTCACACGTCATGTGACACCCCAAAACAAACATGGCGGCGCCCATGCCTCGCTCGGGTGAGAAAGACTCCGTGATAAATCCGAAGTGTTTTGTTCACCTAAAATCTGTCAAAGCTGAGAAAGCACAATATATTTTCAGGGAAGAGTAAAATCGTGCATGAGGCCGTGTTCAAGCGCGTCGTCATGAGATGAGATCATGTGTGTGAGATCACGAAAAACACAGCATCTTTTGATAGTAGGCCCCGTACTCGATATAGGCCTATACAGCATACAGTGCATAAAGGACCTCATGCGCTAATTTTTATTAGAGAACAAGGACATGCAAAGAAAATAGGACCGTAACGCAGTTAAAATGTTCAATGTAAATAAATGTTAAATAAATAATAAATGTTTGTAAATTATTTAAAATGTAGCTTCTCCCCGTGTTAAGTGAGAATCATGTATTAAGGAAAGCTTGAAGAAATGAGGCGTCATCATAGGGCCTATATACAGTTCTAAAGAGGGTGGGGGATACAAAAACAATTGTTAGGGGCAGGCCTGTAAAATAAATTATTCTTCTAACCATTTTTTTTTTTTGGGGGGGCGATTTTAAATTTTTTGTTATTTATCTATTTTATTTTATTGTTATCTTTATTTATTATTAATATTATTATTATTAATTTTTTTTTTTTGGGGGGGGGCGAATATGAAAGAAAAGGACATCGGCACGTTATAAATTAGCGGCGCCCGTCGACGAGAGGGAGGGGGTGCTGGATTTTTACTTTTTTTTGATAATGAAGGCCCAATTCCAGCCAATTTTGTAAATGTGTTAGTTTTTGTTTGGGTTTTTTGAGGGCACCATTTTTTTACATTTTGTGTGGACTTTTCTTCCTTTTTTGATCTTGGTGGGTTTTTTAATTATTTATTTATGCATTTTTATTGATGCTTTTTTATTTATTTATTAATTTTTTTATCAAATGATAAACCATAAGGGAAACTGACTGGGTAAATTTTAAACGAGTTTGGGTTGAACAAAACAAATGTACTAGCTAGAGTGGAATTTGAACCAACGACCTCCGGATTAACGTACCGGCGCTCTACCAACTGAGCTATCTAGACCTATGTTGGCCGTCTCCCTATTTTTGTCAATAATTATCCTTGTTGGGGGTTACCAGTCAGAAGCTATTCAAAAAGTGTAGCCAGGGATCGCATCCAAGTACGATACAACCTGGGAAGCTGCAGCCAGATATTGAATTCACCACAAGGGAATTTGACTGGGTAAATTTTAATGATTTTGGGATGAACAAAGAAAATTATACTATGAGCGGCTCACCCCCTAGTCACGTTACGGGCCTGGTAAGGGAAAATCCACAAGAAAGGGGTGTGTGTGGGAGGGGGCGGCGGAAAGGAGGGAGGATCATGAGAAAAAGGGAGACGGTGTGCCTATAGGTACTTTCCTGCCCATTAATAGTGTTCCGGCGAGAGACATCGACAGAAAAATGATCAGAAAAGCGTTGAAAACCATCCTATGGATGTTGTTTTCAGTGGGAGACAATGGTCTCCCTCGAAAAGTCAAAAGGCGATAGTTAAACATACTTTTTCTTTTTCTTTGATGTCTGCATGCACCCTCACAGAAAAGGGGGTTATAAGTGGTAAAGGGGAATGTTTTAACTTAATAAAACAAACATTTCCCCCTTTTTAAATTTTTTTATTTATTTTTATTTTTATAGTTTACCTTAGGTGTTTTAGGGGAAAAGTATCCTATTAATTAGAAATCAAAGGTCAAAAGAATAAGACAAAAAATTGTCAGTTCCTTAATTTTGTTGACAATAATTGGAGCGACTCATCATTCCATCCTTGTTGTTCAATGACTAGCCTATACATTTTTTAAACTAAGCTCTTTAATTATTCTTGGCACAAAACTTTGATGGCTAACCATTCAGTGATGTTAAAAAGACACGATAGTCTAGTTTTTGAGAAATAGGCCTACAGTTTTAAACATGGCCTAAACCACACAATTGATGTTGTTGGACGCGACGCAATTTTATTTATTTTATTTTTTTAAAATAAAGGATAGGGCCTATAGGCATTTTTTTACGGCCCACACACCAACGGGGGGAATCGATACGGCGCGCTGCCCATGGTCAATACCGTGTCTCAGCCGCGCAATTTGATTTGTGTGTGTCGGAAGACTTCAGTTCGCACATTGCGGGCGCGCATTTTCACAGATTGCGACCAACAACGTTTTAAGCAAACTTTGCATGTTTTTGCAAATTTGACTGGATATTTTTTGGAGAACTTTTAGTATAGTGTTTAGTATGTCTACAACTCACAAAATATACCTTCAAAAAGTAGACCCACGGGGGTCGGAACGTAAATCATTTTCCAGGCATCTTTTCGTTTACACCGTACGGCCTAATTCTCCAGCTTTGAAAAAACCATAATTTTTATTTATTATTTTTTTCTTTACACGCATCCACTAATTTATGAAATAAATAATACACAATTATTTTTTCTGTATATATATATACTTGCATGGCGATGGCCACATTAACATTTTCACTTATTTCAGGTTGGACAACTTGGGTTTGGACAATGAGCCCGACTCGGAAGTAGACTTGGTTGGCTCCGGGAGTTGAGAAAACAATTCGCTGACTTGGCAATGACCTAGCAATATAAAGCGGCTTGCAAATCATTTATTGATTTCCTTGTCACGTGAAACGATAAGGCCTACCAAATCATGAATACAATGACATCTATCCAGCAAACTTCAATAAAAGAATAACAACTGTACATGTTTTAAGTTATTATTAGGTACGGGAGACTGTACGTTTTATTTCAAAATGAACATTCAACCGAAGTCGCAGTGTGAAAACATTCAAATATATGTGTTGCCTATACAAGAGTTTACTAAAAGTATCAATTTGCATTAAATGCAAAGTGTAGGCCTACCTTTTGTTTTTGGAACAATTCGATTACATTAATCCTATATAAATGTATATTATATGCAATAAAACTATCTTGTGAATATTTCAGTTCAAAAAGTGGTAGCGTTTTTCAGATACAACCGAATATCTGGAGCAGTTTTGTCCACGCGGGATCCGTAATTGGAATACACAATCTGAGAAACGAGTCAAACATAAACGTTTCTCAGATTAACATTAATATTCAACGAAGGTTGTGTTGAAAAGTGTTGCTTATAATTTCCACTTTCGACCCCGAGCGCAACCCAAATTACTAATACAATATATATATATATTTTTTTAAATGGTTTGTATATCAAAGGAATGGTGAAGATACTTGCGTACAAAATGACTTACTTTAGATATAAGACAGACCATGTTCGCCGGGTAGAACAACAAGGTAACAATAAACCGTCAAAGTCTGAGTAATCGAACTCGGACCCGTTAAAGCCGCATCATTGTTTTCCTGTGTGTTTAAAGTCATTTAACCTTAGGTATTGACGTCACCACGCGGCCATCTTCGGGGCTAAACGATTACGCAATAATAAAAACACAAACACACATCTACGGTCACGCGGCTCACTGGATGGGCCGATGAGCAACCTTCTTTTGACCTCTAAAACAGAGGGTGTCCTCTCAAACGACGTCATGTGCACAAGGTCTACATTGGGTGGGGTCGATTAGCTTACCCAGGTCGGCACGTGCGTTCTTATCCCTGCGTAAGCCCCCGACAAGAGCTACCGGTATTTTCATGCATCCGGGTCAGACCCAAACCCTGCATCACGAGGTCTCGTACGCACTGAGATCAGACCTAGGTCAGACCCAAGTGGACCTGGGGAAGCCAATCGAACGCACCTAAAATAACTATAATAGATTGGTACCTTGCGCACAATATTGTGCCATCCAATGTGCGCGAAGGGCGGGGGGGGGGGGATAATATAATTTTAAACTGCAGGTCACCTCATGAGTCTGCATGCAGTTTTACGATGGTCGTAAGAAAGAAACTGATAATAATGCAGATCAACTGAGAGTTTCCCCAAATTGTTGGAATGCGCACGAGACACACATAATAAACAATACAAAATTGTAAAATATTGCACAATAGAATGTTAGTTCGTTGTATAAAACTGTCATACAAAAATATACTAAAAGTTAAAGGTGTACTATTACTGATTACCCATAATCTATATAAACCTATACACAATGGACGTTCAAGTTTACTTGAATATCAGTGGAAATGTCTCAAGGGTTGGATTTCCTGTGATTCTCTGTGAAAAAGTGCAACTTCATCATTGGTTTCTGGAAGAGATGTCACTCCCAAAACGGGGTACCAGTGGGCCAGAGCCATTGCCAAGTCAGGCTGACTTGCAATATGTGTCAAAATGACCCAGCAGTGAGTCAATCAAACTGACTCGTATGTATCTTAGTTAAAATATAATTCTTTACACCACTTTCCGGGTCAGCCCAGACGGGCCCCTGGCAGGCGGAACCCGGCTTCAATTTTGACACAGGAGTTTACTTAGATATGAATGGTACATTATTGGTTTTTGGAAACGAAGACAGTCATTCTAAATGATTCTTATCTAGCTAAATATAACATAAAGCATTGAAGCCTACGTTAAAGGCAAGGTTTACCTTTGGTTTTTGGAAACGTTCGATTGTTTTAATCCTATATAAAAAAGCTACAACCTGTGAAAATTTCACTTAAAAAGGTGATCACGTTTTTGAGATATCGCCAAAAATCCGGAGCAAATTTGTCCAAGAATAATCTCATTAGGAATACACAATCTGAGAAGCGTTTCTGACAGTAAGGTTTCTCATATTCAAATTTGAATTGGGGGCATAGCAACTGATATCTTTTTACATAACCACAAAACTTCGAAGTGAAATGTTTCTCAAAATGCTTTACATTATCAAAAGCTGCTGTAGCTTCTAACCAATAGGTTGTTATTGCCATTAATTTTAAGAGTGATCACCAATTGTATACCTTCTTATATTGTATACCCACTTATAAAACAAAACATCGTGAATTCTGTTTTTGTGTCTGTGCATTTCTGAACACTTATTAAGAATCGCCCGAAGACTGAGTTCAAACATTTTCTTTCATACCATTAAAGACTGTCACGATATCTCACGACTATTGGTACAAACTTTATTCTCAAAATAAATTAATCTATATTGACTATTACTAATCCGATCAATTAATTTATCAAATTAGTTACTTTTGCACAATACTAACATTATTATATGATTTTCACCACTGATGTTCTTTTCCTTTTGCAGCAAGACAAATGATGTTGGGTACAACCTTGTACTTTGGGTTTCAACCTTCTTTGAGGATACGTGTATACACACGTGGTTCCGATATAAATCTTCCGGATTTCCGAGGTTGTTGAAAGAAAAAACCAAAGAAAAAGAAAAATGAAATGTAAGCCTTTCCCGGACCATGGAGGTCCTGACCGATCCCGGAAAACCAACCTGCTTACGTGACAGATGACTGCAAATCCTAAAAGATGCACCCGTTCAACATAAATAAAATGTTGGTGCATCAATCAAAGATAACAATAAGCCTACTGACAATAATTTGTGATTTTCTTTCCCTGAGAGGGCATAAGACACGGGCCCAGAAATACAACTATTGTTTTAAAAGAAAACAATTGAAGAGGCTCATCAACCATGACTTCAAGGATATACAAATCAAAGCCTGTCTAAAATGTCACTCGCAACAAGACTAGCAGCTGTGTAGCCTGTAACCACCAGCCGCGGAGAGCATCGGGAAGTAATAAGCAGTCCAATGCTATAGAGGGCGCTTAACTAAAACTAGTTCTGATGGAAGAGCGCAGTGTGTAGAAACCGAAGTCCATTATTCGACATTTTCTCACTTTTCGATTAAATGATGTAAATGTGTCAAAACAAGATCATTGAAAAAACTCCAAATTTTTCATGGTTATTGTAATAGCCCATTTGCATTAATTTCAACCTGCGCGCCATCTCGCGAGTAAAACGGGAATAAAAATGCACGTTTATGCGCACGCGGCACAACACTATGATAACGGGCCGCGCCGATGAGCTACAGCTCCTTCAAACCTACAAGGGAGGGCGCCCTAATCCTGTGACATCTTTGTTTAGCCTATCAGATCGATAACACTATACATTTTCGGAATGCACCTTTCATGTACTAAACTTAAAAGGTGTTAAAATAACCCTGAAGACAATCTCATTGTACAGTGCTAATCACTTATCGTCGTATGGATAAAATCCAATAATATTCTTGAATAATATTCTTAAATAAATAAATATTTCCATCAATAAAATCAATAAAATCTCACACAATCTCTCCAGTGGATAAGGTACCGTTGACCTGTTGACGGGTATCCTTCTCGTTTCCACTCCTATTTGAATTGACGTCACATTCCACGTGATTTTGTTGACCAATGAGGGGATTTCTTCTCCTCCATACGTAAGTACAGATGAACAAAAAAGCAGACAGAAGAAAGAGCCCGGTGATAATGTAAAGCGAGATGCTGAATGACCCCGTGATGTCAGTACTAAGTCCTGGAAAAAAATATATAATATATATGTTTTATGGGTTTTGAGATATGCATGGTGAGGTGTCAAAGTATATTCAGTGTACGGTAAACACCATGTATAGGCTATTATGTCCACTTTTGCTGTGTAGATTTGCTATTAATTTGAGAACCTGTCTTGCTATTTATTCTTCTGCCGCGGAATAGATTTCGGAATTCGGGAGATACGTAGTTCTGAAAAGAACTGCCATGCTTATAACTACTTCCTGGTGGGGGTAAACAAATCTGCCGGGACTACTGTTTTCGCTAATAGTGGGTCGAAGTGACTCTTCACTGAAACCTCAGAATTCCTATAAAATGACCAGCATCTCAAACACTCTTCAGTCTCGTGACGATGACTAGTGCAGGCTAGTCGAAACGTTATGACCAATTAAGAACTCAATCCACGCACGGCATGTGAAGTCAATAACAAGAAGTCCATCAATCCACTGAGCGACAGTTTGATCGATTTCCTACCTTCCTTCCAGGTAGTAGTTAATAACCAAGTTTTAATAAGATTGTCAGTCGGAATGCAAACTACGTTTTCCTTATAATTTTTTTGATAATGTCTTTGGAGACGGACATGAAAGCTTCGGGAAGACAACAATTGGACTTACCACCAACAGTAGAGACCAGTCCGCCAGCTAACCCAAACGATATGAGCAAACTGGTGTAACTCTCAAGTGCAGAATCCGCTCCGAATGTATCAATGGTTGCTCCGCAGCATACACCGTAAAGAGTCCCGCGAACAACGCCTAAAACTGCAATATGTAACAACAGAACTGTTCATAATTACTGTCTGTAATTCCGATGCGAGGACATGTCATTGTAAATTTTGTTTTACCTTTTTAATAAACATAAATTTATAGATTGAAAGATAGATTTATAGATTAAGAAGGTTTATTCACAAAATGCCATCACAGCATATCGTTTGTGCATTCTTCGTGGCATAGGCAAAAGTTTCTGTGAAACATCGAAACAGAATCATCTGTCGATATTCCTCAAGAAACAAAAATCTGTAAACAAAATCGGGTGATGCAACTTCAAAATAACTTCCACGCATCCCTCTTTAAATGTATTCTATTAGTGATAACAAAGAACTAGTTGTTGCAAAGTTCTTACCAACCAAAAGAACCTATGGCATAAGTGCAAAAATAGTTAATGGCCTGATGTACACTTGTATACCTGTTAATCATGTAGCCTTCGAGAAAGACTCTGCTAAAAGGTCGAAATGTCATGCCACTACCTAATTTGTTTTATTATTGGAAGACAATAAGCTTCACCAGTTTTGCAAAAGCTTAAGTGAGTTTTATATTGACACATGTGTTTAAGGCAAAGTAAACCTTTGGTTTCGTTCGATTGTTTTAATCCTTTATAAAATGTAGATAATACAACAAAACTAACCTGTGAACTTTTCATTGCAAAAGGTTATTTTGTTTTTCAGATATTGCCGAAAAAATGGAGCGGTTAAGTCCACTATAATCCCTAATAATAATCCCTAACAGGAAAACACAATTTCTTATAAGAAATGTTTCATGCATGAAACGTTTCTCAGATTGTTGAACTGTTTTAAATCTTTTTCTTTAAAACATTCCTTAGATCAAGAAGGGAATCTTTTCAAAAAATTATATAACATTATCAACAGCTACAATACTTTTACCAAACAGTCATTAATTTATGGAGTAATTACCAAGGGAATACTCTCCTTTTTAAAGCATAACGACTTTTTGATATCTTGATTTCAGGCTGGAGAAAAAATGTTTTGTATACATCTTACCGATGACATAGATGATCATGACGTTGAGGGAGGGCCACGTGGCCAGGGCGTATGTAGCAAACGCCCCCATGACGCAAGCCACAGCGATTACTATATTCCGATTAACCGAAAGTCGGTTACCGAATATTATAACTGGTAACCTGGTGACTATCTCCATTGCTGCCATACCGATCAGAAGGTTGGATGCTGTCGTCTCGGATATGTCGATACTCACGGCGAATTTCACCTACGAGAGAAAAATATACTCATGCTATTCCAATGGGAGGCAAGAGAAGCTTTGGAACGCTAGGTGGCAGCATACTTACCAGGTAACTTTCCATTGTTTACGTAGTTCTGAGCATGCGCACATTACCGAGAACAATGGATTTACCTGGTAAGTTTGCTGCCACCTAGCGTCCCAAAAGTCCCCAATTGTTGTTGCTGTTATTACATTAGTATCATTTCACTTAATAATTTTGATCTTTCCTGTTATCATTCGTTGCTCTGCGCTCTAACACAGTCATGAGTCATGGTATTACTTCATTTAGTTTAATTTATTTTAAATCATCAGAATACAGAATCATTAGCTGTTTGATTTGCTTCTCATGGGAGGGTGTACCTTGACCTTTCTTTTGCAACGTCACAGCCAGATTTTTTGCCAACCCAGGTTGGAAAAGTATGGAAAGCCATAACTGCAAATCAAAAACAGATTGCCACAGTTTGTAGCAGTGTTACACAAATATTCAAAAATAGTGTTGAATTTGTTGGAAACAAATCAACCAATCATGGAAGGTATTTCCGTTCATGAATCTTTACAGAAAATTTTGAATTTGGTCACAACATTTTTTAACACGATTTAATGTTTTGCTAACATTCGGCCGTCCATGCCAACCGGCGCACTTTGTTTATCAACAAAAGAAAGGTCTATACTCCAAAAACTAATGGCCATGAAAGCGTACTTGGTAAAGAGCACCGGAGAGCTGTTGATATTATCAAAGATTGTTAGAAATTACCCCATGTGAAGTAATGGAGTTTTAGAGAAAGAAGTATTTTTCACCCCAAAATTTGAATCTCAGGCATCTGAAAGCACACAATTCTATGAAACAAGGGAGTTCTTCCTTTCATTATTTTCTTGCAACTTCGATGACCCACTGAGCGCAAATTTTCATAGGTTGGTTATTTTATGCATATTATGTTGGGATACACCAAGTGAATATACCAAAAGTATATCATGCCTTTGCTCTTTAAACATGACAATTGACCAGTTTGCACAGCGGCTGTCGATCATTGAAAAGGCATAAAAAGGTATGAAACTGTTTCAAAAGATGAGTACATTCGGACCCCTTTACAACAACAAAAAAGACATGCAGACAGAGTCATGCAAAGTTGAATGCGTCGTATTTGTACAGCATAAATATAGACTTGATTATAAGTCGAAGATCTTGGTTTAAAGGGTAGGTATACGTTTTGTAATCACTCTTAAAATTAATGGAAATAAAAACTTATTGGCTAAAAGCCTACAGCAGCTTTCGATACTGTAAAGCATTTCACTTCGAAGTAATGTGGTGATGTATAAAGAAAGCAGTTTTCATACCCCGAAATTTGAATCTGAGAAACGTTTCAGTCAGAAACACTTCTCAGATTGTGTATTCCTATCATTAGTGATTGTTTTTCCCGCATGGACATAATTATTTGCTCCAGAATTTCTGCGACATCTCAAAAACGCGACCATCTTTCGGAATGAAGTTTTCACAGGTGAGTTTTATTGTAAATTATGTACATTTATGATTGAAACAATCGAACAGTTCCAAAAACCAAAGGTATACTTTTCCTTTAAGTGGTGTAAAGTTTTACGTCAAGAGGGCCCCTTGTCACATACTATACTATACTGGTATAGCTCTCATTAGAAAACCATCACAACAGACTTGAAACAAAGTCTACCATGAAGGTAGTGATATCTACGTACCAGATGGATCACGTTGAATAGCCCCGCCAGCGACGAACCAGCAATGCCAATGAAGAAGAACCAATGACCCGGCAAACGAAGCAGTCGCAAGTACCTTTTGGGAAAACTAACAACTTCCGGGTCATCAACGCAGCTTTCATCCCTCCAATACTCCCAACTGATGGGAAACTTCTTCTGGTGGTGAAGAAGTTCTCTATTCATAGAACTTAGACAAGGAGTACTTGATGACATCGCTGGGATTAGATTACTAGCGGTATCCGTTTTTGCGTCTGGGAAGTTGAGTCCGGTCAGGGACAGATATGACCGATGGTGCCCCTCAGAAGACCTGATGAAGTCTAACCTATTTTTCGCGTGCATAGCATGAGGCGACTCATTCAAAGACTGTGGTGGAGGTAGATTCTCGCTGAGTTGACGGTGGGGTGAAATTTCTACACTCACACTGACTTCGCTTTCATCATCTGAAAGTACGGTCTGATAGTTTTTGCCCCGTACCACTCTTGCGGTGGGTTGTTTGGCTCCCGGTGAGTGCTCGGCAGAGACCTGAGTGACGCCGTTACTCACTTTCTCAGTGTCGGCGGGGCTAGGGACTTCGTGAGAGCCTTTAGCTGGTTTGGATTGACTCTCAGTCAATGAGTCAGATGTAGATGGCTGTTTGTTCGGAGGTTGGTAAGGTTTAGACAATATGGTGCAGATGACTCCACAAGCTAGCGTAAATCCAGACACGATGCGGATACCATTCCTCCAGCCAAGGTAGAAACATGCCCGCTCCAATGAAGCACTGATCACTAGGAGACCTGGTATACATGACAGAAACAAATCATTTTCCAGATTTAGGCTGAAGTGCAAAGTATACCCTTTTCCCCCCCCAACTGTTCTATTGTTTTTATCCTATATAAATGTACATACAATTAAAACTCTAACCTGTGAACATTTTCATTTCAAAAGGTTGTAGCGGTTTTTTTTAGATTTTGCCCCAAAACTTTGACCGTGACATTTTACATTATTTGTTTTTGTTACTGGCAACTTTTTACAACTTTTGACATGAGATATGCGGTTCGCCAAGGTGGCGCCCGAGAGTTTTATTGTTACTTAAGCTTAATTCATTTTCCATTTATACATTTGTAATTATTGTTTAACTTAAGTTTACCGTCATTCTGAAATTGGCCGAACCTTCATCAACATCTTGTTCACCATTTTTACAGATTCAATAAAGAACCAGATTCAAGAGAGAACTCCAAAGCCAGTTTCCCCGTGCCTATTTAATACAGTGACCTCACAACATCTTAATAGTCACATATGCGTTGCTGGGCCTCGTAGTTTTTATAAAAAAATTAATCATGGCTTGCTAGACACGGCCATACATACCTAGTGGTTGGCCACAAGACGCCATCGAAGTAGCCCGTAGGTTATTCGCTCCCGGGTAGTACTCCGTGATAACATTCAAAGTGGCCGTGAAGGCAAAATTGCTCCCAGCCCCAAACATCAATCCGTATGTGATGTAAACAATCCACAGTTCAGTAGCAAATGACGTCAAGAATAAACCCAGGGAAGCTACGAGTACACCAATCAAGATGACTCGTTGGCAGCCAATCCGGACGTAGAGGGCGCTCGCAAGGGGAGCCAGAAGGTTCATGGCTGCCCATGTTATAGACCCGGCCCATCCTATCCAGGGTGGAAGAAAACAAATTCAGGTCAGTAATCTCAGTTGCTAAATATACCCCCCCCCCAAACCCCCCCCCCCCAAAAAAAAAACCACCAAAAAACCAAACAAAAAAAACAACCAAAAAAACCCCCAAAAAACAACAACCAAAAACCCCATACAAAACAACGATACTTAACTTCTGAAGAGTTGGTAACGATGCAAACCTAATGGATTTTGGCTGGTAACCTGTTTTTGCTGAGCAAGATTTTTCTGTGCTTAGCAAGTTTTTGTGCTTACAGGCTTTATGAATTTGAGCCCTAGAAGCTTACTCGATACCAATCTTCCCGATAAATATTTCCATCTTCAGATATCATCATCACATAACAAAAGCTTTAACAATATTTAAAGAGGAAGGGAAATGTCAAATTCAATTTTGTGATGTACTCATTTTCCAATAGATAGAGTCCTCATGTGAGTGGGGAAGTATTACAAGTCTCTAACCTCACATTAAAATGGTGTAAATTACCATTGTTTTAGGCTTCCAGTGAAAATTCTTTCAACATCCAAAACGTCATTACCATTTCAATTATGTGAATTACTCAATTTCCAATAGATAGAGTTCTCATGTGAGTGGAGAAAAATAGCAAGTCTCTAACCTCAGGTTAAAATGGTGTAAATTGCCATTGTATTAGATGACTTCGTCATGAGACAAGTTGGTCTCTATACATTTTTGTACGGGAGTGTGTTGGTTCATTCCTGACTTTATATTAATTATTATTAAAAACAGTCTTGAATTTGACATTTTGACTGACGAAAAAATTCCTCGGAATGTAAAGATCAATTAGTTGTCGAAATCCAAATACGTCATGTTTCAAATTTCACTTTGAAAAAGTCAGTTATGAACCAAAATATCCCTCTACAAAAATTTAGAGACCCATTTGTCTCAAAATGATGTCATCAGATGTTTTGGATGTTGACAAATTCTGTACTGGAAGGTTATCGAATTCAATGGCGATTTACACCATTTTACCGTGAGGTTAGAGACTTGCTATTTTCCTCCACTCGAGGACTCTATCTATTGGAAATTGTGTTCATCACATCATTGAAATGATAATGTCCCTTCCTCTGTGAAATAAAATCCCGTCATTTTGGTTTCTCTGCAGTTAACAAAACACGCAGACGACATGCAAGGACAAAATTGTAAAACACATCAATTATAAAAAGACACAAAACAAACAGGAAATAGTTATTAATTTCATACCTCGTCTTTATTTTAGGGCGGCAGTTAATTTGTAATTTCTTGTTTGCAGATAGAGCTATTGCTCGGCAGTCTACGCAAAGTGTGTGACGCTCGCTTTGATATTCAATTATTAAATAATTTAATCATTTTCTCCTCTTGTCTCAAAAATTATACCCAAACTCGTTCTCGACGGAAATACGATGAACTCGTCCCATATTCATAAACATTGGAAGGTGCTCACAATAATACCGCGTACCCACGATGTGTTAATTTTTGTAGGCCTATATTAAATTTAATGATTTGCCTGTGTTTTTGTTCACAGGCCTCATCAGGAAAGTAATTCAATTCAATTCAATTGTTTATTGTCACACATATAAATACATATACAGTGAAATTCACTTCGGCTTGCGAGTCTAAAAATATTAACAATTACAAAAATTACAAAAAAACAGAAAACCCTAAAACCACATAGGCATACAATAACGAACAAATAAACAGTATGCGCACAATATGCAGAGAGACAATAACAGTAACAAAATTGCAAACCCCCAAAACAAATTAAAAAGAATTAATCATTAAGTAACCTTATTGCACTGGGATAAAAACTATTGCGAGTACGGTTGGAGTCGGCTCTGATCGCTCTATATCGCTAATGAGTATACATTGCTTAATACACATCGGTGTAAGGGTAAAAACAAACTAGGCCTATATTCTTTATCCCCGATGCAAATTAACATCTATTAAATATCCATACAGTTCACAGGTTCTTTGAAAAGGAATTATTCGCCCGGCCTGCACGGAAAGGTAATGGTGGCCTTGACATCTCGTTTACTTAACCATTGATGCAAAGGAATTGCAGAATAAATTATTCCAATCCACCTGTTTTCAATAACCACATCACACAACCGACATGGGAAATCAAGATCAGAGGAGGTTTTTGTTCACAAACAACTATTTAGTAATCAACGTACGAGCAATATAAAACAAACGACAGACAAAGTGGCAACGAACAAGGGCATAACGTAAACCTAAATAATATAACAGGCCGTCTAATATCTACGGTGCAGTACCGCCTAGGTAAATTTAAATACCCGTTTGAAGAATGGATCGATATTAATATTACATATCACGGAATGCTCGACTGTAGGCACAAGACCCTTTACAATTAATAGGAGTATCAATGAGTGTTCACCCAAAATGTAGCCCCCCTCCAGCGTAGGCCTACATTGTCTAGGGAAACTGCTACAGGGTAGTGAACCCCAGTTCTCAGGTTGCCCTGTGGGCTACTAAAAACCGTGCGACAGTCTCGCTTATAAAATAATGGTCACATTTCTTCCTTTTCAAATGTGAAAAAGTACATTTGAAAAATGTTTTAATTATTGAGTGAGTGCATGTAGTTTCAGGGACGGCCACCGTGGTCGATTCTCTATGTTATACATTCAATCAACCATATCATAAATTAATTTTATAAATATGACCCGCACATGATATACTAATATCTCAAGCCGCTTGTAAAAGGTTTGCAATAATAGGGCATTGTACATAATATCCACATTGTGATGCCGAGTGTACAGATCGAGGTTTCTTAAAATTTATAAAATAATCGCATTTCAGGACCCAACAAAAAACATATTTCTATAGTTGTAGTTTTAAATCACAAAATGCATAAGCATTTTAGCGATACAATTGATTGAGTTTACATTATCCATGGTAATGTGTTTGTGAGTTAAAAAACTACACTACCGTGCCCGGATTATAATGCTGGCTTAAGCTCTAGTCCTACACTATGTAGATTACCTGTTTGTGTTTCAGAAGCGCTGAAGTCCCTCTGCAGATACACGTAGAGGATGACGAAAGAGCTGACGTTGCCAAGAAACAGAAAATGGATACAAAAGGATGCAAAGACGGCCAGCCGACCAGCAGTGAAACGAACAGCCCTTAATTTCCCCGCCATCTTCTTCAAGTCATCTCATTACCGCCGTGCGATGAGTACACTGTGTATTGAGTCAGTACATGCGCGCATACACGCACATAGGTCTACACAATGATTGGCCGGCAGTGCAAATAAGGTGCGAATTCGCTTGTCCTTTTAGTCTTTCAAATTCTGAATGCGGTTTATACTGGCTGAAGTGAGACTGCTCATTGATTTTCAGCATAAAACTCATGACTGACCTCGTCTTCTTTAACTCAATGAATCGATCAAAAACATTGGCAGTTTCATTTAATCTCCCTAATTGATTCTATATTTACAGCCACGACTTTGACGAGTTGTTACAACAGTAGTTAATTAATTTATAGCCATCACCAATATAGGCTGAAAAAGCAACTAAAAAGTGAATAATATCACCTTTTTGTAAACATTGCAGTTAAATCAAATATAATCATAAACTTATAATAAATACATTCTCTTTAATTTGCATGAACTATTTCACGGCCCTCTTGCTCCTCAGCTGGATCTAATTATTCATCTTTTTTATTTATTAGCCTTTTAAAAGTCGTTTTATGCACTCAAACAGCAGGAATAATATTGCCCACGTGAACGAACTGCGACATTAAACATGACTGATAAATAACGTGGGGTCGATGCGGATGTTTTGTTTCAACCTCGTCACAACGAGCCTCGTACCTAAGCTGTCACAGCACACTGGAAAAAAAACCCCAGTTAATCTCGGACGCAGCATGGCTCTTCTCCGGGCAAACTTTGAACATTTCCCCAGAAAATAATGCAACCACCATGGAGGAGGAGAGATAATAGCCTGTATTCGAAAGATTCGCAGTGAAATGCCCCCAATTAAAAAGATGATCCCGGCTTGTTTGTTTTCAACTTGGGCAGTCCAGAGAAAGGGCGCAATTAAAAGTTGAGTTGTGCGCCGAGATCGCTTGCACAAATCAACGTTCCCACTAGAATCAACAACAAATAACGAGATCTCGAGCCCGGAAAACCACACAGACTCAAAAGTAATTTCTACCTGATTAGTGAAGTTGTATTCTTTCTTAAGATAAACCGGACGGATCTTGAAACCACGGCTTGGTGAAGCCCCGTAAGAAAAGCGCACGTCTTCAAAACAACTGACTGAGCCTAAAAAGCTAATTCCCGAACCAAAAAAGAGTAGTTTCAAAAATGTACCCTTTTGGGTACATTTTGCAACCACAATAAACCGTGCAAGTCTCGCGCGTATTCAAACATTTTTGGGACTACTTTGTTTCCATCATCGCGTGAAGGAAACAAACTCACACATTTCAACTGGTCCCAATGTCCGAAAAAACGCCAGACTTGCACTTGGGGAGACAGGATAGGCGCGTATAACTGCGCGTCAACCAATAATCACGTACGCATGCGTAAATGTACTTATACTTCATGGGAAAGGTCAAAGAAAGACACGTTTATATCTATAGGGACGTTGGCATGCTGAATCGTAATTGCAATAGTAATTTTAATATGCAATAAGATATTATAATATTCTATTAAAAGCGGTTTATCAAGGTCGTCTCACACAGAGTTCGTTAGTTTTCGACTAAATAATAGTGCAGGTTTGCAAAGCTGTTTTATAAATCTTTGAACAAATTGTGCCCCCCCCCCGTGTTTGTACTGTGATAGGTTTACATCACGATGCATTTAATGTTTAAGAATAAGTGCTCTTCAAAATTGAAACAACTGCTCTCAAAACACACAAAAACAACAAGCAAAAACGAGACTGTTCTTGAAAAGAAATAATTAATTAGTTTGTTAATTCATTAATTAATTTTGTTGTGGTTACAATTCATATAATTGTTGTTATTTTTCATTTTGATTGATTGATTGATTATTTTATTGACTGATGGATTGATTGATTATTCATTCTTTTTGTTTGATGTATCGAACCGTTTATCTGTGCATGTTCTTCCCTTTCCATTTTCCCCGTTTCCGGGGGGGGGGGGGTTTGGTAGGGGGAGGGGGGGTTTGGTAGGGGGAGGGGGGGCTTAAGGTTTCTGATCGAGGGGTCCCTCTACCATCCCACTTGTCAAGCCACTGGTAGTTAGCTTTCTTCACGATACAGCATCGGTATTCCGTGCGGCTCATTTATAACGATCATCTAGATTTATTTATGACGACTGGGCACCAAACAATCCAGTACGACTTTCAACATGACTCTAATAGTCGAGATGACGACGAAGATGGCCGTGAGGACAAGTAAGATGTACCCAAGCTTGACAAAATTGTCTTTGAAAGCTGCAATAAAAATGTCGAAATAGGAGTATTATTCAATAATTCAGAAAAGGAAAATATTCTTTACAGACAATTTTAATCAACTGATCAATCATTCGGGAAAAATGAGATAAATGCAGACAAAGAAAAGAAATAAGGGACGACCATGCTGCAGCGAAACAAACAAATATATTCAACTCACCTTCCACGTCCACCATTTTCTTTGTGACTGTGGGCAGAAACAAAAATACGTTAATAATTTGGAGTTGTGAACATCGTGTGAATGAAGCAGGAAGGAAAAGGATTAAAATAGGAGAGTGAATAAAGGGAATTTTATGCATGTCTTCTGATACTCAAATTCTTGGTCAAATTGATCCGAATCCGGATCCTAGTGTGAACTAGAATCTATGGCAAATGACGCATGACGAATCCGAGTTTGTTCAACACTTTCCGGGTTAGACCCGGCCCCAGATCAACTCGGACGCATGAGAAGGTTGTTACGTAAATACTGTTTATGTTAATTAGCAAACTTGAGCAGACTAACAGTAGACTTGTGGACAAGTCGTTAATGTTTGTCGCGGTGATTGTCGAGTCGCGTGGTGGTAGCGTAATAAAGAATGTATGCTCTCGCGAGATCACTGCTCTCGCGCGAGTGGCTGCCGACTACAGTCTTATGAGAGCAGTATATAGTCTTGCGCAGAGCAGCCCTCTCGCGGTATATTGCGAGAGAGCCCGTTTTGCTATCACCGCAACAGACATTTAACGACTTGTTTACAAGTCTAACTTTACAGTCGAATGAAACACAAGATATTGCAACTGGTAACCTGGTTCTTCTAAAACACAAGATATTGCAACTGGTAACCTGGTTTTTCTAAAGCAATCTTCACTATGAAGCAACTTGTGTGAATCATCACGTCGAAAATAGTGTGAAGTAAAAGTATATAGGCCTAGTCGAAGACAGCAAAAAAAAAGATTAATTTACCAACTAATCGTGTAGTTAGAATGCGTATTCCATTCACCGAACAGTGATATATCTGGGTATCTTTCAAGCTGGCATTTGCAATGTGCAGGCTTCCTGTTTGAACGTCGACGTACACACGTGGTAAGTTGGAATCGCTGGATACTATTGAAATAGCGACGAGACTCGAGTTCTTCCACTCAAGGTCGTCATCAGAGATTGTTGCACTGAAGAAATGTTAAAGCACATGCATAACATTGTTAATTTCCAAAGACCAGTAGCCACATGATGCGACCAAACATAATAGGCCTACATGAAATAACAAACATGTGAAAGTTTAAGCTCGATCGGTCGTTGGATGTATGAGAAAAACGTGGAAAAACCTTTAATGTTTTCAAACAATGAGTTTTGGACTACTTGCAAGATAAAAACTAAATGTTTTACTCGTTCTTCAAAAACCATTGCATGTCAAGCAACAATATTTCAAATGAAATTTCCCGCCATGACCATCTATACCATGTACGTTGTGTGCAAATCTTTGAACATTATGTTCACTCTTACCAGTGTTATGTATACTCTATACTCTATACTCTATGGTTGTGCAATAGGCAGCAGACGCAAAATGTGCGTCACGCCACTATCTACCCTGTGTGTTTAAATTCCATAATTATTCGTTTTGTACGCTAATTCGTTTTACAACATTATGAGAATGAATGCACTTACTCTGGGCAGGGAAGTATGATATCATCTTTTACGTAGGAAGTCACCTTTGATTGTTTAACTGAAGTCAATAAATGAAGAAACAAATTGATGATAGCACAAACAAGTGTCAAATGACTTCAACCTTACAGCTGCTAGTTATTACTGTCTGCTGAAACCATGTAGTCTATTTGTAAGTGTGACACTCTCCAATTCTTGGAGTCGTTTAAATAATAGAGGCTTTGGCAGTGTTTTAAAATTTTATTATATAGAATTATCCCAATTTATTTATATAAATTATATAGGAATGTTGTTTTTGTCTTCTGTCATGTCGATCTGCAAATAGTTTAAAATTTAATTCAGACACTGAACGTCAATTTACCTTCGATCCTTTTCAACGCTTGGCCCTTTTCCCCTGCTTTAAACCGTTTTGCAACTGCAGCAAATGGGTCATATTCAACTGGAACATATAGAGTGAGAGAGAGAGGGAGAGGGATGGGGGAGAACAATCAGAAACTAAGTCAAACATAACACACTTTGTCCAGAACACAAATTGGTTGGGTAACTCATGAACATTATTTAACTGCTTAATACACATTTGACAAAGACTATCTGACGATATAGTAGGCTGCGAGTAAGGATGTTTAGCCGCCCAAATTGTTATTATCTTTATTAGTATTACTATTTAATCTTGTCACAGCATGCAAAAGAAAGGTCACATTTTCCTTTGTGTTGGTAACTCCTTTGGTTGGGCTACGTCACATAGCCTTATAATGTTTCAAACGACTTTTAAAGTGTCCTGGCTGTTTCCAGAAGCGCCGCCATTGGTAACAGATCTACCTTCACCCCTATATGTTTCATGCTTCCCAAGTGTTTGGGAATGTTGCCAAGTGTTCCAGCTAACACAGAAACTACTCACACTTTCTGCTTGTCAAATCTTACGAAGTTCTGGCCTGGTCTCGATTTCATAAAGCATCAATATTCATCTTAAAGGGACACGTTGCCTTTTAGATCGGACGAGTTGGTCTATGAAAAGCGTTTGTTAACCGTTTGTTATAAAATGCATATGGTTAGAAAGATGTTTTAAAAGTAGAATACAATGATCCACACAAATATGCCTCGAAATTGCGTGGTTTTCCTTTTACTTTGCGAACTAACAGGGTCGGCCATTTATGGGTGTCAAAAATTTGACCGTGTTAGTATTCTACTTTTACAACATCTTGTTAACCATATGCATTTTATAACAAACGGTTACAAACGCTTTTCATAGACCAACTCGCCCGATCCAAGGCAACGTGTCGGTATAACCATGGAGGTAGAAATCCATAGTGATTTTTTTATTCTGACATCACGCTTTGCTTATTACTATTAGCTTGGATTGGTTAGCAGTGAAGATAAATCTTAGCTCTTTGTTAAATCGATTTCACAAATAGTTCTAGATTGATCCTAAAGTGGAAGGGAAATGATAATTTCAATTTTGTGATGCTTTCATTGTCCAATAGATAGTCTCCACAAGTCTCTAACCTAATGTTAAAATGGTGATACCCTTCCAGTGCAAAGCATCTGATGACATCATTCTGACAAAATGGGTTTCTACATTTTTGTATGGGGATATTTTTGATCATTCTGACTTTCGATAATAAAACGGCCTTGAATTTGACCTTTTAACTGACGAAAAGTCTCTCATTGGAATGTAAATATCCATCAGTTGTTGAAATCCAACGACGTCATGTTTCAAATTTCGCTCTGAAAAAGTCAGTTATAAATTAGTGACACATTTGTCTCAGAATGATGTCATCAGATGTTTTGGATGTTGACAAATTTCGCACTAGAAGGGTATCGAATGCAATGGCAATTTACAATGAGGATAAGTGACTTGTAATTTTTCTCCACTCACATGAGCCCTAATCGGTCATTTCCCTTAGTTGCTAGGCAAAATGTGATATCACAATACAAATGTTTGCTATAGTAATGATGGCAACTGATCTAAGGGTGAACCTTAGTGCTTTTTGAAATCGACCCCAGGACCCGAGGAGATGAAACAGACAGACAGACAGACAGCCCGACAGCCCGACAGACAGTTTGGATGAAGACTGACCCAAGACATGGTCATGTACAGTGTCAAAAAACACATTAACTGAAGCACTTGCCATGGTACGCGGTTCGGATCGGTATAGACCGTGCAAGTCTTGCGCGTATTCGAACATTTTTGGGACCACTTTGGCTGGTCCTAAAATACGTTGTTTAAAACACGTGAAGGAAACAAAATCGCGCACTTATACGGGTGCCAACGTTCGAATACGCGGGAGACTTGCACAGTCTATTCTCAACAAATGTAATGTTTACCTAAACCTGGACAGGGCTCATTACAAGCTCCAATCATTTTTTCATCGAGGTATTCCTCTCCTCGCTTTTTCATATTAGAAATTTGCATTCCTTTCCAGCCTTTCAACTGTAACAAGAGGCTGCTTCTGAAGCACGGAAAGTCGATAGACTTTTGCTTTTTGTCTCTGTCTTTTATGAAGCAGGTACCTACAAATAAATAAAGAGAAAAGAAGAAAAAGACACACTTAAAAAAAAGAACCTAACTTAATAATATTTATGAATTGATGGTAACTACTATAAAACAATATAAATAATCATCGAGATTTAAATCAGCTGATTCTTTGTATTGTGTTAAGGTATTATACAGAATTGTATATGGATAAAAGCATCATTGTTTAATTGTAGTCTGAAAGCTTATGAGGCCTATACTGATTGCTGCAAACAAAATTGCTGTGAAATATTTCCTTCGGAAATGAATTAATATTCGAGTAAACCGTATCAGAAAAACCTTTAAAAAACGCAACAGCTGCATGGTTTTGGTTAATCAAGGTCATTGTGTTTTCGTGAAATTGTGCATGCTTTTTCGCTATTTTTTCCAGACTCACGCAACGGATTAAGCTAAACTTTTCAAAGGTTTATTATCTCATGTTTAGGCCTAATCAATTTATAGTTTATCACAAAGCGACTATTTTGTCAGCTTTAGCAATCCTGTGTAACAAATCACCCAATCCAAGGCAACGTGTCCCTTTAAACCTGAACTAATTCTTTGCAAAGTTTCATTCGTAGAAGAATGTTATCTTAAAAGTGTTACACATGATTGCTTGATGACTCATTGGTGAATGCACCAAGCTTGAACAACTTCAAGTAACAACTGCTCCAATAAAATCCCATACCCCGCACAAGCCTGGCATCATACTCTCATCGAGTCCAGCCAGTATAAGAGTGAAAGTGAACATGCAAGTTTCAAATGTTTCTCATAGCCCATATCGCCAGATCCGAGGCAACGTGTTCCTTCAAGTTCCGACAAAATCCAATTGACTTACCCATTCGGACATGTTTTCCAGGCGCATCACAGGTACTGCATGGTCCCCAATTGCTCCACTTCGTGTAGACGTTCGGCCTTCCGTGGTATGCCTTTTGTTTTATAGTGGTATCCACGTTATGGTAAGGGTGTTTTGTTTTTTTTGTAAATAAAACATGGTAACTCAAAGTTTTGTCGCTGTTTGAAAAAAAAAAAGAACAGAGGCAGCAGGGGTTACATACATTTTCCAGATAATTTTTTGACCGATTATTAAAAGTCTCACACAAACACAAAGCAACCTAAAATCTTGTTGAATGGACTCTCTGCAAAATTCGCCTTATAGCCCAAAACCCAAAACAAAACAAAAACTAAAAAGAAGACGAAGAAGAACAAAAAAACACAGTTGTTAAAGCAATGTTGCTGCTTTTATAAGTTTTTTCATAAATTTGCCCAAGGCCCATTTTCTTAGAGCTGCGTAAGCAGAAAAACTACTTGAAAACTTTCTGCTAAACACATAGGAGCAGGATACCAGTCACTTATGGTAGATGTGAACGATTTTTTGACTGGTAAATCTTATCATATGTTAATTTTGCATTGGGGATAATGAATATAATTGGTTTTTACCCTGCACTGATGTGTGTTAAGCACTATACTCATAGCCCTGGCGGTCTTTCACTTTCGTATTGTACTACAGTGACGTCCTGTATATCAGGTACCATTTCTGGGGCGGAAAAATTTCAAAGCTTCATAAGTCAAGTCTTACCTGCAAGAAGCAACTAGTGGCTTCGTCTTACCTGCAAGAAGCAACTAGTGGCTTCGTCTTACCTGCAAGAAGCAACTAGTGGCTTCGTCTTACCTGCAAGAAGCAACTAGTGGCTTCGTCTTACCTGCAAGAAGCAACTAGTGGCTTCGTCTTACCTGCAAGAAGCAACTAGTGGCTTCTTGCAGGTAAGATTTTAGTTATGAACCTTTGACAAATTTCCGCCCCAGAAACGAGCCCTAATATTTAGGACTCTGTATGTACAGCACAGAGGAAGAGTCCTATATAGGGCTATGTATACTCAGTACTTTCCCGAGTTCTGTGAAAAAAAAAAATCCACAGGCAATTTACTCGGGTGGGATTCGAACCCACGACCTTTGCATTGCTAGAGCAGATGTCTTCATCTTATCATGTGATGAATAATTTTGTTGTGCTTAGCTACTTTTTGTGCTTAGGCAGCTCTATGAAATGGGCACAGAGTTTAACTGATCGTACACATTTGGTGGGAAATGTGCCACCGATGGTGGTGCTACTCCGCTTTCCATACACATGTAATCGCCCGCGTCCCCTGAGCGGGCCTTTCGTATCTCCAGTGACATATCATAGTTAAGAACTATCCGATTGAGATCTTCGTCGTCATGCCAGTCGAAGCTAACCTCCGATGGAATTACGCGATCGTCATTTCTTTTGAACCAATGTGCTCCGCCATAACGTTTGACACTGCAATTAAAACATAATGTAAGCTGGTTATTTTGTTTTACCCCAGGCACTTCCCCAAATCTCACAAGCACCCTAATTAATCCAATGCTCACCAGGACACCAGTGTCCAGACTGGCTGTCTGGGACTTGACACATTTACGACCTTAATGCCCACCTAGTCTGTCCCCCCAACTTTATTATAAAATGCCCTTATGTCCCATCTTTAGTTCATTCTTCTCTCTTCTGTACTTATAGACAGACCCTCCTGGTTAGCCCAGTGCACACACAATAACAAACAGGCAAACACGCAAACAAAAGGACAGCAAAACTTTAGACATGACTGGTACAGCTACACTGACAAGACACAGAGCAAGGATAATACAACGAATTCATAATTAGCTTAAAGGTGGCAGAACCATTCAAGCATGAGCGATACGGCGGAGTTAAGAGGTGAAACTTACCACCAATCACATCGAAGTTTAATGGTGCTTCGCTCACGCACAAAATCGACTGAGATGGGCTTGTCAAAAACACAGACAGCTGCAAGTGGACAAACAGTAAAACAAGTAATGTCAGAAAGTTGCTAAGGAGACGTTAGGAGACGTTAGGGGGCAGCCTTGATCACACCTGTCGTGACGTCATGCGAAAAAAGTATGACAGCAACAACAGCAACAACGACAGCAACAGCAACATCAGCAACAACAACAACCAACGGCATCAGCAAGAGCAACCACAAGAGTAACAGTCAGTGGCAGCAGAAGCAGTAATAATAGCAGCAGCAACAGCGAAAACAGCAGAAACAACAGCAGCAGCAACAGCAGAAACTCCAACAACTACTTCAACAATAGTATAAGATGTACAAAAGAAGTGGCGCGCAGTAAGTCGTTGAATTTGAGACGAAAGCCGAGGGCTTAAGTGTTGGGTTTGTAGCTTTGGTCGCTGTATTTGGATCGGGCCGAAGACGAAGTCAAACTCCCACTATAGCATCCATCCATTCCAACGCAAACCTGTAGTAAGTGTACATACAGTTAGTTATTATGAATTCACATTAATTATTAAAACGATTTTACTTACGTGGTTTGTAACTCTGTATTGAGTTTGCAAACTCCCTTTGTTTTTCTGTGTCAGTCGTAGCGTGTGGGGGGGGGGGGGGGGGGGGGGGGGGAAGAAGACATAAAAGTAACGAGACATTATTTTAACTATTATTTTGATTGACATTGACGGTGTCGGTTTGACACTTTAAAGGGTGTGTACAACATTGGTAAGAATGAAAATATAAATGTTCACAGATTTGCACATAACTTACATGGTATAAAGATGGTCATGGTGGAAAACTTCCCTTGAAATAGTTTGCTTGAAATGACATAGTTTTTAGGAAATGAGTAAAATAAAAGCCTTTATCCTGCAGGATAAATTCCGATGTTTGAAAAGAAGTTAAAACACATAAGTGTTTTTTTTTCACTTTTAGCTTAAACTTTCACAGGATTGTTATTTCGTGTATATGTTGGGTCACATCAAGTTTGGATACAGGTCTTTGGCAATTACCAATGTTGTACACACCATTTAAACGTTTTGTGTTACATTAAGTTGTCGTTCCCCACCCCTTTCATTTTTTTTGCAGTTTGTGTTAAAGATACTTACTTTCCCTGCAGCTGATTTTGCAATCCTGTATAATCCAACTATCCATATACCTATAGTTGTCTTCCTTGAAGTGGTCCCAAAATTTGGAGTCATATAGACCAATCTCTGCTCCGTAAGGCACTCCGTTGTGGTATATCTCGGCGGTATCAACCATTTCAAAAGCGTACCCTGGACATGAAAAAGGGAATCAACATAAGTCATTAAGCAGCTCGGCCAAACAGATCTTATGCATTGACGTCACCAAACCGCCATCTTAAAACACATAACATCATTAGTAACTGTCAAAGACCAGTATGCCCCCCCTATCCACACTTGATGTGATTCAACATGAAATAACAAACCTTGGACATTATTTTTAAGCTCAATCGGTAAATTGGAATCACGAGAAACTCGTGAGATAAAAACTGATTTTACTAATTTCTCAAAAACTATGGCATTTCAAGCAAAAATATTTGAAACGTCTTTAAACCATGTTTGCGTGAATCTGTGCACATTTATATTTTTACTCTTTCCAATGTTACAAACACTTTTTAAAGGTAAACTGATGACGAAATCTTAGAAATGTTCAGATTTACGCACAGAGCACATGATTGACCAATGAACAACCTCCCTTTGAATTGACTCTATAGGCGAGGCACTCAAGGCGTCAGATGCATAAAATCTATTGTTTGGTTTGCTGTAGTCCAGCGGTACGTTTGGGGCTATTTTTTGAATAATCATTGCTTAATTTGTTTCAAATTATTGAATAATAACTGTCTTACTTTTCAATATTATAACCATTACAGTGAAGAACGTTCTAATTCCCTAATAACAGGGGAATTTCTGTGTGGATAAACTTTCACACAAAAATGATAATTCATGATTGCTTTACCTCAATTGAATTGATGTGAAACAAAGGAGTTTCAATTGAAAAATGAAATTCGTGCTCAGTTATTTGTTTTGAATCCACCACCCACTGTTTTTCATAAATTCGAGAAAGTTAGGCCTATAAGCTTTTATTTTTTACGAACTGGCCGTGTCTTATCCAGTCAATTATCGGAGATCATCAATGATCTTTTGATTCCCTGCACGACGCGCTGCGCGCTCAAACGCGCCTTTCCTACCCTGCCATCCGATTTGAGTGTCAGAATATAAACAAAGACTCAAAAAATGGTGGCCGCGCATTTTGCGGAGGTGTTTCGCAATTTTCAAAGAGCCAACTATGTTAGCAATCCTCCATTCCTCTGAATGTTTTGAGTCAATATCGTTTATACCCATTCGTTTCTTGCTTCCTCGTCGAGGCCCTTTGCACTTCGAGCATGTCGACCAATCTTCCCAATTGTAACTGAATTGTGACGGCTTGGATCTTTCTTGGATTCTAGCAGTCCATATGGAGAGGAAACGAAGAACAAAAACAAAAGAAGTTTTTTACTTTCCGCAGTGCAGAAATTTATACTGATTAAAATAAACAAGATGGTCAGACTATTTGTTCTAAGCTAATAATAATGTAGTAGCAGCATCAACAGCAGCAGTAACAACAACAGCAACAGTGGCAGCAGCAGCAGCAGAAGCAGCAATACCATCAACAGTAACAGCAGGAACATCAGCTACGGCAACAGCAGCACCAGCGCAACAGCAGACTTGGCAACAACAGCAGCAACAGCTGCCGCAGCAGTAGCAGCAACGACAACAGAATAAGCATTATCAACAGCAGCAGAGCAGCAACAACACCACAAGCGACAGCATCAGCAACCTGGCTGCCTCATGATTTTACAAATCAGCTGAATAACTACTCTAGGACCGCTGTCGCGCACTGAGCATTCCGGCGTGCTAAACGTTCCAGATGACTAAATATAATAAATTTTACGTCATGTCATGCCTGCGCGCAGCAAGCGAAAGTAGTCAATTTTGTGCCGCACTGAGTGTTCCTCTAGTCTCTAGCTGTCATGGCGTCGCTCATGAGCTGTAGTACTACTGGTAGTAGTGATTAACGCACATGCATGTCAAGTCGTTTCGTAATTCTAGGTGTGAACACATCAAGAATACTTCTTTATTTTACCAGTGGGAAGTATTATGTGGAAGGCCTGACAGAGGGGGAAAAGAGGGCTGTACGTGCCCAATCTAAGAAATATTCTTACGACGAGGCAAGCACTCAACGACAAATGAGTAACCATGGTTACTAGTACTACAGTATTTTACATGTAGTGTGTGTAGCACCATGGTAGCACCATCGGTAGCACTAACTAAGTTAGCGCTGTACATGTAGCACAGTACGTATACAAAAAACGATTAATACGTATAAAGATGTGACAAAGAGGGCGGTATTGTCTGACAATTTAGGAGCACGAGAAGGAGACCACGTCACCAACACGGCTGGAACGAACATTTAATATACGGCCGCGCATGCGTACGTCACCTGGAACGCTCAGTATGCCAGAACGTCGAGGACGTGATACCGCAATATTGTGAAGACCATCATTAAAGTAAACAACCTGTTTGCAGGATGTCGATATGTTAAAAACAAATTAATCACAAATTTACACGTTATACGTACAGGCTCTCCATTTGTTTAACGTTCCTGTTCATCACTGTGCGAAATTTTGAAGTCCGTATAATGACATGATGCAAACTCTTCGGTCTGTGTGAAGAAGAAACAAGAAAACAAGATATAATTTAATTACACAGCAAAACGAATATTTTATAATTAAAATTTTATATTTAATTTATTATTAAGAATACTAATGATTAAGAGCTTTATTCACAGATCAGATACAATTTGTTCTACAAGGCTTTAAGAAAGATAAGATAATAATTTATTCAGCCATTTAAAAAGTAAAAAAAACAATAACATAGGAAATTGTTGTGGACATCGAGCTCTCTGAAAAAAAAAAAACATGAACAAAGATCATTATGAATAAATAGCAGAAATAAGCCGACTTAAAACCCCAAAACTAAATTCCATTAAAAACACGAACTGTGCGAGGATAAAAACTATCATTTAATTGCTTACTACCATCAAAATGCTGTAAACGACGGTTAGAAAGAAGGAATTGGATATTATATTCTGCTACTGTGTGAAATTCGTCCTGTATTAATAACTCTAGTACATTTGCACAGTCTGTCAGTATGGCTAGTACCAGTAACCCTTTCTGCTAAACGAACAACATAACTTCTGGGCCCAATTTCATAGAGCTGCTTAAGCAGAAAATATTGCTTAACAATTATCTGCTAAGCAGAAATGAGTAGGATACCAGTCACAAAAAGTACACGTGACACGGTAGTTTGGCTGGTAACCTTATTCTTGTAAGTAAAACTTTGTTGTGCTTATCTAGTGCTTAAAGCAGCTGTATGAATTATAGAGCTGCTTAACGGTTCTGTGATTACTGCACGATTTTCTATTTCATAGCGCTGCTAACCCTAGGCACACGAAAATGCATGCTAACCTTCCGGTGCTTACTGCACGAAAATGAATGACGTAACAATGCAAATCCATGGTGAACGCGCAAGATGGCCGCCTTATTTCCTTGCTAACCTGTGAAATACGCTTATGCTTAAGTATTTGCTTGTAGGCTGGAATGAGAACCACCACTGAGTATAGATGTTAATTTTGCATCAGGGAAAATGAATATAATTTGGTTTTTACCCTTACAGCACTGTATACTCAATACTTTCCCGAAAAAAACCCATAGGCAAATCACTCGGATTTGAACCCACGACCTTTGCATTGCTAGAGCAGATGTCTGAGTATCTGAGTTAGCGACCAAGGCTAGCACGAGGTGTTGACTTCTACACGCCTCTAACTGGGCAATAACAATAGCCCAGGGTGGCAGAACCTCAGGTATGGGATGGGGCACGTTATACAAATTGCTGGTAGGCCTATAGGTACAACAGATTACAAATTTGCACTACTGAAACAAAATAGGGTTTCTTGGTCGCGTTGTCGTAACCTCAGAAAGACAGTTCAAAGCAACATCTTAATCCGCTTTAAGCCCGGTTCATACTTCCTGCGAATGCGATACGAATTTTGACGTCACAAATTCGCAACGAATAATTGGGAAGAGTTGACTTGTGCTCAACTCCTGCGAATTATTCGCAGCGAAAACAGCCCTGTGACGTCAAAATTCGCTTCGCATTCGCATTGGCAGGAAGTATGAACCGGGCTTTAGGGTGTGTGTACACTGAGGTTGGCGTATTACTGACGAATATTCCCTTGGTAAATAAAAGAGTCCACAAATTTATTTTCAAATATTTCAAATAAGGGTTGTAACCACTAGATACAATCCTTCAGATAATAGCACACCATTTAAAATCGGCTATTGAATAGAAAGTAATACTCTTCTACCATTGTAATGATCAGGTCACAATATCTTCTATGAAACCAGAGGGTTGCAAAAAAGAGTCTGGGTGCGAAGGTATAAGCCATGTTCATGAGAACAGAAAACGCAACAATTCATGTAGTCTTTGTGGTTGCTGATATGGTAAATCAGTTTTAATCCCACTTATTGTACCTGACTCAGTCTCTCCGACGAAATAATGCTCGGAACTGGAGTTTTACCCTTACGAAGCCTGCCTCTCCTACCTCACATCCGTCTATGCTGGCGCTTCAAGTGCCTTGCTGACAAATCGACATAGGGCCTAGACAGTGGGTGTAGCTTCACCTACGTTAGACCGGAGGAATATCAACTCATATCTGCTGTATTTTAGTGAAACAGCAGACAGTGCACCCAATAAAATATATAAAAACAGCAAAATCATAATTTTGAGCTCACGTGTTGCCATTGAACTCCGCAATCTTTACCCGGATCGGTTTGATAACAGATTTTTATTTTACTTACTTGTTCTCCTTTGAGCACGCATAAATCCCAGCATCTGATTGTTGTACCTTCCTAATAGTAAGTGCCATGTTGTGTCTGAGAACGTAGTTTGAATTGCCAGAAAAGTCGATCTGGATTACCTGCCAAGTTAAGGTGTCCTTTATCGACCTGCCAAATGCTCTCCTCCACACTACTGGAGGTTTAATCGTATGACTGAAATGAAGCGGATTATAGTTTCACTACTAAAGTTAAGGTCATAGATTGGGGTTTTCTGGGGCGGACAAATTTCAAAGCTTCATAACTCAAATCTTACCTGCAAGAAGCCACTAATTTCACAAGATTCACATTCCATGGCGGCTTAATTTGTTTGCGGTGGGTTTTGGACGTCATATATTCCTCATTAATCCGTCTGCATGCTGCGTATGCATAATGTTTGCACTTGCATGTAATGTTGTTTTATGTATACACTTACGTGTGAATTGACTCAGTACGAATCTCTGTGTAATTCGGATGAGAGTTCAAAGGTACGTTTGGCAGAATCCTGCCAGGCGCTCAAGGCAGGTAATACTGGCGTTATTCACGAGCCTAGAAGTGTGACATCAGATGTTCAGGCTAGAGTCTCACCTACTAGTACTACACTAGGTCAACCATTATTTATCTAAATCTGAATTCCTAATAGTAGCATCACACCAACTTTTGTAAAGAAGACATTTCAGTTTTAGACGTGGGAGGAAAACCCCAAAGAGGGGAAAACACGCACTCAGGTGGTGGTGACTGAAAGTGAAACCACATGCAAGACTCCAGTCTGGGAATCGAACCGGGTTCCAACGAGGTGAAAGAGGAACAGAAACCGATGAGCCCAACCTGACTTATAAACTCACCATGGGTCACATACCATTGTTACTGTGGAATGTAGGATAGTCGGTTTGGTAAATCGATAAAAATCATCGCAGTCACCTCTTTCTGTATAGAAATAATGATTAAACAAGAAAAGAAACTCAAATCAATAAGATGAACATCAGTGATTAAGGACGCCGATCAAGACCCCAAGACTAGAGCGCTGAAAAGTGGCTTGTTTTTAAGAACAATTTCAACGGAAACTTACCTGAAAAAAAATGATGCACTGATACAATTTATGCCCTAAATTTGTACCCTAGTTTTGTCGCTGAAAACTACCGAAAAATTACAACCCGAACGCTACATCTCATTTCAGTTTAAACACAAGATTACGGTCGCTCACAAAATTACTCACCAATCACATATTTGCGGGAAAAAGAGTGCTGAAACTGCAACAAACTTATAAAATACAACAGAAACTTCGCCCTCATGATGAAGCTCAACCAGCTGATCAGTGTCCGCTAAAGTTTACGGCCAGTCTTTGAACGATTTCAAATTCATGTGAAATAGTTTGCAGCAATTCCGCGTGGTTTGAATGTTATAACGAGTGCAGATTGGTGTGTGTACTTTTCTGTGCCCGCACGACGGCCGGCCGGACACAGACGTTCGTACGGGACGTACGTACACGTCGTTTGAATAAGGGCACAACGCGCTCGGCGCGCACGAGGACGCACAAGTATTTGGTCTGTTTGCATTTCACACTACATTGTCTTTGCGTAGCGGATTTGAAAGCTACGCACAGCGCGCAGTTTTGCTAAAAGAAGATACAAGGGCGCGCTTAAAGATCACACGCAAGCGCATCAGTAAACATGAGAGACGCAATGAATTGTGTTTTAATTACTGTTTTACTCATTGCTAATTTTCCACATAACTGTTCTTAAGGCCTATCTCAGCCTCGCTACCATGGGCAGCGAGCGCGCCGTAACGCACCCTAACTCTGCGTACGTCTCTAACCCCTGGAAGGGAAACACTGAAAATCAACGCTGATTGGCTTACCAAAAGTGGCTATGCGTGTACGCTTGTTAAAAACTTTCGATCGGCCCTAGGCCCTTGTCGGGCGCTTAGTACGCGCGTGTAAAAATGCACGTATTTCGACGCAAGACATTTCAAATGAATCATGTTTTTTATATGGTCACCCTAAACTGCATACAGTTAAATGTATAACAAGAATGAAAAAGAATTAAAGGGGGCCAGTTGCCCTATGACTTGTGCGTCTTTTGACAGCGCGCTCTCCGTAGTCTCCGTAACACAGAACGGATCAACCACAGAGCTAATTAAAATATCCCTTATATTTGGATATTTCAAAGTCACACTTCCAGGGGGATATGACCGAGCGATGCATTCTGGGACGGAAAACAACATGGCGCAGCGAGATCGTACACCACTGGGAACGAGGTTGTACTGATCTGTACAGTAACGCGCCATAACGTTTTCATTTCAATTAAAATTTACCAAGTCCATCAAACTTTTGCAGGTATGTTTGCAATGCCACTGTGTGACGTCACACCTGCAGCCCTTTGTTAAAACAAACACTCCTCTGTTTTGGGGAGAAATATTTCTTCCAGTGCGACTTGATGGTTGGGTTTTTGACATTTCCACGGCTTTTCATTTAGTTGGGGGAAAAACCCATTAAATTAGTTACAATCCAATATTTGTGTACTCAATATGTGAAGTGGTGTACCACAACCACCCTCCTATTGTGTCTTCATTGTGTTCTGGGAATCGCAGGAAATCTTCAGAGGAATTTAGGGGGTACTTCTGTTCAAGAGGAAAAGAGTGTGTTAAAACATGGGAAGATTATTTATATATATATTTGTTAATTTATTGTTTTTAAATTGTATTTGTATTTAATTTAATTAGGCCCTATTATTGCTTTTTGAGGGACAAACTCTGTGCCACACTTCAGGCATGGTATAGAATCAATGTTTTTCTCAGTATGAACTAAATGCCCCTTTATGACTCTCTCAAAAAGATCGCATACCACCCGATTACATTACGGAATGCCCTATATGTAGCAGAGGGACCCCGCGCCCCCCACCCCCTTAAAAAAAGTACCCATACTCTTAACACAATCTTTTAATCTCGCACAGAACTCCCCCCCGCTCCCCAAAACAAACCAGAAACCCCCCCCCCCCAAAAACCCATGATATTTCCAGAACTCAACGGAGGCACTACGATTGGGAAGGGGAGGGTTGCGTTTACACCATGCCAAATATCGAGCACCAAATGGCATTTACCCGTAGAAATATGTGTACATGTTCTCTTTAGCATGGTCGATTGCAGGTCCCTCATTATCATGAAGCTAGTTTATTACCCGATGCTCAAAAGAAAATGATAGATCGAGTGATCAACCCCTACTTGATACTGAAACTCTATGGTCTTACCAGTTTGATGCATGAATGTGAAAACTCCGTGGTGTCAACACACACAGGCTAACGTAAAGGGCATACGGTGGATCAAACCAGGTAGAAGTATTGGTTGGGTTCACCTCCCCCCTGTCCATGCAGCGACTGTCCATGCAGCGACTGTCCATGCATGTCCATGTCAAAAGGAAGATCCTTCTTTTGTGACACGTCTCGTTAACATTTGGTGCTCGATAGGCATGGTGTACCCTCTTATTGTGTCTACATTGTGTGCTTGGAATTTCAGGAATTCTTTAATAGAGGATTTGGGGGGGGGGGTGTGTGTGGAGGGGGGGGGGGGGGTACTTTGCACAAGAGTAAAATAGTGTGTTAAAGTATGGGAACTATGGGCAGAGGGGGGGGGGGTGATACCCTCTGCCCTTATCGGTTATAGTATACTCGTAAATACCTTATCTATACTTCCAATACCTCATCAGCATAATATGTCGTCAGCCTACGTCATATCAGCATACGTCATCAGCATACACCTGCATAATCTATAGGAACAGACTCCGACCCCAACCAAAATGCCGGAGAAGTTAAAGAGCGGTTACAGGATGCTCTCAAAATTGCACTTAGGCCTAATGCCTTTTTATGGTCAAATATACATCGTAGTTACCGGTTAATAACTATTTTACACATAACATTTGCATTTATTAATAAAGAATTCAAGTCAAAAATGCACCTCTCCGCGCGGCTTTTTCAGCCGAGAGTCAAAAACTGCTTATCTATGATAATGATATGCAATGACCCCTTGACGTCATCGGCGCCTAAAAACACACGATCGGCATATGACACACACACATAAACGTCTCTTTTGGGGGGAAACAAAACAAAATCAAGAAGAAACAACACTTACATTATACATTAAAGAAACCTTACTGTCAATCCAGGGTATCCTTCAAATTTATTGTTGTAAAATGAAGCCTACATAGGGTAGGCCTATGAAATCTGACGCGATTCTGCGAATCGATTCGCACGAAAATTCGCACCCGACGTATTACGATCAACCATTCACGTCGAGTCGTCGTTCTAAACACTGGCGCACGTGTTGACATCAATAAAGTTTTAGTAACCAAAAACTGTTTCGGTTGAATTTTGGCCATCGGTTAACACTGGCCAATGACCGAAACAGTTATTGGTTCCAGCCGCGAAAACGTACCCGAAGGATCCCGTTTTTGAGCCAATAGTCTTCCTGGATAGTAAGCTCACGGCATCAATCTGCTTTATACACGTGGTTACCATGTACCGAGATAGTCGATTTCCCAAGATAATCGCAATATTTATTATCTTTTTGTTTCTTTTTCTTGTCTCCAGTTTATTCTATAAAAGTCAGAAAACATTGAATATTGATAATGTATAGCCAAATAGTAAATTTTTATGACAAATTAAAGGATTCTCAAAACACTTTGTGGACAAATCCAAGCCCGTACATCGCTGTACTTGGTAACAACGCTTACACTCGAGGAAGACTGTTGGCTCCTAATTGGGATTTTTTGCGCGGTCAGCCGGTCCGCGGACAGGATAAAAAAAACACTTTGAGCTGGATGGATTTATGTAGACTGGGTCCTCATGCCTCGCCATAGTGATAACATTTACGTAAACAAAGTACCAGTCTACTTGCGATATGTGGATCGATGTACTCAAAATCAAGCCGAGCTGCGGAATCGCCTCGCCATTCAAGAACGAAAATCCCTAAATCACAAATCCGTTGTAAATTGTCTTGATGGTTTTTAACCTGTTGGATCGTCCATTGAAGAGTCACATTTGCGGCCGTATTGATTGCAAATGGTGGAGCTTGGCGGTTTATATTGCGTTAGCTCTGTACATTCATATAGGCAGGTCCAAACTACTTGCCGCCGGTGACGTCACGAATCTGTTACGCGTGGTTTGTTTGACCTCGCGTTTTCAGATTTTGGGCTTGGAGTGTTTCGAGGAAAGACATTTTACTCTGTTTTAGCGTGAGGTAAGGGACTCATAATAATTGTTTATATTTTTCCTTTGGAACTCCATCTATTGGAAAAATGTAAAAACTAAAAAATTCAGAGCATCCTGTAACCGCTCTTTAACAGAAGTGAGGCTGGTGCTCTGTCACTGGCTTTTTCGACAGCCACGCCAGTGTCACAGTGGAGTTTGTACCCTCTCGGGGTGTGTGTAAATCAACCCGGGCTGAAGGAAGTTGAATCAAAAGATGGTGAAATCAGATGAAAGTTTACAAAGTTCGCCGTATTGAGGGCAACGTTTTGGCGAGGGGTGGGGTGGGGTGGGGACACACAATCTCTGGGAGACAGAATCTCCTGCCACACCGGTAGATACAGCCGCAATCAATGATAAAAAGGAATCCAGCAAAAATGAACCACAGATAACAAAATGAAAAACTAAAAAGTGATTCTATCCTCTTATATCTTGAGTATTTATTTTGTAATACACACCCAGCCTGTTCCTGCGTGTTTTTTTTTTTTACATTCTCAGTATATTTATACGCAAAGGTCCCTATACAGCGTTAAACCATACAGTGTTTAAAATAACGTCAAGTGGCCAATCAAACAAAAATAAAAAATGGCCTGAAGCAAAGTCAAAGAAATAAACAAAATGACCGAAAAATTAAGATTCTACGAAAGAACTTGATCGCAAGGGAGTTTTGTTCTTCTCAACATTAAGTCTTTAAATTGAATGTTAATACCTACCACCATACATGCAATAAGTCAATGCTGTGTAAAGGTCGAGTTTGAACCTATTAGACCATTTCACTTTTATATCAATGACACAAAATATATACTGCACACACATTTTTGTTTTTAACTTCTACAAACACTACTCCGGATAAAGATTTGTCAGTAAAAATGTATTAAAAAAGATTTTTGTCTTTGGTTTGATGTCCACTCGAATTCCTAAACAAGCCTTGGTAGAATGCACTGTGCGGAGCAGAGTTAAATCAAACTCTGGCGAGCAAATTGCAAAACAAAGCTGCCATGTAGTGTTCAGGCAAAATTTATTTTTCCGTAAGGGAATATTTTGTTATTAAGCAATACGTATGTCGATTTGAAGCAACAATGTGAAAAAGGGTCCCGGTGAAAGCTACACTCTGTTTGACTTAAACAAAGTTTATGGGATTTGAGTTCGACCACATATCGATGTCATATCATTCAAGTTCGGTGAACACACATTGCATGAACGCAATATCACTATGCGGTGAAAATTCGCCACTCCAGCGGGCAACATTATTCCATTTCATTTTCTCCTGGTCCTTGTTTAACATTAAAATTACAAAATTCCACACCCTTTGAACAATATAATTATAAACACGCTAAATATCATCATCACATTCTATACACAGTACAAAATCACACCAGTTATTTGAGAAAATAGTACTGTGTACCTAGTAAAAACCAGCTCATTTCGTTTGTTTAAAAAGAAAATTTGATTATTACATACTTATTACATAATTTTGTGTAAATTTAAGGTGTTGAGCTATTATAGTGGTAAGTGAATGGTGCCCATTTTTTGGTGACTTACACAGGCTATTCTATAGGTAATTACTCCACACAGGTTAATTATCATAAAAACTAACTTGGTATAAAGAGCACTGGAGAGCTGTTAATTAAAACCAATGTTAGAAATGACCCCCTCTGATAGTTTTTAGAGAAAGAAATTATTTTGAATACGAGAAAGGTTTCCGGCACGAAACCCTTTTCAGGCATCTGAAAGCACACAATTCTATGCAAGGGTGTTGTTTTCCCCTCACATCATTTTCTTGCAACTTTGATGACCAATTAAATTCAAATTATCCCAGGTTTGTTATTCTATGCATATAATTGAATACAGCAAGTGGGAATAAAGGTCTTTAACAATAATTACCAAACATATACTCTGCCTTTGAGTATACATTTGAGTGTAAACACTTTAAATAAAACTAATGTAAACAAACAATAGCATTATAACAAGAACATAAATCCCAACCAGTCCCGGATCCAGCTTGGCTCTCTCGAGACGGAAGTTGCTTAGAAAAGAACAATTGAGCTTAGCATAAACAGCAAAATTTGTATGTATAAATAAATTGTGTTAAGCATTTTGTTTTTCTGCTGATCAGCTTTTGAAATTGGGCAAGGCTAAGCATTCAGAAGGTTGGGGGGGGGGGGGGGGGGGTGATAGTGTCAGCCAGAAGTGGAACCCGAAATCGTGATTTGGAACCGATGCCCTAACAAATTACAAAGTGCGGCCAATGTCTGAATCAGGATGGCTGCCGAGGATAGAGTGGTTTTTCCAACACTAAACTAGCCAGCCGGACCTCTTGAACATAATTGTTACTGGTCCTCAGGTGTTAATTGGCAGTTGGCCAGCGGACCACTGTTGTTAAGGGAGATTGCTGGGAGATTGTTTAACACAGGGGACAATGGCTCCTAAAATGACGGTATGTTGAAGATGAACGTCATATGATTTAGGTCAATACCATTAAAATAATCGTCAACAAAAACAAAGAGGAGATTAACGGTCAAATCCATTTATGGTAAGTATTTTTGATTGCTTAAACAGGGAACTTTACACAGACGATATTACTACACGATTGACGTCGTGAGCCACTCATTGAACAGCTTAATTAGATAAGTTAATTCAAATGTAAATTTGGATGGCAGACGTTGAGTTTATAAAAGGCCAATTTTAAGTTTATTTGAAATTCTTCAAGGTGGCACTAATCGTACCATAAGTACATTTTAATTCACGTAGGTTACCTATACTAATACACATGACACCGTGCTATGGCAGACCTTCAAAATTCTATAACAAAGACAACGACCTGGGACCACTTTAATGCGAGTTGATTGGCGGAATTTGCCTACGATAGCGCCCTCATTCGGTGACTCCTTCATAACATGGCTTGTTATTGACATGGGGAATGGCATGTGACTAGTTTACGCATGACAGATTAACAAAAATAATGGTTTGCTTAACATTACAGAGACCGTTTTCGTGCACGAAAACTATTGACCTGCTTCTTTCTAAACATAGCTAGGGTCTGTTTCTTATCAGCTGCATGGATGGGAATCTCGGTTTAGGAGATGACACCTACAAAAAGGGTGATGCAACAATCAGTTTGGAAACCGGTGGTCAAGTTTGACCGTGAAATATTTTAGTTATTTGCGTTTTAAAGAAAACAGCACAATGTTACTAATGTTAACATGTTTCAATGCGTGTTGTAATTACACTGCAAAACCGGGGTATTAACATTGACACCATGAGTGTTGTCACATATAATAAACCGAAGAGAGAATCAAAATTAATATCATAGGGTGTTACAATACCACAGATGTAATTGTACTCTTTGTTGTTACAGAACTATGTGTTATTTTAACAACCCTATGGACTAACCTCTTGACTTTATTTTTGGCATCTATATGTGATAACGCCCATGGTTTTAAATTTAAAACCCCGGTTTTGCAGTGTACTTCCCTTTTTATACAAACAAGTTGGTTTCCTCTGCAGTAAATACTCATAAGGAAAGTCTTTTGGAACGATTGAAATTGGTGCAAAATTACACAATTGTTTTTGTAAACTTCACTTATTGGTTGAATTTCCAAGGCAGCTGCTGTTTCACCATTTAATGTGTACAACATTGGTATTAGTCAAAGACCAGTATCCATACTTGATGTGTCCCAACAAATACATGAAATAACAAACCTGTGAAAGTTTCAGCTAAATCAGTCTTTGGAGTCATTATAAAACGGTGAAAAACACTATTATATGTTTTCACTGATTTCAAGCACCACATTTTATCACCAGTGTTATACTAATTGTTTTACTCATTGCCTAAAAACTATAGCAATTTCAAGCAAAACTATTTCAATGGAAGTTTTCCACAATGACCTTCTTTATACCATGTAAGATATGTGCAAATTAGTGAACATTTATTTACTTTCAATCTTACCAATGTTGTACACACCCTTTAACAGTTATACACAGTATTGGTGAGGATAAACAATATAATTATTTAATTTAGGTTTGAAACCTTATTGATTATACCAGCACAATTTTGTTCTGTTAAATATTTTTCTTTTAAATGAGGTCATATTCGAGCATACTGTATCTGAAAACCTTAACAAACGCAACGGCTGTTTTCGATTTTTCCAACCTTAATAAATTAAGGACAATACATGCTGAAAACTGTGTATGGTGTTAAACTATTTCCCCCTGACTCACACAACGGAATACGCCAACATTTTCACAGGTTTGCTATTGTTTCATGTATATGGCTGATCACAGAAAACATGACCACTCTTTGACTTTTTTGTCAGCTCTACCAATCATGTAAAATACATTTAAATTGCAACTGATATCCTGTTCTTCCCACAATGCCTTATCCTTGACGATGGCTCTTTAGTACTTCACGGAGTTTGAAGCTCAGAAAAATTGTATATTTTACACAAAACAATACACAGAGCAAAGAATTAATAAAACATAGTGCATTAAAACTTATCAAGCTGGTATTAATTCTAAGCTAATAACATAAAGTATACTTTAATTATACTGAAAGTACTTGGCAATATTTTTAATTGACAATCCAAGGTATTGCATAGGTAGAACACAAACCAAGAGGTATGCCATAAAATTGAATGTTTTTACAGATGCAGTTTTTATTAGTCTGGTGCTTTTCTGCAGGATAGTGTACTGCGGAGTGTTTAGTCCAAGTACTTGACAATAGATTGATATTAATTTTACAGAAGCCATTCCCAGAAAAACTTGTATTTGTACTCTGGCTGTGGCTTTCCAGACGCACTGACTAGCCAAGCCGTAGCCAAAACCATTTGACGAAGCAATTATGCAATTGAATGAACACCACTTTACCGCTGGTGTTGCAACGTCACAGCGAACGTTTTGGGCATTCGGCGATTGGTAAACTATAGGTAGCAAACCTTTCAAAAGAAAACAAATGTACACTTGAAAAACACTTGATTCAAACAGTCGTCTAACTTCACGATGAGGATACCTCATCTAAATGTAAAGTGAGATCAGGTTTCATTTAGTGCAGAATAATGCTGTTAGAAACATCAGCTAACGCCTTTAATGGTACTGTTAGGCTATACTAAACAAAAATAGCCGTCAAATTTGTTTGGGCGTCGCTTTACGTTTTTTGTCAGCTTGTTGTATAGTTGAGCAAATACTTTTATGTTGTGGCTGTTTGTTTCGCTGCCCAAACTTGCTTGTGTCCTAATCAGTGAAAGTCTTCTATATTTTGTTTGTGTATGACTTTTATAATTGCATCACATGAGGGTACGTCTCAAAATGATTAAAATCTGCGTTGTAGAGAATTAAACAAAATACGGTATAAATTGGCAAAATTACACTTGCATGAAACATGTACACAAAATTTACAACCAGTATAAAAGATTATTGTGCCTTTAGATTTCGGTGATGATTTCAGTTTTTCTACCGCCCCTGTCCGGCACAGCACTGAGACCAATGCTAGGGGGGATGTACCCGTATGGACTAGCGTCAAGGCTGTCAGATTGTGTGGGTGTTAACGGTTCATCTTCACTGGGTGGTTCACAATACGACACGTTCGGGGATACCGGGCCGCTAAGCGTGATATGGCCCCGGTCAATATCGTCTGGGGACAAACACTTAACGTCTTCGTCTTCGCTCAGTTCAAACTCTACCTTGTGTTCTTCGTTCTCTACACAGGTTCCGTCACGGTAACCGCCGTCAGGTTCTAGCGTAAAATATTTCGGTTCTAAAAACGGCAAGGGTGCCTCAGCTTTGCATGAGTCACCACTGCCTTTGCGGTCGGGGCAGGCGGGTTCGATGACGAAGCTTGGACTCTCAGGACCAGTCTCGAAAGGTAGGGGGTCCACGGTATGCGTTAAGGACTGCTTGGACGGTAGTGTGGCAGTGTTTGCTGAGTTGAGTGCAGTCTCTGCCTCCGTGTAATCAGATAAGTTGTCGTTGGTTACGCTGCTAAACTGGTCCTCGTCTATACACTCGTAGAAACCGCCGTCAGCTGAGTGCAATCCTTCGTTGGTGGTACTGCTGCCGCTGTCGGTGATCTTCGTTGTCGCTGGTTGGTGGAGCTCTTGGTATAAGTGTAGCTCGACGCCCCTGGTGGTCTGCAATGCCGTGTAGTATGCATCGCATCGACCACAAGGCGCAAGACCAGTTGATGGGTATGTCATGTTATCCACATTGTACGGGATACCGGCTGATCTGGACTTCGACCTGAGATAGAAGAAAAACCACAAGATCGATTTGATGTAATAATATGAAACATAAAAAAGTGGTGAATAGCGTACTAAAGAGGGCGCTATAAGTCTACCGACGACGGTCTTAACGATGAGAAACTATACGACTCAACTAACTTAGTGATTAGTCGTCATAACATCATAACCGATGTCATACAGCGCCCTCTTGTGTTTGCCACGGAAAAGGGCTGCACAATAATAATGTTTTGTTAGTATGTTGAAACCAGTATTATATCTTAAGTCTCATTGAATTCTATCATTCTCGTAATCATCGAGAATTTCATTACACATTACAAGTTAGTAATCACTTTCGGAATCCTCAAACTATGGTTTGTGGTAACACCATCTAAATAATCCATCTGGGGTGGTTCTGAAAACAAACTGTTGGTGAAACAATCTGACGTTTCGTTTCGATCAGTAAGCTCTGGTTGTCATCAGGAGAATACCAGTGCTCGATTTCACAACGCACTATCTCAAGATGAGTTGTCAGTTGTCAGTGGTTTGTATTGTGACATCACACTTTGCTTAGCAATCAAGACTGATACACATTTCAGATCAATCTTAGATAAACGGCCACTGGATGTTGATGCTGCATGCTTGGTGAGGGCGCGCTGTATCTGCTCAAGGAAGCGTTGTGGGTGAAAGGTTTAACAGCTTCCAGTGACGATGTGTGCTCACTGAACAAAATGGACAAATTAGTTACATGGTGTAACCAACAAAGTTAGTGTCTGGATTGTATCCCAGCCACACGTAAAGCTAGAAATCCTGCTGAATGTTGGAAAGGAGTACAGCAAAATGCAAAGCTCTGGATGGAAGTGCAATCCAACTTGTTGATTTTATGAGATAATTTACTTCAGGATGATGATATCATAAACGTATGATGACGACATCCCGAACTCGATAAGACGACATCTTACTTCAATGGTGTCGACATCCTGAGATAAATAATCTATATCGGGAAGACGACATCTATCTTAATTCATGATCTCGTCATCCCGAGATTAATCATCTCAAGATGTCGTCATCTTACGCTTGTAATTTCATCATCCTGCAGTAAATTATCTCAGGATCTCAACATGATGGATGGCATTTCCAGAGCTCCGTAGAAGAAGAATTTATAGACTTAAGAAAATTATAGTCACCTTCGTCTTCGGCGACAGAAGAAGAACATGACAAAGAACGCCATGAAACAAAGTACAAAACCTCCGCCCACTACACCAGCAAGAACAAACGCCGTCCAGACTGTTAAAATAAAAACACATATCAACTATTAATATCAATAAATATTAATAAACACCTCGGAGAGGTTATGCACTCTGATTGGTCGAAGAATTATCACGTGGGGTGTATTATTAGTTAACAAGTGATATATAGATCAGCTCTATAAACTAGAGAACAAGTGACCCCAACAAGCATTGTTATGATTATTGTGTTGTGATTATTATGCTAATGTCCTAACCATCAAGACAGACGCTAAAGATTGTCCCTGAATTGCTAGGGAAGGAAGTCAAGAAATGACGTCATGTGTTACGTCCACGATCCTTACCTGGTGGATCCGAGGGAGACCCAGCCCTCCACGTGATGGGGGGCGTGACCGCCTCTGTCTTGCGCTTCCTGGGTGTCGAGTTGGTAATAATACGGCTAAGTATGGCAGCTGATGTAGACTTGGCCTCAGTCCTTCGGGGTGTTACCCGCGGAGTTGTTGCTTTTGTTGTTACAGTGGTTTTCTCTCTCGTCGTTGTCGGTGGGGGCGCTGACGTTGCTGTAGATAAAGAGTAGTTTCAGGTAAGAGTCCGATGGGCATGACAAAATATCTTTTTGTAAACAATAGATAATTCCCAGTAGACGCCATCTTTACGGGCAAATCGCATTTTGGCTTGCAGGCGCGTCAAGCGCTCAAATTATTAACGCAGCCGCGTCATTCACTAACCAATCATGCAATGAGTTTTGTGAAATGTGCGCGTGCTGCACGCCGTTCTCACGCGTACTGCACGCCGTTCCAAATTGCACGTAAAGATGGCCGATTTACGTCATATTGCAACCTATCTATATCGTCAGTTATAATTTTGACACAAAAATCATTCATAAAGATTAAAAGGAATAGGGAAATTGGTAATACAATGAAATACAAAACGGTTTGCATCTGACAAAATGTCCTCTCAAAATTGTTTAAGAGGTCTATAGACTGTGCAAGTCTCGCGCGTGGTCCCGGAAGTTCGCTTACGCGCGAGACTTGCACAGTCTATTCCGTTTGGAATACCATCAGATTTCTTGGGATATGACGAACGGTACACCATGAAGAAGTGCACTGTTCGTTTTGGGTGTTTACAGACAGATTTATCCAATAATGTCTACCATATCTCAAAATTACTAGTGACAGTTGAACAACAAAATTTTTCTCAAATTCTACAGTTTCTGGAACCGATTTATCGTGAAATTTACTCAGGCCAGTACACCATGCCATCAGTTACAAACTACGAAAGCCTCAGCTTCTTATGGATAAATACCGCCAGGATCTCGCTAATGTAGACGGGATAAACTGATCGATATCCCCCGCGCACAAACACAAACATCACACGTCCACCCACACACCCTTCTCAATCATTGCTCAGGCTAATGTTTTGCGACCAGAATGTGTGCCTCGTGAGAAGCGTAAACACATTAAAACGGTTCCGTTGAACCCGTAGGTCCATCCCCTACAGACATGTAAGGTAAAAACAGTCGGATTTTTTACGGAACTTCAAAGCCGATATCTATAAATGAATCGACTGTATAAGCACGATTACAGTGAAAGTGTTTAAATAGTTATTTTGGAGTGTAAATACACTAATACAACTCAACACTCAACACGGCAAAACAAACGAGCTTAAAATTGCTGCACTGCGGCCAGTAAACATTGGTATTTAACTCACTGCATATACTGATGCCTTGTTATAAAACAGTAATTATGTTTTCCTATTATTTAGTAGGAACACGTAACAATTACTGACAGCATGGTGGTGGTTATGGGTCGACTTCATGCTGATAGTGTGACACAACGCGTGCTGCTTCTCATTACAAAAAACGACAAGATCATTATAGGTTTATTTATTTGTAGTCGTCGAGTGTAGACACCATTCAGCTTTATTCTGCCTCACTGTATTTTGATGATGGGGTCTAAGAATGCAATCTGCAAGCCCCTTGCGTCTAATTAGTAATAGCATAGTTGAGGGTGGTACACAGCGCCCTCTGTTGAGTATCTCATATCACAATCCTGTTTTCAACACACTTAGGCCTATGTTTCAAGCCAGCCAAACCTAAAGCGTGATTTTTTTTACACAAACTTACGTGGTGATTGGTAGATATCTACAAATCGGATGTCATCAACTGCTATGTCACTGTCGTATCCGCCTCGAATTACCTCGAAAATGAGCTGCAAATAAAAGAATGAAAACCTTTTGTAAAGACTCGTACCGTCCTAGTCCCTTAGAATAGTTTCCCTATTGTACATGGCTTACGAAATCATGATGATGGCACAAAATGTGACAATAATAGTTTCTTTGGGCGAGTAGCAAAGCTAACTGTGCATAAAACTATAAGAGCTTCATCCGCCATTTTGAATCCCCTTGCGTACGTTATACGCAAGTGGTATCGCTTATGGAGCCGTTAGGCAAGTCCACAGCTGGAACCATTGTTTCTCAAAATTGCCACAGAAAGCCGACCAAAAAGGAAGGGAATTCAAACAAACAGCACAGTTTGTGTTGCTTTACACTACTACTAGCCCAATACTCGGTCAAGTGCATGTAATCGGAAGTTCCAACAAAAACCCGCCTTTCTCCACCATCTCCACGGAACAAAGATGTTCAAAGTGAAGGGTTTGTAAAATTATTGTTAATTCCTGGTCTAGAACCTGAGCTCATTTTGCCCACGGGTATGAAAGGCCCAGTTAGCTCCGGCAGAGAAAGGCCATCCCATCTTCGCTTTATGATAAGAATCACTTTTCATCTCGACTCTTTTCAGCCCAGCAATCGTCCTTTTGAAAATAAAAACTCGAATGTAGAGCGGGCCGCCAGATGGGGGAGGTATAAAACCCACACGGCCCAAGGCTTAACCGATCACACAAAGCGATAAGACGCCATCTTTGTTGTGCTGCGAAAAGCGCCCGCAGCGTTGAATAATCAAACATACCCGGTGTTCCAGTCACCCTATCTCAAAATGGGTGCCAATATTTTTTCTAAAAACATTTTAATGATTGTTTTCATTCGATCTCGGGGACTGTGAGTTGCCGGGAGGTATATGTTCTGATTTGGCGTTCGTATTCTTTTCATAACGTGGAAGGATTTCATAATTAAGTCTACACCAAATCCTGCTCTATTAAAGGAGAAAACTAGCCCCAGTTTAATGTCAACGAAATGAGAAAAATGCACTTTAAGCTCCTACTTCGTAATGGCAAAATAATCATCGTGTAACAGTGAACAACTTTAATAGCGGACCTTTAAAATCAGCAAGCATCACTTAAAAGACTTGTAACTGAAAATGTTCCCTTTTCCTTTTGTTACTGATTAGTGATTCCAATTTCAGAGTCATCCATTCCATATCTGGGTTATTTTTGTAAAAAAAAAATTTAATAATAATTTGCGATTTTGTTAAGGACCTCTACATTAATTTCCACAGGAAACATAGAGGCCTAATAGCCAAATCAAAGACCGCCCATTGTGACGAAAAGTCGATTAAATTTCAATAATAAATAAAGTCCTTCACAAAACCACAACCACTTTCCATCGACCAGATATCGTCAAGAGTTTCGTATTTATGAATTAAGCGACGCATAACTATGTTTTCTAGAGAACTACAATTCATGATTTTGAGCATGCACGTCGTGCCTTGCTTTTATACAAGAGCCTCGTATTAATGGTAAGTGTTAAGTTCTAATGAGTCACGGTCGAACGGGGACTTCATCGAGTTATCCCCAAGGCATCGACACAGTCAAATATATGCACCCCACAGAAGTTTTGTCTTCTTCTCTATGAACATCTCAAGTTTCATATAAGAGCATAATTCATTTTTTTTCTATTAACCGTGGATATATTTCACTTTAAAGGCACTGAACACGTTTGGTAATTGTCAAAGACCAGTATTCTAAATTGGTGTATCCCAACATATGCATAAAATAACAAGCCTGTGAAAATTTGGGCTCAATTGGTCATTGAAGTTGCAAGAAAATGATGAAAGAAAAAACACCCTTGTTGTATAAATTAGTGTGCTTTCAGATAGGAATAAAAGGCTTCTGGCCAGAAGTCTTTTATTATTTGAGTGAGAAATTGTTTCTCAAAAACTACGTTACTTCAGAGGGAGTCGTTTCTCACAATGTTTTATACTATCAACAGCTCTCCATTGCTCGTTACCAAGTAAGTTTTTATGCTAATATATATTTTGAGTAATTACCAAACGTGTACAGTGCCTTTAAAGGTAGCCCTCTAAACCACGAGTATTTGACCGGTGGACCAGGAGCACACACGTGTCTTGCATAAATAACATGCAGCAGCTGACAGAAAGGCAATAGAAAGGCAGTCAAAATAAATGACTAATAGTCAAGTACATAGCATGTCAACAACTAAGTTAAGAACACAAACACTCTGATCAACGAAGGTATTTAAAATAGTTGTAACTTTGAATTTGAAATGACATGAGATGTGAATCCAGCGCCACCCCCACCCAATGTTTACAAGCGCATTGGTATTAATAAAGACATGAAAGCTGAAACCCTGTACAAACCGTGTACCAAACGCACTGGTAACTTAAACATGGAAGCTGAAACCCTGTACAAACCGGATACCAAGAAGACTGGTACCTTGGACATGAAAGTCAAACCTCTTTATAAACTGGGTACCAACCAATTGGACTCATTTTAGGGACGATGGATGGAAAAGTGTTCGAATTAGCGGCTGTGGCTACGACTGATTGAAAAGCCCATAGAAACATCCTGAGCCACTTGAAGGAAGCCGATTGCAACACTCGCAATCACAGCCGCCAATTCAGACACTGACTTTAACTAAGATGTACATAATCAGGAATAACCACTTCTATCTGAGTCTGTGGCTCTGGCTAGTGGCTAATAGTGGCTAATAGTGGCTATCCATGAAATGTTTTGACATACACAATCACGTATCCATAGCCAAAGCCATCAAGCCACATAACAAACAAAGCAAATCTTTTAAATGAAATATTTATCATGGGCACCAGTTTACCTCAAACGGTTGCTCGCAGTAGATGTCGAGTTCGCCGGTACCCAGCCACTTATCGCGTTGTCTTCTCTCTTTTGACCACAGCGGTAATCCGTGACATGCGTACACCGTCAGAGTGCCGAGTCGATCCGGCTCGTAGCCGTCCCACATGTGGTAGAAAAACCTAAACAAAATACAAAAAATACTGATTAGGGGAACATTAATTAAACACTCTAACGACGAGTGTTCTTTATATAATCAGGGGGTTGACCAATTCAAAGACTCTTGGCTGGGTTTTTACTTATAGCATAGAGCAAGGACAGACCTTGCTCTATGCTTATAGCAAGCATCTGCCAAATGGACATTTTCGGGTATCCAGCCATAAGCAATATACAAAGCATAATATTTCAGCTGGTAACCTGTTCAAGCTAGCACCATTTTCCATTTGCCTATAATTTAGTATATTCGCGCTTAACTAATAACGGTAAGTTTATGAAATTGGCTCTACGCGTGGCAGCTCGTGAATTGTGCAGTGATTATGGATTAGGTTCAACCATGATGAAAGGATTGAGGAACGGTTAATGTAAAATGTTTTAACATGTTTCTAATTGAGCAGCCGTGATAGTTCTCATATCACTCAATGTAATCAAATCGAGGCCGCAGGTTAAATAGTCAGGGGCCTTTTGGACAATAATCAATGGCAATCAGAGCATTCCTACCTATATAGGGAACGAGACAAACAAGGCAATGACATGAATTGAAAATGTATTTATACGGCCACACTTATACAAATAAAGTATTGTCGGTCCAATATTAATTCATTTTCAAATAATTCCTCCCGACCCTCTTCAGAAAATATGACTTGATTGAATTATCGATTGGACACTGCTGAAGGTTGAAACCAACAACCGAAAGAGCTTCGGATTGTTAAATTCAGCAGGGGAAAGTACGCCACCTACGTCAAAATCATGGCCTCAATTTCACAGCTGATAGGCACTGTCACTTTCATCGAGGCACTTGTTAAATCACACACTGCAAAATGATGTTATGGTGTTTTTCCCCAGTATTCATTCGGCCTTTTCAAAAAACTGTCTGGTCGAACAACCGTCAGGGAATTTCGGCGGGAAAAAAACTGTGGAAAATCTGTCAGGAAGTTGTCGAGGGACAATGGATCGGCGTCTGAATCCAATAAGTCACGGTGTTCTTATTCTGTTATTTACCGTCACGGGGCGACCAGGGGAAGCACGGCTTATTAAAGAACAAACACTTCGATGGATCCCCACATGGGTTGGGGAAGTCACCTCAATCAACTCAGTTCCGAGTAGAAAAACAACTTAGGATTCCGTCTAGTTCCCACTGTACAATGGGGGTCGATTTTATGGCAGTCGAATTCGGGGGCCTGTTTGGACTGTGGAGTTTGCTTGCTGATCTACTTCCCATCAGAGAGGTTGGAATATCTCAGATTAATTTGTGCCGTTGTCTTAGCTTGCTTCTTGCTTTCTGGAGGTTCTTGGAAGTGTGAACTAATGAGCGGCGTTAGGGTGCGTGGGAGGGGAGTGGATGCTACCCCCGTGAGGTTTGGGGGAGGAGGTGGAAGGCATTTACCTGAGACTACCGTGACCCTCCTTCAGCTGATAAACGGGAAAAGAGAACCGAGTCACCTGGCCAATTTGGGTTTCGTTGTAAGAGGACGGAGCAAAGATGTAGTAACCTGTATCAAAGAAACAAACAAGGCCAAACATACTAATTTCATATTCATTAATCAAAGGCTTTACTTTATGTGGTTTTAAACAGACAGTCGACGTGAGGTTTGTGAATGCAGCGTGTATAACCCCCAACTACCGACCTAAAATCTCCACCCCACACGCGGCCATGAAAACAAACCTACAGTAATATCAACACAAAATGCACACATTATTTGGTTAAGCTCACAATGTTTCCTCGAATGGAAATAACATGGACTGCAGTGACCTGTCAACAAACAATGGTCTTTCTAATTTGACTACATGTAAACACATCGATCGTACTTGAAGCTTCTCGTACACTTTGAAAACCCACGCTCTTTTAATATTGTTTTAAATTGCCACGAGCCATAGCAGTTTTCACACGGCCCACTCTAAACTAGGGCGAATCAAGTGTAACTCCTCAGCGTGCAGGTATCACAAGGGAGAGTTTGCTGAGAGGAAAGAATAAAGACGTGTGCACACAGTCTCACTTTAAGCATTGAAGCACAGCATTTTCTCCGTGCTTACCTCCAAATGTTGCAGATTTCCCGATGAAAACTGATCTTTCCCTTACCCAAAGCCAAACCCGGCGTCACGACGAGACATCGAGATTTAATAACAACTTTACCGCAAATAAAACAGCGGATTGCCCAAAGCTGATAACATTTAAGATAATTATATAGAGGTATTCGGCGCCAAAGAACCGTCAACTTTTTTGTTTTCAGGCGTTGAGAAACGACTGAATAAACCTTTGCTAGTGTGATAACTTTCCAGGACTGTCATAAAGTATATCAGCTTGCCCGTAAACCAGAAAATCACAAGGAGTGATTCTAGGAAGAGAACAACCAGGTTGGACAAATTGGCTTGTCTCATTAGATGAAGCACTATTTTAATCACATTTCGCGGCGAAACATGGCGGGAAAAAACAAGAATCGCAGCTCAAGCGCATGGGCGGATCTTCGGATTATGGAAGGGGATGGTTAAAGGTACATTACATTTATTTAATGAGATAAAACAGAAAAGAAAAAAAAAGGTATCTGGATATCAATTCATCTTGCCCTTTAAACTTATATTTGGACCCTGGATATGGCAATACATTATTAAATTGCCCTATACCATTGTCAGGTCACCAGACTGACAACTGTGTAGCCCCCAATAAAGACGAGCGCCATCTTTGTTTAAAAAAGGCAAAACTATTCAATTATTGCTAATATCCAACACTCACAGACGTACGTTTTGACAGTATAAAAATATACAGGTTGTAATTATATATATATTATTTAATGTGTATGTTTTAACATATTCATAAGTTAAAATGCACACTGCTGTATTTTGTGGTAACCTACATCAACACAGACATTAGAAAGGTATGTACATGTACACAAGTGCGAAAGTCAGTCACCGCGTCATCACTTTAAATTGTCTGGAACACTGTAGCCATACAAGTTCCCATTTACCACTCGTTATAAGATCACGCCTCACGTAGTGTGATGGAACTGACACAATTTTCTCTGAGTGTGAGTTTTGAAGCTTTTACGACGTGATGCAATGTTTATAACCAATTGTATAAACAGGTAGAGAAGCACTGTCCCCGAGACGGCTTCCCCTCTTGCGGTCTAAAGGTTAGTCTACGGCTAGATTTGTTATGATGTTACGCTAGGATTAATTCAAAGTACAGCATCACGCGTGCTGTCAGCGTTGGGGAGTTCCATTAGGTAGACGCTTGTCTTCGGCTCTCCGTGCATCCCACCGGCAAAGTCGTGAGATTGTTATTTCCCCCAAAAGGTTTTAATTCGTGGAGAACTCGATTTTCAGAACACACAGCGATAAAGACAGGATGGCATGACGTCTATAAATAAACACACACATATCTTGATCCATGTTGAGTCTTACGAGATTCAAAATGAATTCGTTCTACATGCTGTTGATGCAATTGAATTAATTTAAGATGAGGAACAAGAAGGGGGTAAAATGATGCCAGGTAATTTATTGAAAGGATTCCGGGCGATGCAAAGTAAGGAAATATCACTGGAAATATATTCAAGATGTGGCCACAAATTACTAGGCAGCAAAAACTGGGTTCTTTATGTGATACGGTTTCATGTTTCCAATGTGGATTGTTTAGTGCAATATATCGTTTCGTGATACTGCGTTAACTTCCACACTTAAAACATCAAAGCATTTTGGGAACAAGATACCTATCCATTGGTACTTGAAGAAGATTAATTTACATGTAGTAAGTTCGGACTCTCATCCGTCACAGTCTCTCCCTTCAGGTGAGGTTTTTAACGACAATGAGATAATTTTGTCTGTCAATTTGGGGTTTTTTTTCAGTTAGAAATTATGGCTAGTCAAACATTCAAATGTGTGTTTATTTATTTAAAATATCATGGCAGCAACCGCTGAATTGTGACATATTTTACAATCGCTGAAACCATTACAATAAAAACGTTGGATACAAAAATGGACAAAGAATGTACTTAGAATAAAACAAGAACAAAAAAGAAAAAAAAGAAAAAAGAATTAGAGGACAATAATACTATAGGTAACACGGAAATTAAAGGGTTCAGAAAATTGGTGAGATTGGCGAGGGGCTGTTACAAAACTTGTTCGTCTTGCATTTAAAAAAGCAAGATTTGGGTCTTTGACGTAGCAGCAAAAAACTATTTTTTCAACTTGGCCCCCAAGTTCAGAGCGATTGGTATTGCATGGTCGTTAACTGCGGTATCTGCTAGGGTTTTAAGTTTAGCCCGCAGGTTGTGCTGGTGGGTGTATGCAGTATTCGATGCAATCGGTTGATTGCAGGGCTTGTATAGCTAAGCCACATTATAGAGTCGTGCTGGTTTAATGGTTGGTTGGATAAGCTTCCACTACACCCCGGGTCTCTTAAGTAAGCTTCTTTAAAAATTAGATTATTTCACTTGACCGGGCGGATTAATTGATTTTATTTCATTTTTTTTTTACCGAGAAAATTGGATTTCACCCTCCACTTTTGACCCGGGCAGATCTCCGTGTGCCGGTCTGTTTAAATTATTATTTTTGTTTGGTGGGAAGGAGGGGGGAGGGGGGGGGGGTCGGTCTAGGGGGTTAATAATATAAGCACTTATAGTAACTTGGTTGATGACTGGATTAAGAGTTCAATTCTTAATTAAAGACGCACCGTTCGTGACCATATTCCCTAATTAATCACATTGCCGTAAATGGAAGTATTACCGTGAAATTTGAACACCGAACTGAAAAAAAAAGCAATTCCACGATTATTAGAAGATCAAGTTGATGAATTTATGGCGACCCTGGGATTTGCGGCCGTCTGAATATGACTGCGCATGCGTTCGGGAGAGTGCTCCCACCGCGTAGAGCAGACGCACGTGTGAACAATAAGTCATGTGCCCTCTAAGGCGTTTAATGCGGGGTGACCGAACAGGTCTTAATAACATATAAGGTGGGCACAATATGGCCTATCTGATTTTCATATCTGTAAGTTAATCCTGTGGAAATCCAGTATATTTTAAAAATTCATTTCGGTGAACTACGAATGACATCTCTTGAATCGTCCGAGGTTGGTTCTGCTGTTAAGTATAGGTCAATTTCATAAAACTTTTCAGCCAATTTATTAACTTGGCCACTTTATTTCACAAGCCAGGTACCATGCATAGCAGGGGGAATTAAATGACATTTGTTTCGCTGGTGACCCGCTTCTGCTATAGGCAGGCTTTTATATGGTAATCAAAATGTGTTTCATCAGATACCGTAGATGTGAAATGATGGTGACATTTTATCATCTTCCGTATTAATCTCATTTTAAAACTGCTACGATTCTGTGACGTTTCGGCCTATGAGTGATATCCCAGACGCATCATGAATGAGGTAAAATGGTTTCATTAGGAATTTGATTAGTCTCAATTCACTTTGCACTTTCTCCTCAGCGACGGCACTACGGAGTTGTCTTTAACCTTCACTGGCGAAAGTTCATGTCCTTTTTATACTTCTTGCACTAAAAACGTCTGGATTTCTGGCGGTTTCTCTAGTTTGCTTTATGTTCCGGCTCATTTTCTTTCTGCTGTAAGTATCCCCCTCTCGCATTGTGTTTTGTGATGATAAGCCCCGAGTACTCTTAGCAAGGGGGGATGGGTTTCAACGAAAATATAATTTTTTTCTTCGGAACCTTTTTTTCAATATTGACCATGTAACTTGTGTTTACCAAAATAGTGACGTTGTACATTCTAGGGCATTTTCTGGCAGGCAAGATACTGCACTGGTCATAAGGGGAATTTTACATTTTGTGTCATATAACTTCCACGTAGTTCACAAATCATAAAAATTACTGTTTGACAATTTTGGAGATGTGCCCCCTTTCTACTATAAAAAGTTGATAAAAATCAGACAGTGCATTCTAAAATATCAGATTTAATGTTTTCTTCCATTGAGCACGGTGTACAATGCGTGCCTGCAGAAAGTCCAGGCTTTGTGGCTCATTTGTAACATGTGATGTCACATGTCAAATAGTCTATAGGAAGTTCTGTTTCATTTAGGAATCCTTTTTACCAAAAGAACTTTCGTTAAGTTTCTGGAAAAAACCACTCTCGTTCCAGGGGTCTAAATCACTCTGGCAAGAAGTGTCAGCTTGGGTCACTCGACTTCTCTTTGCTGGTGGGAGTTTGGTATAGCTTCGGTTTCAGGAAGTCTGATTAGGAAGTCTCACTAGAAAGCCTCCATAGGAAGTCTCCGTATGAAGTCTCTTTCCCAAAGGAAATCATTTTGTTCTGTTTCACATAAGCTTTCCGTTCCAGATGGAAACCTCATTTCATACCAAGGAAGTCTTGAAGCTATAGGGTATAATCAAGGCGAGGAGAACAAAGGTTACCAACCTCCAGCTCCTGGAGGATGGAAATTAAGTTGCCTTAAACTATCCTAGGAAAATAAACTATACACAGCCAGACACACTACAGCCAATCAAACAGTCCCTATCCTAGCTTTCTTCTGTCAATCTATTGTGTAGCCCGATACGGGCCTCCGTCCAATTATCTTTACAATTTCCAATTCAAACTTTTCCATTTGTTGTTACAGCCCTCGCCCGTCCATCAGATGTTTGTCTTTCATACAAAATGGAGAAGAAGAGGGGGAAATATCATGAAAATTCATTGTATTCATGGAAAGATTCCCGTCACGTCTGAAGACATCGAGGGGACACTCAGCATTGTAAATTAAGAACAGGGGGTCCCTTGCACCACGCCTGTGGTAGTAGACTAGCAAAGAGCTCGTCACTGGTAATGAGGAATAACCCTATGGGTACTTATATACAAAAAATCTGAATCCTGGACCACGGTAGATATGACTTGGGGGCAAGTTTAATTCATGGTGTTGTACTTGGTTATCCCCTTCTATTCCCCTCAAACGGTTATCGATCGGGCCCTCTAGTCTGGATTGATTTAGCAAAAGGGAGAACAGCACCGGCTATGAAATCTCTTGATGAAATACGTTAATTTACAGCTTAAGGAGTAGCTTAAGGGGCCCTACCCCCCGCGGCCAATCCTATCACACAGACACAACTTAAATGACATCTAATGAATAATGTATGAGGTGCAACACGCTCCATCAATTAGCTCATCTTGCAGATGAGTAGGAGGTGGATGCGGAGATGACGACCGTATATCGGTATGTCTTATCAGATTATAAAAAGCAGGTGGGGCTGAGATTACAAACTCAGTGGTCAATTAACCCAAGCTGTTTAATAAACACAAACATATTATTTTCTGCTGAGTATTTATAACAATCTGTTAGCGGAACCAGCTAAACTTCAATGTTATGTGTAGATAGTTTGTAACTGGTATCCTGAGTCAAACTAACCCAGTTACTAACCCAGTTACTGTTTGTTTTCATGTTGTATGCAGTAACTATAATAAACTATAGTAAAACATTGCTATCCTAAAAACAAATTTTAAAACTTCCTGCGATTCCTAGATGCTGTATGCAGTAACTAGGCCTATAGTAAACTATAGTAAAACATTGCTATCCCAAAAACAATTTGTAAAACTTCATGCGATTCCTAAATGTTGTACACTTTAGTAAAACATTGCTATCCTAAATTTGTTTTAAAAACTTCCTGCGATTCATGTTTTATGCAGTTACTATATATAGTAAACTATAATAAAACATTGCTATCCTAAAACAAATTTTAAAATTTCCTGAGATTCCCAGTTATCCAGGTTTGTAGCTGCCTCAATGCTACCGTACATCAGGCAGTACACAATCCAATTGTGTAAACAGCAAATGAACCATACTTTACCATGTCAACCTTATACCGCAGAGCTTCAAACTAAGCCCATTTCACATTTGAATTTGCAGAAATCTATATTCTGATTTAATTTGATCGAATTCTGAAGTAAAAACATGAGTAAAAGGATCACGCGCATTTGACGTTAATATAGGTTACCAAGGCAACATCATAAAGATAATAAGTTATCTTTTCATAATTGTGTTTTTCAGGAGATATTGATCCACCTTACACCTAGCCTAGCGACGGATATATATATATTTTTTCTCTTGTGAAAAAATATATGAAAAAGACGGTTGAAAATTTGTCTCTAGAACAAAACACCTGTCTCTAGTCAGAACCTTCTGCTTGGCATAACACATGATCGTCATTTTGGAGATGCATGACTTACTCTATAGCACTCCTTTAATTCAATGACCTTTACAGTATCCCTCCAAAAATAATACCTTTTACTTTTTAATTAACAGAAAATGAATAAATAAATGTCAAAGTTTTATTAACGAAACTACCCTGTTTATGTAACTGGCTTTACGTGAACATGTCCACGCATTCAAACCGAGGACTTGGAGAGGGTTTTAACAAAAGGGATCCGGGAAAAAGTCACACCGAGGACGTCCTCGATTCGATTTCGTGTACAAAACCAATGGGGACGTCTAAAAAAAAACTATGTCCAAACAATGGGAGAACAAAGAGAAGTCCTCGGTTGACACCATAAACACGAGTCTTTGAGTGTAGTGTATGTGTGTGTTGGGGGGGGGGGGGGGGCGCTGAATACAGTACTCGTGATTTGAGTATTTCGTACTTCACTTTAATAAAGCTATTGAATGTGCTTTTCTAAAACCAATCCAATGATGATTTATGAATAAATAAACAACCATAATGTATACATAAAGCAAATTAAACTGTCAAATTATCAGCAATGCTAGATATCTTCTTTTTTGGATGTCTGGGATCTTGACTTAGAAAAAACTGTTTTGGATTAACATCGTACTGGTAACCACCCCACAATTATTTTATTTATTTTTAATAAACAACTATCAAAATACTACTACTTATAATAATAGATAAAAATAAGAATAATAAAAATACAAATAAAATAAACAGAAAATAAATTAAGAATAAAAACTAAAAATAAAAAGAATGAAAAAATAATAAAATAGGTAAAAATTAAATAACTAAATAAGTTAAAATAAAAAAAATAACATATTAATAAAAAAAATTAAATAATATTAGTAATTACGTGCATAAAAATAAAAAAATAAATATAAAGGCTAATAATACAAAGTAACAATAATTCAAAAGAATGCTGTAGCAAATTAGAAAAGACAATATAATTGTCAAACATTTATCTTGTTGATCAAAACAGTTCCACGCAAAGGAAATAAAACCAAAATAAAAACCTCAAACCAAAAACAAACAAACAAACACCCCAACAAACAAACAAAAATACAAAACAATTTAGGTATTAGATACATTCAGTCGATTTATCAATTGGTTTATTCCATCGAATTATTGACTACAATTTTATCGAGTTATTTATTATAGAAATGCAAAAATGGGGTCAAATATGTCATGAGCAAAATTATATTAGAAACAATAACTGGCACAGTTGTTCATTATCTCAGAATTCAGGTGTACTTATTTGCCGACATTCCATCACATAATTGAAAGACGTGTCAAGGTAGAACCATGACAGGCCTAAACGCGTCCAAATTCGCCGGGCCAAAACTAGTAATTTCGCCCGGGGGCCGTTTTCGGATCCTCGCTGACCCACTTCACATGCCGCAGAAAGTTGCCCAACTCTCCGGTCGATGTTGTGCAGCCAAAGGCTGTTCGTCTTTCCTTTCCACCGGTACGTGTTAGCTTTCAATCGAAGTTCCAACTCTAGCAAGCAGCAGGGCTATGGGAGAGAGAGAAGGATGCAGATCCTTCAACCAGCTGGATAATCCTCCAGGTAAATTGTTCTTCATGTGAACGATCGTCATAAAAGCTCTCATTTCATCCAAATTATATTCTGAATTTCAAATCAATCACTTATCTTTTCTTCTGGAATTATCGAGATTTATTGTAAGTTCCACTGTGTTGATTTAAATTTCCTGTTGGCTTAAAATTATTTGTCGCTAAACTGAACAAATGTTAGCATCTGTTCAATAATTGAGAAGTTGAACAAACTACTTTTCAGAAACATTTCACAACCCTGTGTTGTCTCACCACTACAAAGGAATTTTTTGTTTTTTTAAGCTTGTCTGTTTTATGCTTCATTCTTTTCCCCATTCACAAATTCATTTTGTTAGTCCCTTGGGATTTCCATATTAAGTGTTAAATCGATTCCACTTTAGAAAATACCCGAATCAATTAATCCACAAATCGTTTGATTATCTCGCAATCAAGACCATTCCTTCTCTGTGGTCGGGGCTTTCCGAGCACCTAAGCCACTACATGTCAATGAACTTAATGACGAAAGCACACATAGAATACTCTGCTCCCATTGGCTCGTTTTTATTGTTTTAATTTGATAAACTGCATGAACAAGTGGGAACGTCATTACTTGTTAACAACCAATTCCGATTGTAATGAATTCAACAGAGCGGATTCAACAGAGCGGATTCAACGTGCGGGTGTCATGGTCATTTACCGGTACGATCGCTACACTTGGTCCACATGACGAGGACAGCCAAGAATCGCCTACTCCATTATCATACTTAGAAAAGAAAAACACTTTGGAGAAGTGCAGTAAACCTTTGGTAGCGTAAGCTTCCTTAATTTATTCTCATTTATTATGTTGATTGGGCCCATGGTTTTTAGACTGGAAATAAGAGAATGACGTATGAAGCTTAGAAAGGTGTGGGTCATTAAAAATAAAAACGGTAACAGTAAACCAGTAAACATTGGACCAGGAAAACAGGTCAAGAAAGGTTTTTTGGTTTGTTTGTTTGTTTGTTTAGTTGTCGTTGCTGTTTTTGTACATTACTCAAATTCCCTCTCGTGCTGACCCTCAAAACTGGTATTGCTAACCTGAAAATGGCTCCAGTCCCTTGGTACAAGTTCTGACCGCGATAACTATTGTAGAAAGAAAGCTTACCTGAGGAGTTGTTGTAGGTGTGGTCAGCCAACGGCCCAGAGTACCAGCTGGGAGAGGGTCCTTTTCCAACAATCCAGTTGAAATCATTATTTAGTGACTGTGTATAGCCGCAGGCTCTGACATTTTGAAAGTTACACGAGGCCACAACTGTAACAAATAAAATAAATAACACAAGTTTAATACTGCTATCATCCTGGTTTACACAAATATTGATTTAAAATATGCAAAGCAATCGCACGGACAAACAAACACCACAACAAACAAACAACGCCCACGAATGGTATGATGATTTACAGGTAAACAGTTTAATATTATGATTTTTGGTTGAACAAGGAAAAATTGACTAGAGCGGGATTTGAACCAACGTTCCTTGTTCAACCAAAAATCATTTAAAATTTACCCAGTCAGTTTCCCTTGTGGTTTATTATTTGATATCAGTTTAATATTACAAACGTTCTCTTAAGCAGGCCGACGTACGTTTTTAGAAGAGTGCGCCCTTGTAAACCGGGTACACTCTACAAACTTCCCGGTCAGAATTAGAATTGACCCGTTCCGAGTCCTCGAGGGTCTGACCAATTTCTGGGCCAGTTTGACCCGGAATCTATGTCAAATTGACTCATAAATGAGTCAGTGGAAGTGGAAACTTACGTAGAGTCCAAAAAACAAACAAACACCCTTTTAAAACCAGTTTCCGGGTCAGCCTGACCCAGCCTGACCTAGGCCCCATGTGACCTGGGATACGGGTCAATTATGATCCCGGAGGTTTTAGAGTGTAACTATGTTTCATTTGAATGCGCCACAAGGTTCAACTCATTTCCAGCAGAACAAGAGGCATACTGAAAGATGTGAGGATATCAAATTACAAACTTGGTACGTGTCCATTAGAACACATTTGCACGAAGACGGTCATAAAGCGGTACGTAGCTAATTTGAATATTTATGCAGAACACATAATCTCAATAACTCTCAAGCAGTGTGTCTCAAGTAGTTACTGTATCCAAACGATATCTCAGGCCTGGAATTACACGGAGGCCACGGAGGCAATGGCATCTGTTGCCCCTGGTCTTGGCCTTGGTGCCCCCTTCATCCCAAAGACTTTAAGAGTTTCCAATGGAATTGCCCTTTGAAAAATTAAAATTGGCCTTGCCGCTGCCCTTAAAGATGAAATTCCAGGTCTGATATCAACATTGTGACAGAGACTGAATTCGTAATCTCAATAACTCACACTCAGTGTCTCAGTATAGTTACTGTATCCAACAATACCTACATTCCTACACAGACTGTACCCAATCAATTTGTGTATATCTCGGTTACTGCATTCCATCATTTACGGCATCTAGATCAGTAATTATTTCATGAAGGACTTTGAGGATATATATCGCCCACACACACGTGCTCGGACAGATGATGTGTTTTGACTATAAACGATAATTAATTTCTTGGATAATTTACGACTGAACCTTTAAGGTGTAGACAGTGAACGTGGTCTCCATGTTAAACATCCGCGGACGGGTGGCTCTTGCTATCAAAACACTGCAGTAGGACTTCAATATTATGTGCCTTCGTTTCAAGATGTCTGTGGCACTTGAGAATCGGCTCGTCTCCAACCACAGTTCTCTGTCAGTATTGTGATTCTCAAATTAAACAGTGTCATCGTTCAGGCAGATTGGATTCTGATTTGATACAGCGTTGGATAAAATAAAAGACAATCAACGGAGGATGGGCTTGAGTTTCCCAAAACCATCACGACTTAAGAGAAATTCTGATAAAATATCAAAACGAGTTATATCCGTTTGGTCATATCAATAGCTGCAATAGAAGCCAGAAAATGCACTTGAGTTTTATCAGCCGTGGAAGATTATAGCTCGCTGTAAAGTGAGTGCCATTGTTCGTCCAAAACTCATACGGGTAATTCTGAAAGAGATTATGAACATAAATTCAAGAAAATGTTATTTTTGGGTCGTACTTTAGCGGACACGATCTCATTACAACGGCATGATGAGGTTGTCGAGTGGGATATAATAGATGTTAGTACATTGTGTTGTTCGAGCATGGGTTGAGATGGGGACGAGGTTGGAGAAAAAGGAACCCGACGAAAGCTGATCAGACTGTAATTGAGGTAAAGCAAAGCTTGTTTCCTGTCTCCTTCAGAAATCTAATATAGAGTTACCTACTTGTTCGTGTGTGTCAGGTGTACATATCGATCAGTTTGTTTTGTATAATCCACTAGCCTTTAGGGGCTGATGTATATTTTGTAGGTTATCGTCTTGATCAGTTCTTATAGCTCGGTGCTATATATTACACTGTCAAACCGCTGATATAGTGCACGGCATGCACCACGCGCGGGAACCGGTTTCGTTACATTACCGCGTTCGTTGACATTTGAGGCAAATTACATTTGGGGAGCGGGGTTTGGAGCTCAGAGGCTCGAGCCGGGAAATTTGACAAAGTTAGCGGACTTGCTGCGACAACATAACACCCAGGGTTAGGAGCGGGTAATAGAAAGCTGTATCATCGTGGATGCGGGGGGAAAAGGTCAGCTCTGGACGGTGGGGAATAGCCAGTGAAAACAAAACATGTTGGCTTGAATTTCAATCCAGTTGGATACTGGAGTTATTTGGAACCGTACAAAGTCTATTTTCAGTTCAGTGCTGTTGAATAAGACATAGGCAAGATATTGCATCTTGGGTAAATTGTCCGGATCTCTTGGCACGACGTTGCGTATATGTAAAAGCTGTTCTTCAGGCAACTGGTCCCCCGCGTATACGACTCTAAAATGCATACTGTTCCTAACACAGCCTCCAATGACCGACACACACAAAAGCTGCTAATGGAGTTTATTTGCAGAGAGGTTTGAGTTGACGATGAAAGGTCAGAGTTCACACAGATCGCCGCGAAAACAGAAACCCTAAAAACACGATGATCAAAACGAAATATTTGCTGGCAAGGTGAATAACCAGATTGGATTCAACTATTGTTGCACGTGGGGGTGTTGTGATATAATGAGGTCGATCGTGGGTGAACCTTTCTGACAGACTTTTTGTTTTCCTGGAAGAGATATAAATAATAATGGTGATCTAGATTACTATCAACTTAAACCAACATCTCGTTTGAATTATTAAGCAAAGGGCAAGGCTCACGTAAATGGCGTCATTGTGAATTCATAATCGAATTTAATTAGTTCATACAGTGAAAATTTTGTTTAACCCCATCGTCGTGTCGTTTGAGAACAACACCCTTTTACAACTGTTGACTTGATCAGTATTAAGAAATGAAGTGATTAAAACAATCTGCTGATAAAACACACTCAGGATACGAGAAGATCCATCCACTGAAATCACACCTGTTTGTCCTCTCAAATAACTCATCAAGTTTCACAAGTATACCTCACTGATATACAGATATTTCGTGTTTAACAGGGTGCTGAAACAGACGTGGGCGATATTTTAAATGAATACATTGAATACGGAAAATGAAATAAACTGTAGGCAAATAGTAGTGGTAACTTTGAGTCAGTGAAGACTCCCGTACATGTGGATATTTACTCTGTTAATTCATATCACGTAGTCAAGCATCCTCATTTTAGACGTGCACTCCTCAAGACATAGGCCTAGCAAAAAAAAGTCTTTCCATTGAAACAATCTAAATTATCATAAATCACACAAATACTTCTTCGTTATAAAATGCCATACAAATTAACTAGAAAATCTTGAGATTTTTTTCTCTTATCTGTGTTTCATGTGCTTACTCCCTCGACCCCCCGGGGCCATTCCTACTCAAAAACACCGGGGCGGTTCTCCTCACCGATCCCAGGGCAGGCATGGCGCGGAATTTCCGCCATTCCTTCACATTCGATCATTTTCCCGCGCAAAACAGGAAATGCAGAACGGGGCAGAGCGCCACGAGGGAGCGAAGCCAGGTGGGGAGGTAGGGACAGATGAAGCCAGGCAAAGGTGTCTTGCCCGTCTCACCATAGCTTCCGGTGCTTTGCTGTTTTATTTGTCAACGACTGTTTACTACTGCTGATTATTCGATACCGTTTCATGTATAAGCAGGTTAAATGATGATCAATTCACATCATGTGATCCACAGAAAAAACAGCCACAAAGTAATTAAAGGAACTGAGCTCAAGGAGTGAAAACACAGAGATACAAAAAATAAATACGTCATGGACTTCATTTAATCTACTCGGAATTCAAAATAGCAATCGAAAATAGTTTTAGTTGACGGCATACAACAGCCATCTATTATAAAATCTTATAACTTAATCGATATTAAGACTATTTAAATATTTCAAGTTAAATGTTGTCTTCGGGCTTCAAAATTAAGTTTCTATTCCTAATATTAATAAACGTTTGTCTTACACCTGCTCATCAAATTAACGACTCTTTAAACACAGCTTTTTTCGTCGTTAATCACCCTAAGACAAAACAGAAAACGTCAGGCTGAAGGTTTCTCGTCTCACCCAGTCAACCAGAAAAATGGAAAACACACAGAGCTGTATATTGACGGCCACGCTTCGTCTGGGCCATGGGACTCCGGAATTATGTTTCTGATTACAAGATAATTCTATAATGCGCACTCGCGTCGACTTACGATCCTTTGGGGAACCGCTTTTCTATTACGGTATGCGGTATTCCATTTCAGCCGGCTCAATCCACAGCCTATTTCACTTGCACCACGTCCAGTCCAATACGCTTGGCTGTACGTCTTACGGAATGAAGGTCAGATAAGATGCGCGGGATGAGGTCCAGGAGACGCAGTCGGATTGTCTTTAATCTCAGCCAGCCTACCGGATCGTAATTGGACTCTAACAATCCCTCTTCTGATTGGTTTACGGGCAGAATAAGTCAAGTTCAAAACGACGACGGCACTGGCTGGGAATTTATGTACAGATGGATAACTTTAATGGTGCAGGTTGAAGTCTGGTTGCCGTCTGCAGTGAATCGAAAGTTATCCGTCAATGGTTGGGGGATTATGTAGGGATTGCTTTCAAATGGAAGTCGTCTTTATGACATTTAAGCACGACCATATATGGCAATAAATACGTAGTTATAAACGTTCTTTCTTCAGGGGAGATCTCAGTTAAACCTCAGCAAACATCCAACCAAATAGAGAAAATTGACTCAATACATTACAAAACAACAACACCCAACTTACTGTGACAACGATAACGACGAGAAATACTCAAATAAATGAACGCGCGTAGAGTTGGAGCAAAAGGTTTATCTTTAATGGACCTTCCTGGCCTTTGAAGCGAAAAGTATGAATTCATTTTATAAAGAAATAATCCTAATGCAATCTTTTACAACATTTTACATTATGTTAATTTGAATTTAAAGAGAAAGACAAAGAATGAAATTTAAAGCATTCTTCCTGACTTGCATGGCTACTAACAACATACATAAGGAGCTGTTCGCGTTAAATTGTTGGCTTTTTGATTAGCTCTGACCTTCAATTTGATTAACATACAGATCAAATTTATAGTAAGGCAAGTAACAAAGTACTAATAATTTTAAACTTTTGAAGAAAAATCTATAATTTACCCCTTTCTGACTATGTTATAACAATACAAAGGAATACATCCGGCCATTTACAGAACATGTCACACAGGCGTGGAGCGCAGGGTTAACTAAAGCTCAACACGATAATCTGCAGGGTCAGTTCAAAAACATCTCCTTCAAATGACATTGATATCTGAATAACTCGACTATCAGTAATCTTCATAAATGTAATTTAGTTTTGCTATACAATCAGAGAATGGATACATACTTAAATTTTTCCAGTACACTTAAACAAATCTCATTCATTTATTAAGGACTATAGTTACCACAACCAAGAAATACTAATTTTCAATATCAACTCAGACAGGCCAACACATTCAGAAACTAAGTGTTGGACTAATCGTTTAAATTGTCATCTGCCTTATTTTGTCAATATTTTAATTTCCAACAGCTTTTGCTCGTAAATTTATTACTTTTAAGAATATTCTTTTGTATTGTGCTACGGCTAATGTCGGTAATGTTTTTCACTATAGGGCCTATGTCGAGAGTATTTTTATTAGGTCCACATCTAAAGTTTACATTGTATCAATTCATCCTTTGGCTACAAACATAATGTTTCAACTCAGTTTAAGGATAGTAATAAAAGTGTAGTGCATACTGCTGCCACGCTGTGTATCATTTCTTTTAAAACAAAAGGAGTCTGGCGCCCTCTCTTGATTTATTCTGACTAATACAAAGTCGTTGAGTTTCAGTTGAACGGAGCACATCATGGTACAACGGGTGCAATGTCCTTTGTCTGAAGTTTTTATTTAAACAATATCTAAGTCACATTCAGTTAAGGGATATCACGTTTGAGCACGCGGGCAGATCACTTTGAGCACGTGGGCAGATCCTTTAAGCGAATAATAGTATTAATAATTAATCATCGCTAGATGTTTGAAATCTCTAAAGATTTTTGAGCCTGTTTTATTTCTTCGTCTTGCCATTTGTATAGGGCTATGTATGTTCATCCAGTCGATGGCTGAAATCCCAAACTGTTCACATGATATTGTTCCTTCAGGCAATTTAACCCAATGTTAGGTATGACTCCAATTCGAAATGGAAAGATCATGTGTTTACGCCCTTTTGTGCTGGCAAAGTTACGATCACCCGTGCACTATTTCAGACTCCATCGGTCCGGGGCCTTTCATCCGTTGTCGCCGGAGGGGAGGGACTCGGCAAGGCTTCCATTTTAATCCAGCAGACGTTATTGGCTATACAGCAATACACCCTGACGATGGTGGTGGTGATGGTGGTGATGTGATATCGCTTATTTTCGCTCGCGACTGACCACGCGTCGCAGAGGGTCCCACACACCCAATCGTATCCCGGGGAGTAACGGTGGCCCCACAGAAAGACGGCTGTCTAAACCCATCTGAATTAACTCGTCCAGGATGCGCGTAACCGATCTCCCTAAATGGTCCCAGGCAATATTGCGATTGGCTCCTTCTACCCGGGATTAAGGATGGAGGACCTTATATTTGTGTTTCAACTCCTATGTGCTTCTACCGATGCGGAGGTGTATTGCTTTGTTCATCAATCACGTTGCCCCGGGCTCCGAAGCGCCACGTCGTTTTCTTTAGACTGACAAATTCGCTTCATCAATCTTATAATGTTGGTCTCCACCACAGGGATCCTACAATCATGATATTTACTTTTATCTGCGTCTTCCGAAGAATTAATAAGATTGTCCCGCGCTTCACCGTATTACAGTCAGCATCTTCACTCCTATTAACAATTAGTATTCCGCACCAGCGCGAGTTTTCGTGTGTGTCTTAATTACGAGCCTGGCAAATATTAATAAAAGTGAAAATGAAATGCAATATAGGATTACGATTCTGCAACACTAGGCGACAAGTCTAGGAGGCAATCTGGACCCAACAAATCACTTTTGCCTGAGGTCGAGTTGCCATCACCTTCTGCCGGTCGGATTAATTGAGCCATGGCTGGTTTGTCTTCTTTGATGATAGACGGTGAAGGTATAAAGCTTTTCACGCACCCTTCTGTCTTCACCGACCTTGTGATCGCCCAGGGAATTACAGAGCAACGTCTTCGGATAACAAGCCTGTCAAGATGTGGATTGGTAACGACCATTAGCCCTGATTCCCAATTTACCGCACCCTAAAAAACACAATCCCTCCCAAACTATAAACTATCCAAGTACAATTGCACAAGAGATGACCCTCTTTCACAAATTGATATTCTATTTCACGCGTCTGCGACCATATTTGATTGGCTCTAGATCCATCTATCAAGGGTCGACCACGGTACCTCGTACAGAGTTACACCAATATCTTCTGCCATTTAAGGAACCAGATGATTACTTTAATTTCGTGGTTTTTCAAGGGGTTGGCTTCTTTCAATATTCCATAATCGGATTGGATTACATTACTGTTTCCATCGAATGGGACGGCAACAAAAGAAATTTGAATACAAAACATTAAAAGGCTGTGTGAATTAACTGTATGGCTTTCTGGTATCCTGCATCGAATTCTACAAAGTCAATCGCTACACTAATCTGGATAACCGGGCAGAAGTGCTGTCAAAAGCTTAAAACTCCTTAGTGTACCATTATTGATGGCAAACATCTGACCTCGTGGATACCACAGCGTGTTCATCCAGGCAAACTAGGGCAGGAATTTGTCATATCCCCGCTGTAATGCTCACTCAAATCAGACACTACAGAGAGAACCTGTATAATATTTCATATTCATCGCCTTTAAAGCCATCTGAACGGCACGTTCTTTTAAGGTCTAATGTAGTATAGTCCCACACATTAACCAAGCCCAACAACTAAAAGGCACACTAGATAGCAAGATGTCAATGACACCTTAGTACACCTATAGAATCACCTAATAGACGATAGGCTCTAAAAGGCGCCACACAGTCTGCGCTGTGACTCAGTGAGAAGACGCTATATAGGTGAACGGTTCCGTCATCGTCTCCGCCGATGTTATGATTTTTCTTCCCCCCTGGCCAGACAAGTCTTGCGCCCTAGCGTATCCAAGGGCACTCAGGGTTTCACGGTCTAACTATATTGAGATTTTCCCCTGTACGCCCCAAAGAGACCCGCAGCTTCAGCGGGAGCGTTGAAATTGGCGTCGTGCTATCTACTGTAGCCCGGGTTTAACCACATAGATTGCTCTGCCATAGGGACTTGTGATTGGAAGTTTGTGTATTTTGCGTGAAGTGTCCATTCTTTGGTTTGTAGTAGTTGATATGATATGTTCAGGGGGTGAAGAGAACATCTTGATTAAAGCTTCTATGCCCTTTTGGTGAAAGCCTCCACACGATTGTGTTGATGCAAAGATCGGGTTTATATAGAACGGTATGCATTCAACGGGGCACGATCTTTCGTGGGCCAAATGAGGCCACTTACGTTTCCAAGCGTACAAAATAAAACGTCGATATTCAGCGACTTCAAATTGTGTGATGCCTTCCATTGCTAATTAAATGTCTCAACAAAACAACAATAGTCTAAAACACGAGTTGTTTGATCAGCCACATCGATTCACACATCGGGTAGAAATGATTGGTTAAACAAAACAACATTAATACAGAAAACCACACGGACCGGAACACTCTTAATTTGATCATCCATTACGACACTCGCAGGTATGGTCTCTGTATACAAGCCAATTCATGCAAGTGTACATTCTGCCCGAGCGCGCTGATATCGAGTGAGATCATAGGTTTGTCTAGGTGCGTCTGGTATTGACGTTCACGGTGAATGGTGTCATGGGTCTGGAATGGAACGGCAAGAGGGGGGATTCCCTTGACGCTACGACTGGAGTCACTATCCCCCTGGATTACATGTGGATAAACGCCATTTCGATCAGCCCAGGAAGAGACCAAAAACACGGGCGCCACATGCCGCTCGACTTCACCCGCGATGAAAGGGGTCGAACGGTTTTTGACTTCTTGTCAAGTGTTCTGATTCGATAGAATGTGTGCCCTTGCATGGGTAATTCTGAATTTTCATCAGCGTTAAGTCAATTTCACTGCAGTCTTGTGAGTCCCAAATCCATTTCGTGTCGATTACATACTAGTATAAAAGAGAGAAAATCCGATCCGATGATCCGCTGATGCCGTCACTATGGTTGTTGTCAGTATTAAAGTCTGGCTGCAGCCTCCAATCAATTCAATATAACTATGTAGGCCTAATACATATCACCTTGGCCAAACTTTGAGAATAAATTGGGTCTTGTTGTGATCTATTATAGCCGAGTTTGTTTGTAATCAATCTGAATACCATAGAGTACCCTTATTGCTTTTCTGTCTCATTACAATATTCCCAAATCGAGTCCTAGGAAGAGCAGAATAGTCTGACCCTTTTGTGGTTTCTTGTAAATTAGTATTCAATACCGCCAACATACACAGGAAACACGACGAATGATGAGGCTGCCGTGCCTTCGATATCTCTAAAATCGTTAAAGGACAAGACCCTTAAAAAACAAAAACCTTTAAAAGTATTGCAAATCATGTTTCATATGACGTCACAAGCCCAAACAGTGCCCTCACTTGGAGGATGAGAGTTGTGCGCGGCGCGTACATGCGCGTACGTTTCCATTGTTTGACCTCAGCGATGGCGGCCAATGCGAGGGCTCTATTCACCAATTGGCAAAGAAGAAACATTCTCACTGCGATTTGTTAAATCATTGTGGCAAGAAAACACCCTCCCTCAGTTGGGATGGAAAGATTGAAAAAAAAAAAATATAAAAAATTAAAGAAGAAAGAATCTGTGGCCTATGCAAAACAAAACGTGCAAATGCAAATTGGTTTCCAAGTGGACCCCTACCCCCACCTCCCCTGCCAACATAACCGAACCTCCTGGACCCGCACCTGATATCCCACTATTATTCTTCAATTCCACTACTCATTGGAGATGTTGACGCGCTCTTTGTCCATCAAATGCACCTCTCTTGTACCTCTTCACGCCAACTCTAACTCTCTGTGCTACCACACGAACTTCTGAATTCTCCCGCAGGTGGGATACTTGACAGTGTCAGGTGGCCGATCCGACGATTCCAGTCAACAAGATTAAGTTCCAAAAAGCCGCTTTAAAGTTCGACAATATTTTCTGAGTTGAATTAGTGGTCTGAGAACTGACCTCGGTCCAAATTTGAAATGTTTCATATCATCTCGAACCGACCTGAGCATATCTGTTTTTATTTTCTCAGCTACCGGTGACCTTTTGAGTCGAAATGTGTTCGAGTTTGATATCTAATTAAACGAGATCTTGCCTCTTGCCTCGAACGACGTTACTGCTGTAATTGAATCTTTGACAGTATTTACAGAGAAGTTAATTAATTACAACCAAACTCTCGGGACAGGTTGCGTTTGGACTAAAAGTTGATCAATGTATTCGAGATGGTTAGTGCATGGATGGTCAGAAAAGCCTCACGGGTATTGTCTGATGACTGGATGCATGTATATGTCTCAAGCTCCACATCGCACACATATAGACCTTATGCATATGACGTCATTTGAGTAGGGCGCCCTCGCCTAGAGGTCAAAAGGAAGATGTTCATTGGCCAGTCCTGTGCGCCGCGCGTACAAATCAGCGCGTTTCCATTGTTTCATCATCAGTTTACCTTTAAGATGGCGGCTTGGTGACGTCAATGCATAAGGTCAATAAGATACTGTCAAAATCACACCAACAACAGTATCAGTAAAGACTAACGTTGATGACTTGACCTTATGCACATGACTTCATTTGAGTAGGACGCCCTTGCTGAGAGGTCAAAAGGTGGTTATTAATTGGCCAATCCTGTGCACCGCGCGTACACGTGTGCGCGTTTTCCATTGTTCCATCATCAGTTTACCTCCAAGATGACGGTTTGGTGACGTCAATGCATAAGATTTATTGGTAACGGCTCTATTGCACTAGTGCTTGTTCACATTTAAGTGAAGTTGTCAAACCCATTGCTAAATGGTACTTGACTCGCTGAAACCTGATTAAATATGGCGACACATATCTATTCTAGGCTCTCCAAGTCCCGAGCCACAGCAATGACGTTGTGGCAGGTTTCCACACCGAGCTTCCCCGTGAAGAAAATAACAAGCGGCATGCCTTGTGTTTTGATCATTAAGCTGAAACCATGTGGTTTTACCTTTCTGGCACCTCAGGGCTGACCGTGGTGCGAGCTTTGAAACATTGGCCGCGGAAACACCACGCGTTTGACCCTTCCAAAAGTACCCCTGGAGAAACTCTGGTAACCGATATATAGCCAGAGTCCGTGCTAAATAAAGACAGCACTTTAACCACGCTTTGCACCAAGACATCTAAAGTAGCCGAGCAAAGACACAACGCCGGGAAGAGCCCTATAGGATGAGCACGGAATGGATTGCGCCAAGGCTAGGTGATGATGGCAGCCAGGGTGGCGACAAACACTCTACCTTAGCTCTCCATCGTGGCAACTTGGTTGATATTTCCAAGTACCTCTCGTAACTGGTTGTAACTTACACAACAAGACGCTTACGGGTTTCCGCTTTGAATAACTTAACGCTTGCCTTGAAACGCAAATCATTTCCCAGGGTAGCCAAAAGTTTTCCCACGTAAAATTAATACGTAATACATTATGAAGAAAGGATACATAAGGTTGGCCTCAGATGGGTAGGCAGGGCTAAGACGGGGGGGGGGGGGGGGGAGGGGGACGGGGGGAGGGGGTGGTAGGAATAATTATCACACAAAGACCTTCTATAAGTGATGCAAGCTGTAACATGGCTTATACTTAAACTAAAACAACTCCAGAGAATGATTTGATATTGAGTTGCCATTTAGAAGACAAACAAAAAGTACATATTTACAAAATACCACAGTCCCAAATTCACGAAGTTTGGGAAGAATAAACGAGTTACCAAAAGTCAAATATGGCAATATTACTTCAAACCTGTGAGCCCTTAACAGACAATGTAATATCCTATATGCATGTCCCAATTCGCATGATCGGTGCACAAAGGATTCTGGGTAAAATCCGAGTCCAAGAATTACCGGCAACCATCATGGCGCAATGATTTTGAAGCAAAAAGGTACACAACTATAAAACATGGAATAGTTAATACATGTTAACTACAGCATGGCATCCATCTTGGCAGATTGGTTTATTTGTTTAACTGTACTCGGTTTCCCAAGACGCATTGCGGTATAGATGGCGCTTGTTTATGTGGCTGATTGACAACTCGCTTTCAATCCACCCACAAACCCAAACCTGCCCAAACATGTTCGCTTCTAAAACACAATACATAAATAGTTTATACTTTCAACACAATAGCAGCCCAGGAGCAATCTTCTTGTATCTGCACTTTGGGTAAAGCTTATTTACTATAAGCACCAACCCCCCTTGCCCGATTGAGAAAAGACGTTATTCAAGATTCATCGCAGTCCCCTCTGTCCATGAGACCGCGATTAACACCAACGCACTGTTAAGAGGTTTATACATCCTCAAGAATGTGGTGTTTTCAGCGTCAAAAGGGAATTAAAAATCGGATTATTCGTACCTTATAGTTCGCGCTGAGTCACCACTGTGTAAAAGAAACAAGCATTGCTGCTTACGAATTGTGACAACAGACACTTCAGACAGTTTTGATTTGGATTTTGATGTTTTTCTCCGTCCATCACAGACAAAGGAAGTCCTTGATGGGAAGCGTTGGTGCGTTGATGCAGACTGATTACTGAGATGATTCACAGTCAGATATGGTATTCCCGACACAATACCTATAGAGGGTTTGTTGATTTGATCATGGGTCCATTCTCTGTGATTCAGAGATCAGATTCGACAACTGCAGACATTCCTGAAAAAATGTCCAATGGACCTGGGTTCCTTACTCTACACAAAGGACCTCCCAAATGTTTACAATTCGGGAGGTTTACAGACTCTGTGCATCACCCAGGACAAAACTACAGGTTTGGACACAATGTTGACTATTTCATTCTCAATTTGGTAACTTCTTTACTTCTTTCAAGAAAATGTAAAGAATTGAGGAGAATTTGAGAAAATCTTGAATCCAGGAAAAATCCTGAGAAACCACACGTCTAATGATTAGCTCAGTCCACCATATGATCGTGGTATCCTTTTTAGAATCTAAGAAGCTTCACCCAAACTAGCACGACATCGTGATATCACTTAACAAAGGAAAATAACCCAGAAAAAGTGGTCGCAAAGCTTCTTTAGTGACACCAGCGGATCATCCGTTTTCTTGTCAATAGTTAGCCCTTTTTACCAAAGCTGTCGGTGATAGAAAGAGTTTGACAGACAGTTTAAACTGTTGCATTATTCTAAAATCACAACCTCGAACATGGTATGATTATTATCAGTGCTCATATTATTATGTAGGTGTGTACAACGTGTAACTTAATCCGCGAAGCGTCCCCTGGGAATGCGCGGATGTACATAGACACTTGTAATACACACAATATGACCCACATTCCACCACACTTCAGCTTGGCAAAAATGGAACAAAATTGCCTTAAATTTCATTCTGAGATAAGCACCGGGCTCAATGCAAACATCGCTGCGCTGAAAACGATCTGTCGCGTTGTTGTTTTACGCGCCACACGAGATGGATGGAACGCCGCATGGACATATCGAAAAGCACCAGACCCAAAGACAAATACGTAATACGACCACAGTTCGTGCTCTGGAGCTGTAGCGATTGGTTAATTTCATACTTCCCTCCAAGCACTGCAGACACTGCTGGTGTTTTATTTGGAATAAAACCTCACGATATGATCCAGCATGGACCAGCTTGGATGTCTGATTTTAGATATGGCTGCGGGTCAAAAAATGAAATCTAAGGTGGTTATCACCAGTGGTAGAACATGGATGGGAAATATAAAGTCTGGTTCTAGGTGGCTCTTCAAGTATATAAGTGGTGTAAATAAGTCAGGGTGTTCGATTTTAATAACGCGGACACTAATGTCTGATTTCCGACTCTTAACATATAAGCTGTAGTTTTACTCCTATTACATATCATATAAGGCCATTGATCCCATCCCAGCCTCGGTATGCAAATGCTATTGTGGTTGGCTTTGTCACTCTTTATAAAACCTCTAAGTGTGAGTGTTATTTTATTTTCTACCCAAAAGTTCAGTCGATAGTTCTCTGCATCTTGAATTGCCGACAATGCGTGTCATCCAAAAAACAAAATGGCCACACCAGAGTAATTGGTTTATGTGGTGATCACACAGATCTATATTGTTTGATATCAGTGTTCACACTTGATGTCAATCTGGAGCAGCTGCCCCATTTTCTTCAAAATTGACCCTGGAAAAAGTTTCAGATAATGGTAATTAGAATGCACCAAATGCTTCTGTGTCGAATGTGTTTGAAGACGTAACGTGTCGAGACAATTACAACTGCGATGAGCTGCACGGTACTCGAGAGCAACAAGCAGGCGCCGAGCCCGCCTTTTTCGCCCATTTAATTTCACAGGTGAAGAATGGTCACGGCGGGAAAACCGCTGCGGTCTATTATGTGACGGGAATAATGGGTTAATGACAGTGTGGAAGAGACGGGAATGGGCAGTGGTGGTTGAGCACACCTGAGTGACAGTGTGGACAAACGGAAGTGTGAGACAAGAAAACTCCTCCAAACAGGCTCCCACTGCTCCTTCCATGAAGGATTGGACTCTTGACCTCGTCTGCTGTTCTTAAGATCAGGCGGCTGTTTGAAGTCTGTCTCGACGGCTGTTTCGCGTATGAATTATTGGTTATAAGAATTAATGGGTATACTTTCTGATGATACAAACGATACGCAAATTGTAATATTAGAATAACAACTGTCATCAAGTCAGGGCAGTAGTTGATTGATTAAGACATCTGTGTCGCGAGAAAATGCAGTGGGAAGACGAGGATTCGAACCTCAACGAGACGCCAGCTCATACAGTGCAGCAGATTTGACAGCAATGGGTGAAACTCTATATAATCATGTCGGGTTTGTTCAAATAAAAAATGAATCTGTTTGTACATTTCACAAGAATCAACATCATAATCTGCAAACTGGTAACTCTAGATGCATTTATTCAGCTACTTTACGTGTGTTTACACACAAACTCCTCAGGACACGTGTAAACTTCAAAAGTACGTCAACGACACAAATTACAACGATACATACTCTAATAAGATTGACTGAACATCCCGACCGTTGTTAAACTGGCATTTTATTAAATGGTTATCATTACTTCTTTCTTTTAAATGAGAAGAGAGAAAAACTTTCATAGATTGATTGCCTGACTTCTTCTAGTTTTCTTAGGAATTGAAGACGCGGATGCAAAGAATAAATTGATGGTGTGAGTGATATCAGACCGACTCCATGTGTGAAATTCAATCTCATCCAACCGCAGGAAAACATGTCAAAATGTAATAAAAAAGAAGACATTTGAAGCAAGACAATGTCCAAAGTGTTAAGATTCATTTGGTTGTAAACAATATTTTAACAGACATCCAGACATGCAACTGTCAACGTGTAGGACTATAATTATGTCCCCTGCTTACGAGACTGACAGTTCGGCATACTGAAGCTTACACTTATTCTCGTTCTAATTTACTTCTTTTTTGGCAGGTTTGGGGCAAACCTCTTATTAATGTATCGATTACCAACAAATCATCAGACATGCCGACTACTCCCCGCCCCTCATACACTGGCATCAATTACAAAAACGCGGGAAAGATTTCGCGCCAAAAAGACTCGACTAGAGTGCGTTGTGTGCAGATGTGCGCTACATTTAGATACTTTGAACTCGGGCCAATGAGCGAAGTACAGGGAGCTGATATTGAGGATGGTTAACCCTGTAGCCCTTCCGTTATCGGACTGAATAATTACTCACAAGTAAAGGGCAAAACTAACACAAGAGCGCCCGATGTACGTAGGTATTTATTTCGTGCGTCTGCATTGATTTTGTCGGCAAAACACTCAGGTAATGTCGACATGCACGCGAAATCCAGTAAATGGGTGATCTGCTGGCTAGCAAAGCAGTGATTAGATTCGTTTGGACAACACTTTATCGGTTAAAACTCCTGAATGCATGCGATTCTTGTTCTTTTTATAGACTTGTCTTTCAGGGAGATGCTTTGCCATAAGACCCCTGCAATACCTGACCAGGTGATGGAAAACAAGGCCTCATGTCAGACAGCTGATGTCGAGAGGTTTTTCCTCTTAAACGGAATGGTTAAAATGCAGCGTGCCACTGCGATGTTGTTTTAAGGAGTGAATAGGAACTCCGTAGGAAGCTATGTTTAAATCATAGCATACGTTTTGTGATGTAAACCTTGTGGGATCCATGGCTTTTTCTTCTGTCAAGTCAAAAGCTCTGTTGAATAACCCGGAGTGGTTATTACCAAATTGTTTAGAAATAAGTAAGTCGGGTTTGTATTTCTTTTATTAAAACCATCCCAGATTGTTAGATAAATACTCAACATCCATCCGAAAATTAAATAATCACTTACTTTCGACAACACGAAATGAGTTCGTAATCTAGTTTTAGAATCGTTAGATTCTTGCCTCGTTATGTTTATCACGAACAAAGCCGCCCACGGCACGTTGTTAAAGATTCAGTAACCGAGTTATACGTCAGAGCTATAGGGTAGCAAACATTGGATTTGGGAAGCTGACCAATCTTATCATCCAGGAAAACGAAAAACGGTTATGTAAAAGATACTCAAAGACAATTTGAATAATTTCCTACGTCGTTTCTCCAAATGTGCAAACATCACAAGGAAATACTTTAAAGAGAGAAAAGAAAAGAAATAAGTACTTGCCAACACAAGTTTACTTTTAGATCGCTGACTTACTTAGTTGATGACTTTTCGAGTTATTTTCCGAATCATCATTTCCTTGAAGCTGCTTAAAAGCCGAACTGTTCAAAAAAGTACTTAAAGAGATACATGTATCTTGCGAAACCAAAAGGCGCCCGCGGCGTTTGTAAGAGGAGCGAGACGCAATACATTAACTAGTCACTCGTCTAGACTATCGCTTTAAAACATTATATCGTATAAAAATAAACCACTTTCAAATCCTCCGGACTGTAAGTGATGCAACAATATGAACAATCTAAATGCGAAAAAGGGGGAAAAAAGGAGAGGGAACATTGATTTGTCTTGCATTGATTACTGCCTTTTCCCGGTCCACCTGCCTTAATTGAGAGTGTACCGCCACTTCGTCAGGTGAAAATATGTCATTAACTCTATCGTACACCCCCGCCAACAAAATGAAAATATACATATTGATTTGATCTACGCGTTCGGGTCAAAGGTTATTTACGTGAAGATTGGTAATGAAATTTTGGCTTGAGAGAGCGACATTTCAAAGGCCGGCGTGACTGGTTTGTTTATGAAATTCTTTGTACACATTTTATCAAAAGAACAATTTTAACACCAAATAACGTAAGCACTGTTGAAATAGTTTGACAGTTTTATTTCAAGGAAACTCAAGCCGTATTTGAGTCCTCGCCGGAGTTCCGTCTCCTTGTGTCTTTGATGGTAAATGAAGCAATACTTGGGGCTCATCTAAAAAGTCCTAAAAAAAGTTGTACACAACGTGGTTGACGAAATGATTAACGGGCTGCACAACAACACGCGGTCGCAAACAAATTAGCTAGGTTACCGATGGCCATAAAATGCAAACGACAGCAACATCGGCAACATTTCCGCACAAAATCCGACTTTAACGTCTAGAATTTCCACAGCGCATCAATTCGTCCACTTTCCAAGCCAAGCCGTCACATATCGTTTTCAATCCCTTTTTTTTTCTATCTTCAGATTTGCACAGCTAAATCTTTGCAGATCCTCTTGTCAAATTAATTCTTGGAGCAGACGATACTTTACGCAACCCATCAGTCCACACTGACAGTAACAATAGATCTCATTCCATAATCATGGTGCTCATTCCAGACCTATCCAGCACACTGCCAGCGTAAACGTTCGCTGCCAATTTCTTCACTCTGCGGTATCAGTTACTGCAGATGGCGCGAACGGTCTGTTTTGAACCGGTTCTATTTCAACCCGCGGTCTGACCCGTTCAACCCGGCCTTTCAATGATTAATGGGAAAGTCTTTGTCAAGGTGATTTGTCTTTAACAAGTGTTTACATGATCCCGTAAACAAACTCCACTTAACTCATGATGTACCTAGAACCTTTACCAATTTTCAAGCTATGTAACATCTTAAAATCCTCACTCATGCGCGATAACTCCAAAGGTCTAGGATCTTGATAGTTATCTGGGCTTTGTAAATTTGCGTTTTGCTCACTACGTCATAAATATTCGCAGTGTAATTTGCACTGTCTCTGATTAAGGATAGCCGTCTGTACCATATTTCAAATTAACACGAGAAACCAAAAACTTATCGGTCGAGAAAAGGCCTGGCAGAACAGCTGCCGGGAGTCAGACCAACAATTTCAAAAACAAACTTTTTGAATTTCTGCTGTTTATAGGTTTGAAAACTTACATCAAAGACTAGTTCAATCCTTTACACTTTCAGTTTCAATAAACACATCATACATTTCCGAGAAAAAAACATGGCGAAATCTGTATAATTTGTTGTGGATTTTTTTACTTATATCTAATAAATCTTTGAGCCAGATTTCACACACGTGACCGTATCTCATCCAGTACTTTGCATGCCAACTGGATCTGGTATATCCTGATTCTAAAAATGGAAACTTTCAGATTTTTCCTCCTCGATCAGTAAAAATGTATACTACACCTTTAAGTTTGTATGACATTTTAGTAATGTAGAGTCGTCACAGGTCAGTTAAAGAGGGGGGGGGGGGGGGGGGGCACAAAATGCAGGAGAAATCAATTGTTTTCAAAAAAAGAAGCTGTCATCAATCTACAAGCGACTATTAAACTGTTCAAAATTGCAACAGAACCACAAAAATGCTGTTCTTTGTTCATCTAGCCGTGGTCTGCATGTCGACATGTTTTGAAGTATTCCACTGCTCTACTGTTTCGATTCCCGCTGTTACCATGCTAACTCCCATGACCTTCCCCAGCATGCATTGACCCCAGGCTCGTTCATAAGCTTATAATGTTTACCAATGACGAGGCCAGCTATAACCAGGTGTTAATCATCATTTATCTCCACTATAAAGAGGTCAAGAATGATGTCAACAATTTATCATTTTCCACTTTCCAGCGAAATACATCGATTTGTTTCATGAATCATGCAGAATTTGTTTCATTTTCCACGGAGTAGTTTAATTAAACTTAGTGTTCCCCGCTGAGTGCGCATACGATCACATCAATTGCACTTTGGTTTTATACTTAGAGTGTTACAGATGTTAACCTCACCCGACCTTAATAACACTTCCACGTATATCATCAGAAAGTACATGAAATCCCGCGAGATGTATCTTATTAAATTATCGATCTGGCTATCATTAGCCTATTTTGAATTCCCAGGATTCTGATTTCAATTTGTGGCGCATTCACTGCGAATTACTCTGGCGATCAAAAGATATAAGTCGGACATATTTCATTTTACTGACAAAGCACAGCTGTTTTTATACGTGTTGAGTTGGCCAATTTATTGAGTAGGACGATCCCAACGACAGTGTTTTATAGAAAAAAGACAAGTGCGTCGCGACAGCTTTTTTCCCCGCGCTACCGTTCAATCAGGCGAAATTTGAAGAGATCAAACTAATTTATGAAGCGTGCATTCGCACCGCTCTGAAAACTTAAAAGAGTTCTGCTCCATGACACTTCAAAGTGCAGTGTGCGTTCACACACCTGTCGCAATAGATTCACACGAGGATGTTCAGAGACATAGAAGTTAATGAGAATTTAGGGCAATTTGTAATCCTTTCGGATTTATCGCCGAGGTTTTTCCCGCTTAAATTGAAGTTCATTAATAACCACGCGTGTCTGTTGTAAACTAGCTTGTTTCCTAAATCAGATGCATCATCAATGTGAAGTTTTTTTTTATACGCACGAAGACTATCGTGTTCACATTGTATTTACCAATCCCTGCTAGTGCTACCCGCCTTCCAATGTGTGTTCTGACAGCACTTGAATCTGGAGAACAAATAGCAATGGTTTACTGAATCAAGCAATTATCATTAAGGGAGAAAGATTGCAGTATCGGATAGCACAGGACCCTTAATTGGGAACGAACATGGAAATATATATTGTTCGAATACCCTGGGGAGGAGGGCAACCGTCAAAATTTCAGGATGTTCAACTTGTTTTGCCTACAAACCAAATCAACATAGATTCAGCTTCCTGTATGTTTAGGAAGCACATTTGTTTTCAATATGTTTTATTGCATCTACTTAGAATGACATCTCATAGCCACTCTTCCAGGAGTCAGGTGTATTTTCTGTAATTAATTAAACACCTTTGCTCGGACGATCAAGAGTCTACTAATTAAACCGCCACCCGCCGGCAATACGTCAGATCTGATACCTCAGTAGCTGATAAACACTGATACAAAAATAGCTCAAATTTGCGCAGCAAGCCTCGTTCCGGTCATGTCGATTTGTACATGATCGTAAACACATTGGCAGCAGCTTGGGGGACATCCAGTCAGCTGCTACCTCAACACCCGAGACTTTAGTCAATAGCAAAGTTTTACAACTAGTTCAATGTCTTTGGTCCAGGGATTCAATAAACAAAACGTGGAGGACTTAAAATATATCTTCCTTGATCCAGGAACCCCTATCCTATCAATTGGTGATTGATTGGTGAGAACGCAGGGGCCAAAGCTCAATCCTTAAACACGTCAAGAATGCAACACCCTCCTACATCACGCTGGGTCCACGTCTACTAGCACATCAACAGATGTTTCATGTCACCCGTTCTTTAATGTTCATATTCAACTGCAGGGGATTGTATCTGATATGTTGTGCAATAAATTACAACGTCTCACCACAGCTGGCACCAAACAGCCGCCAGTTCCCTATTCCATTGAACACTTATTGATATATTTTATGATGGTTTTTTATGTAAGAGAAACAAACAAATATTTTGTCTGACTCTACAAAATGTTTCGAAACAGCTGTGCATTTCTTGAAGTGTATACAATGATAACTATGTAATTGAAAGCCGCTCAGCGTCACAGTTGTAAAATAAAATTACTGGTGTCTTTTACTGCTTCGAGGGACTTCTCTAACCTAATAATAAATATCATTTGAGTGCATTCTCTGCATATAGAGACATCAACCATAATTTAAAAAACTATTCCCTCCGAAATATATAGTTATTATTCTGCTTTTCATATAAGCGAAGACCTCCTCACCTAGTGGTCAAAATTAAGACTGTCCTCCATCGACAATTCAATTTCGTTAATGGAGTTTTCCAATATTCTTGAGCCAAATTGAGCTTATATTTACAGTAGCTGGTTTCAAATTCATCTATATAGCGTTCTCGGGAGACTTACAATGCACATAAAGAACAATTTCGCAAAGTTTTGTATTCAAGAAGCCACGCCCCCACACAATCTGGATAAAAAGCCACCGTCTATAAATTACATGTACTAGGGAAGGACATTGTAAGTTTACTCGATGAGGTCTGTTTAGACTCCAGTTGTCAATGGTCTGCACTCGTGCAGAAACAAAGTAGTCTTTGAACCGTGTACAAAAAGATCAAGCTTGCATTACGAGGAACATATCTTTATCACAGTGTTGACATCTTGTTGCCTTGAAATTGAGGCTACAGGCAAAAATAGACTGGTGCCTTTTGAACTAAGTCCTATTAGCGATATTATTCTTATTAGGTATTCAGGGTACAGTACGGCCATGGCTGATATCCTGTGCAGAAACCTCATAGTCATAAGTGCTCATCAATCCACAAACCGGAAAACAACTACAGCTTCGTTTCACATCGTAAATAATTGGCGAATTGATTCCCACTTTACTGATAGCAATAGGCCTACCGTTAAAAAAGAGCGCCCCCCTAGGAAATTCAAAAGAGCCAAGGTGACCACGTGGGGGTTTATTCCCCTGCAACGACTCGCATGCTCCCCCCGACACATGCGTTGCTTGGGGAGCAGATGAATGCGATACTGATGTGATGTAACATTGTTGAACAAACTTATTACTAATTACCCGTACCGAGGCACAATAAATGCATGACGGTGAAGTAAACCCGGGGTTCACTGACATCACTAGAGCCACGGGCGACCAAGCATCATCATACATATTTACCTTCAGTCACTTGATTACAAGACCGTAGATGAAACTTATTAGAATCAGAAGCGACGCGGTCGCAGTGTTGTGTTTATGTCCACTTGCTATCTCATCCATTGGACATACCTGACTGACCTTTTTCTTCTCACGGAGACTGGAGAAGAATTGATGAAGCAATCAGAGCTTAAATTAAAGAGGCCTTGGATCCTAATGGTTCATGCACGGACGAAAGGCTACGGAGAGATGCACGGAAGAGCCCAAAGCAGTGTCCTTTAATATTTAACTTTCGTATTCAGGTACACTGCTATCAACCAATCCATTTAATTGATATGTTTACTCATCGGCAGCGAAACAATCCTCAAGGTCGTTGCTGCGTTTACAGACACATTACAAATTCAGCAAGTCTTCAATGACAACAAGTGAAATAATCCATACCTGTAATGTCTGCTGGAATAGTAGGATGGTTTCCACGGTCATATCGTATATCATTTTAAAAACGCAAGCGATCGTATTACATGATCATGTGTGGAAACACAGTGTTCATATCGCACTACCCACTTTCATAATGCACACTGCAGGCAACTGTCATTTATTATGATTTTTTAAACATTACCAACAGACTCCCCAATCAAGGACATGCTTGGAATTTCACCCGAATCTCAAATCCCCAAGAAATATTTCATATGTTTTGAAACAAATTTCGGAAGGTAATAAAATACGATTGACAAGCTTCTGCATATCACTTTGTGACCCCTTCGAGTTAATCCTTGGCGCCTAGTCAAAATAGTTGGAAATTCCTGCCGTAGAATTTGTCTTTATTTCTCTCCTTCTGCGTAAATCATTCTGAATATTTTCACCTACATCTTGAAGTTGTTAAAAACCCACAAAACCCCTGTAAAGTCCCCCAACTTATACACAGCACGAATGTCTTATTTGTCTTTGGCAAAGGTCAGTCTTCAACCCGCCGAAGGGAGAAGGCTTATGGAGATTTCGTTCAACTCCAAGTCAAGTACTGCTGTCATCTACTCAGAAGAGCGACAATATGGCTGCCGGGGTCTGTGGCAATCTGATACAGAAACGCCACAAATATATAATATGATTTCAAATCTGTTTTGACCAACAGAGATAAAAATACAATTCAGCATCAACTCGAGAGTGCGAACGCGGAAGCACGTTCGGCTTTCTAAGAAAAAAGCTTAAGAAACATCTAAGTCGAAAGCTGAAAGTGCATATTCCTACGACCAAAGTAATTGAGTTGGATGGTGTGTCTTTCTTGAGACGTGTGTCAGCTTAAGAAGTGAGTTAATCGGAGACTTTGAGTGGTGCACTATTTCTTATTTCAGAGTTTCTTTGTGCAATACACAAACAGTTTTTGAACCGTGTGTGTATGATATTTAAATCAACTTGTGCCCCACTGATTTTGTAAGTTTGCCGTACTCTTTAAGTGTTCGATTTCGCCAATTAAAAAAAAGGTGAGAGAATCTTTAAGAGACGAGAGCTAGACTGACCATGACGTCAAACAACTTTACACAGTGACGTATCGAGCACTCGGCATCGATGGAAAACACACTTTACTTCTCGAGATGTGCAGTTTTAAATTGACTATGGATATTTCAGCAAACTTCAGTTCAAGATAAACGGAATGAGACGAGAGAGTCTTCCTTTTCGCTATCAACAGTAGATTCCCCATTCCGGTTAGGGCAACAACCTCAAATGTTCTCCAAATGCAACGATGCAGTCTCACTTTAATACAGATGTCCCAAATTTAAAGAAGAAAAGTCATTTCTTAAATAATTAACTCTTCAAATAATTATAAACTTTGTGACGGACGAGTGGTCTGAATTTACATGATGTCACGTGGATTAGAACTTGACCTCAATTTGACCCCAATAACGACGTCGTCACTTATCCTACACACGTGCCGCCTATAATAAGCTATGCAGAATGCATGTTCTGTGTGTAATGTACAAGACAGCGACCGTATTTATGGAATATTTATAGTTCTGTTGATACAGATGTCTTTCAGAGATTTCATTCATTTAATTTCCATGTCTGATTATCTTTGAAACGTCCCGAAAGCAGATTTATTCCGTGTCATTATGTCTCCATATGTCTGTCTAGTGCTCCCAATTATCTCAAGCTAGATTTGAAATGCGCACAGATGGACTCTCCTTGTTGACAATATGCTTCCATCGGAAGATTCCAACATCAATTTTGAGTCCATACGAGACAATAAACCTATATAGATTTAATCTTTTTAAAGCGGTACACATCATCGGTTTCTGAACAGAGTTTTTACATGCACTTTCTACCATACACAATAGACCTTATGCATTGACGTCACCAAGCCGCCATCTTAGAGGTAAACTGATGATGAAACAATGGAAACGCGCTGATTTGTACGCGCGGCGCACAGGACTGGCCAATGAACATCTTCCTTTTGACCTCTAAGCGAGGGCGCCCTACTCAAATGACGTCATATGCATAAGGTCTATTCTATGACTTTCCGTGACCCTTTTAGTTTTACAGCAAGCATTCCAAGACCTTTCCAGACTTTTCCATGCCCTTTCAATTACTTTTCACATGCTTTTCCCATGAATTTTCTATGGTTTTTTCCGTGACTTTTCCAGGTGTATCATATTAGTTTACATTTCTAAGGATATAACTAAACTAACGATATATATCGAAACTTAACTGTGGATCAAGTCATGATTAATTTGTAAACAAATATTATGGATGCCATCTTCTGACGCCTCCAGTCGAAATTGAGAGGACTGTACGGCCCTTAAATGCGGCCTCTAAAATGTAGCCCGAACCTTGAACCTCAATTTACCCCAGAACTATTTGTAACCTAATCCATGCCTAAATATAGCCCAACTTAGATCCGGGCTAAATGTTTAATGATGTTTGTTATCTTTTTATCCCCCCTCTGGAAATTCCCAGTTGACACTGAACCCGATTAAAGAGATAAGAATCACCTTTATCAGGAAGTCCTGGGGAAAAACCCAAATAATAATAAAATGCACAACGCCAAAACAAGCAAACATGTTTAGCCTGTGTGGATACACTCTGAAAACTCCGTGTCCCAGGGGCCTGACCCATTTGGGATTTTAACTCAAATTCTGCGTCAGTTTGATACATTTCTGGGTAATTTTGACACATAATTCGGGGCCATACTTCACCAGAAAGGGGTCAGGCCCCACGTGACCTTGATCCGGGTCAATTCTGACCGGAAGATACAAATCCAATGTCTCCTCGGGAGGGATTTGAACCCACAAAACTCGTGTTCTAGAGGAGTTACATCAACGTCAGAAACAATAATCTTAATAGTGTACGACAAGGGGGGGGGGGGGAAGTTATTCCGCGAGTTGTCAGCATAGCCCCAACCTCACGGCAGTCTTCCATTCGAAAGGATAGCTTCAGATCATAGCTCTGCCTTGAGATTCACTCGAGGAGAGGTAACAAAAAGATGGAGAATATCACAGAAAAGTCAATGATGAAAGGAAGTATTTTCCCAGCAATAAGGTAACCCTACCCTTCAGGAAAGCCTACGGTAAGGGTAAGCTTGGGACACTCATATTCTTTACGATCGACTTGGGAAGATTGTCCGAACAAGGAGAACACTGAAGTAGTTTCTATGGTAAAAAGGAAGCATTTCTACATCATAATGTAACTGTACCCTGAAGGGAAACTTCCTGTGGAGTGGTTGAAGACGATCATCTTTAGGACCGACGTGGGGAGAGTTTAGCCAAACGAAGAGAATCACTCAAGTAGCGGCAATGGATGCAGTTATTTCCCAAGTCAGAAGTTAACCCTTCCCAAAGGGAAACTTCCAGTAGAGCAGTTTGGGACGCGCTTCTTTAGGGACCGACTATGTGAGAACGATCTCCTACTAGAGTGTGCTGTCGAGCATGATGGACGCATAACGATCAAATCCAACTTCTTAACCAGAAAATGTCTTAATCTCAAAGCAGCGGCAAACAACTCGTCTCATACAGTCTAGCGCGCCTCAAAATGGAGTAGATATCTCGGTCACATCTCGATTTTTCTTATTTGCCTTGTGTGCAGGCAAGAGTGCCATCGGCCCTAGGCAGATGGTAACACTCACTGCATTATCAAGCGAGTCTAGTTATAACTCGACTTATTAAATTTATCGATCAGATGGGTATCAGTGAACCGGCTCCCTGAACCCCTCAAAAGCAACCCCCGTCTGTGTTTGGTGAGGCGAAGTTAAGATCATTTCACACCGACGCGGAAAAGCTCGCTTTTTCAAGATTTTCTACTTCCTTAAAGACACCGCGGTGATTCCATGACTAAACCCCAGCTGCCACAAGCCTATTCACCATTGAGTGTAATTTTCCACCAAAGTGAAGACGTGGATCGGGGCAGGTGATACGGGTAATTGATCCAACCAGAAAAATCTATCGCTCATTAAGAGCTGAGCTCACTGCTTTCTGAGAACTTAGTGTGGTATTAACTACTCATTGTGAGCTGAGAAACCCGCACGGAAACACCAGTTCAGGAAGATATACAAATACGAAACTCATAAAAGATAAATGTTGCCTCGTCCACACTTCACACTTTACAGCCCCGAGTTGTCAGAGTGTATTTGTCATTTGAAAGATAGCCAAGGACAATGATGCAACACCTTTAGACTAAGTCAAGAAAAGCATAGGTGAAGACAAACACCTTTTCACACTGCCGTCAGTTTCCCTGTTTATATACAGTCTATTACTTGCAATTCTCACTTCATAAAAGGGCACCTTGCTACAAGCCTTAAATCTAGCCTCGGTTTGGGTTACACATAAAAGTCGAATGATTTGACAAACCATTATGGCTTCACCATGAGAGATTCTGAAAAAATAAGTTTTTCGCTTGTTCAGAATATTGAAAATGTAAAAACTACGCAATTTATACTTTCTGCACGTCTGCGTCAAACACAATGTCGTCACACTTAATTTAAAACGCCACCTGGCGGAAAATAAGAGAAAGTTTTTTATACGATGTTTCGTTCACAATGCATACAAACCCATGTACATTCTTATGTAGTAAATTGCTGTAGTATTGGGAACGAATCTTCGTCGTTGTCACATACAACTTTCTATTGAGTCAAAATGAACATGGTCGAGTCCAGTTATCCAGCAACGGACGATCACACTAGCAGCCTTTTGCACATAACTATTTGAAACTAATTTCACGGCAATACTTCGCACATAAGAGTGAAAACAAGCGGACTTACTGTTTGTATATTTAACTCAACCGTGTTATTGCATTTGCCCATTTCCTCTAGTACCGTTGATATAGTGGTGTTACGCGATACAAACGGGAAATTGCTGTGCTCCAGGGCTGGTATACCATACAAGATGACGTGTAACAGTAGTCTGGTACACCGACCCAGTCAAAGGAAACATGAAGAAGGGTGTAACACTGGTCATCTCAAATAACTGGTACCCAACAAAGGCAACCATCTCCCAGTCTTCACTGTCTGTCACTTTACGGTTATTTCCCCGGGGGAAGCTTTTATATAGCATGATACAAAACACGCAGGACCGGTTATAGTTGCCTTTAGTTTGGCATCGCCGGAGAGTACGCACAGCAGGCGGTAAAAACATGAACAAGATTCCCGAAATAAAAGGGGATCTGAGAGAGTTTCACGGGTCGTGGAAGACTGCTAGAAAGACTAATCCAGTGTTGCATGAACAATTGGGCTTTCCTTGGGTGTGGAGGCATTAATGGAAACGGTAATGACGAAGAGCCAAGTGGAAGAACCCTGGGGCATCTTTGCAAAGAGAGAGAGAAAACACCCGCTTCCTTACTCGAGTGATCGCATAAGCACATGCAAATTAAAACAACCCAAAAATATATGAATGTTGATAGCATATTACTCATTTTTATAAGATATGCGTGGTAACACCCCAGGGAAGCTGTACTTAATTGCGGGGATTGTGAATGAGCATAATTGAATACACGACTTCATGCCAAATTTTCCTCAATTACAAAAGAAGAAAGAAAAAAAATTATAAGAAAAAGGAAAGAGGAAAATGTGAGAGAAAATGCAAAGGCTGTCAGTTTAGGGAGGGAAGACGATTCGTCGGACAGGCAGTTCTTAACTTTCTTGTCTTGGGAGGCCTTTTGACGCATTACTGTAAATTGGAAGCTTTGGGTAAGGGTTTCTGACAGGTAAATGTACGTCAAATATCGAGTTTTGTTATTCTAAGCAGGCGGGGGCGTTGGACCTTTTACTAAGATTATCGCAAACCTCCACTCGAGTTATTAGAATATTACAACTCGGGAAGTGTTCAAGAAACGAAACGACTAGTCTTCTTTTCTGGCCGCGGAATTCAAGGCAGATGTACAAAGCCATATGGAAATACAGTTTTCTAATTATGTTTATCTTGACATATAATATAGGGTTGACAACATGATTTTGTAGTCAACGTTCTTTACCAATTCGTCATCGTCACGGTACCAACGTCTTGGTGACAGCTACCACAACATTAATAAAAAACCGCATGACGCGTTCTCATGACCCCAAGGCAAATAATATCGGACGTGTGGACTTTTGACATTGTTATTGGAGAACAGTCAACTAAGAATGACTTTCGACGTCCACTGGAGAAACCCAGTCAATCGAAAATAAATATACCTGGCATATGATTTAGGGGGACAGAAATAATGACGCCTGTTCGGCACTATTAACAATGTCTTTCCTCAAGCCTGCCCACCACAATCGCATTATAATAATACATCCTTGGCAAATGGTGAGTCTTAATTGATTCTATTCAATGTTTTACAAAGTCATGGCTGGTCCATATTGCAGATTTAAATAAAACCATCCTTGTGTGTTTCTATTGTGTGGTATAATCTAATAGAGTTACTTCATAGACGGTATGGCGACCAATTCAAGAGAAGTCTTTTCAACATTACTTTTTTTTTTTTTTTTTTTTTGCTTTACCTTTCTCCCATCAAACAAATTAACGTGGAGCGCCCTAAATACGCAACCTTGAACGGAGGCCTTAATTCCCGGCGGTGCAGTTCTAAGGCCTCAGCTCACCGAGGCCTTCCATCTACCAGGAAGGAATATTTCTATAGCCTCTACCTTTCTTTGTTCTTCAGCCATGACTTTTTTCCTCTTTATTAAATTTGACACACGGACCCCAATTTTTCAAATATAGAGATGTTGGTTGTACGCATCCTTTTTCTTTTTTGGTGAAAGGCATTACGCTATTAGATTTCCCGGGAGAATTTCAACATCGCAGCGGGGGATATTTTATCTCTCTTGACTTTGCCTTCTGTTCCTATTTAATATTGGTAAGAGAATGGTTCCCTTCAAGCGAGAAATTATCCGACCTTGGCAAATTATTTCTCTTTGTTGACTGGTCTCTACCAATTCAACGTTGCACAATGGTACCCCAAGACCGTCTAAATTGCTTCCCGAGCTCGACTTGATGTTGTTTTTCTCAACATGAAGGTCTCTTCAATATTTCATGTAGAAAACATCCAACCTTAAGCCAACCTTGTAAAATTCCCCCATACCTTGAAATGAAGCTAATGGACGTAGTCATTATTAAAATATGTCATGCACAACCGTTTATGGCAGCGTTCTTATCTTATTTCACCATAGCTGAGTGTGTTGGTTAACAAGCATGTCCATGCAAAAACAGAAAATGCCGTCTTAAAAACTCGTAATGGATTCTTGGTTGTGGTTATTAGTCCTTTATGGGCAGAATTGCCAGACGTACTTCGGATATCCTTTGAAAACAGAAGAAAAATCGATCGAGAACTTCCTAGGAATAGCCTGATCAACTTCTCAATTACTCCAAACAATCTTTAAGAGGTAGGAAACCGGGAAGAAAAAAACACACCGAGAAAACCCCAAAACCATGAAAAACATTATTTGAAAGTTTGTTTGGTATCCAAATTGTAGTAGAATGATTCGTTCTGTGAAATGGTACCAACCCAGTGAAATAGCGTAATGTGAGACAATTGTGAAATTCTGGTAGGGTTGATTTGCTAGGCAGACAAAACAAGCAAACAATTTAACAGCTGTGTGCTTAATTCGAAAGAGGGGGACACGAACTAAACTTGATGAAATCAAAGATGACATTTTTGTGAATGCTTGAAAGTCACATAAATGTCAGAATCTGGCAAAAGGGTTGTGTGCACTTCTTTATGGAATAAATGTTTTAATGAAATACCTTTATAAATATCTTGCAGCGGAGTGAAAGTAAGACGAAGGAAGAAAAAATGTTTGGACATATATAAGGAAACAAAAAGATCTGCTAATTCAACTCACGGACACACAAGGATATTTGACACCACTCTTAAGTATTCTTGAATAACCCTGTTCCATAAGGTCACCCAGTAGTGACGTCAGACAGGTGGACGATAGGGCGATTCGCTCTTTGGTCAGCGTAGGATTACCACACAAAATAGCCCAACAACAAATAAATCTTGTTGCTCATCGAAAACCCAAACAGAAAAGAAAACAAATCAGGAAGATTTCCGGCAACGCAAGCGGACACCCAAAGGCCGCATTATCATTACAATTGTGTTTTCACTTTATTCTCCACGGTAGAGCTTTTAACAAAGGTTCATGTACTTTTTCAATTCTTCTGAACTTATCTTTATAGCTTGGGGGCAATCCCTTTGCTTTTTATCGAATCATTTCATTCGATTATTTTGTGAGACGAGTTCATGACTGGCTAAGTTGCCTTGTAGCCCGATGTTAACGTCTGAAAGTAAAATGTGGATGGCTGACATATTTGTCATTGAGGGATGCAGATGTAAAAGTACATTCCACCGATGGCTTTGCCGTCCCTCCCAATCCCCGCAGATCCTACCCACAGAGCCCGGATTTTCCATTGAAATCCTTTGTTCCGGCTTGCCTCTTTTGCGGATTCTTGGTTAATGCGAATGTGATTGGAATTGATCACCATTCCCAAGCGTGCAATAAGGATCACCTTGAGACGAGGCAAGAGAAAAACAAGTGCAGAATCGATTACTATTAAGCGATAGGCCTACGTGGTGCGCGGCTAGCTTTTCTCTGGGAAAATCGGGGATACATCACGTGTCCTTAAAAAGTAAAGATTTTAATACTGGGTCCTTGACGATTTATGCCAGAAGCTTTAAGGTATTTGCTACAAATATAGCCATAACATTTTCAAATTACCATAATGATGTCAAAGTCTGTAAGTACTTGTACGGTCTGCTTGTAGAATTAGAAGTGATCACGATCAAACATGTCTATGATTGTTGTGACTGTTACAATAAGTATGGGTATAAACATGCTTGATCGTGATTATCTTCCTCGCAAAACACACTTGCTTTAAAGTATGTGGCAAATAGGTGCCTTTTTCATAAATAAATGAAAATCATGACCGATGAAGTGCTATGTGAGAGAGGTTGGAACCAGGTGCTTTGGTTGGTACCGAACATTTAGTTATCGAAAGATTACCATCGTTTTGCATCGATTAAATGCTAAAGTGGACTGGCCTCCGTCGTAGGTTCGTAACCCTTCAGCTATCATGATGTCGTGTGAACAATTTGTACAGGCATTGTCATGCTTCATTCAAATATGCTTGTAATATTTATACACGAAAAAAGTCCAAACACAATGAATTCCAGCATATAGTATTTAAGCCGCCACTAATCTCGAACCATTTTTCTCATGCCTGATCGTATGATTTGATACGACATTCTCTCATTTCAAATCTTTCATAGAAAACAATTATAAACCTCATGTAGCTTCAATTATGAAGTTCCAATAACGTAGTGCTGTAGCCAAGGGTACCAATTACTTCGTATAACCCCTGACCTCTCTTCCTGCTGGGTGTACACAACTTTGAAATACTTCATTATTCCACTCGGTAATAATTTGAAATCTGAAGTTATTCCTTGACAATGACATTACCCGTGGCGTATGGGAACTGTCAATAGATTGAGCTTAAAGATACCATTTGTTAGGATCTGATGCACTGGAAGAAACACAAATGCATAACTTGGCGATATCAAGCGTAAAGTATTATTGCACCCAAGGTGCGCTACTGTACTGTTTATTTTTCTAACCTCCAACGCCACCTGATTGCAGCTTTGTGTTCTAACTTTCAGGACAGTCAACCTGGGTTTGTGGAGGCTAGGGGGAGACAAAGAAACCAGTGCTGATTTTAGGTCAGGATTAGGCGTGCATAGCTTGAAACCCTTACGGCACTGTGGTGGTACCCATATAATTCACACGCGTAAAACTCAGGCCACAACCGATAGAAAGTAGGGGAGACCAGTCCCAAGAAAATACATCAATGAAATCTACCCACCGGGGCACTTTCTGAACGACTACAGCCCTCACAGCAATGTTGCAGTAATTAATTGTCTTCTCAGGTCTACACATGCGAACAGGCCTCAGTATCGCCCATACCTTGTTAATGATTTTAGGGACTCAATTTGATGCCTTTAGCCTAAGGTGTGTCTAGAAAGAAATTCGGTCATGGGTATACACGAGTAAGAAAAACAGTTGCCTTTCAGACGAGCACTGGTGTGAACTGGGCTAATGAGCAATTAATCCAGCGCCTGCTAATACTGTAATAGCATAAGCCACGATCAGATGGGGGCGACCCATCTTTACAGAAACAAAATACACTCTTATTGGTAACCCTCACGAGTGACCGGCTTTTGGAGTTCAACCCCGCACCGCACTACAACACAGAAACAAACATGGAAATCCCCCTGACTGCTCTGACGTCACTGACCCATGGGTCATTTTGTTTGTTTACATCGCAGCACATCGGGTCCCTCAAAGTTCAATTACGTATCGATGGCAAGCGCTATATTACTTAAGATCTACTTCCAACACATACAATTTCATTAGAAGGGGAATAGGCTCTAATACATACGTCATGATTACATTAACTAAAGCCCGTACTGCATACTATCTCAGGTTGAGAAGATTTTGTATTCAATCCCCGCACTCCGTTGGGAGGACTTGTGATGGAGCCATGGCTACTGAAATCGGTTTCACTATTTGCATCAAAAACTAAGCCTCATGTTATAGTCATTTCAAGTGTGGACAGTACAGAGATGCTTAAATAACAGCCTTACACAATGTGAGTTCAATGTAATCTACTAGTCTCAACAAAGGCAGTTTACGTATTGACAAAACCTATATGCTCCAATATTTCCCACATACATGTGACATTTTCGCATTCTGCAGAAATTTTGTAGACCGCGACAGAAGACCACTTTGTAGTCTGGTGCTGGCAATACCGACTTCACACACGCCGGTTCAACACGATGACACTCGTGAAACGCGACGACGTTGTAACAGTGTCAAGGTTCAACCTTTCTGTCCATCAACTTTCCCAGTCCAAACCAAAGTTCATCTAACCTCTAGCAGCGTTATCTCTAACGAGTACACGTCATTACCGCATTGGGTGATACATTTTTAGAGTGATCAAGAATACCTAAGGTCATGTGTCAATCAACCAGGTAGGATCTGCGCGAAACCCACATCGCCCCAAAACCTCTAACATTATTAGACATTTTTACAACGTCATAAAATTCAATTACGTATTTCTGCATAACACCTCTATCGGTATGGAGCACTTTACGGCGTTGTAAAACGTCCATAAAACACACCCGTAGTGCTGAAAACACAAAAAAGAAGAAGGTGACATTAATTTTAATTGACGTGTTGTTAAATGATCTCGTGGCTGCGAGATTATTTCGTTCCTTGAAGTGAAATTCCTGGTTATTGAGTAATATTCCTACATCCTGGACTGGATCGGAGCACGGACACTTTTCACCTAGGGACCCGGCTTTCCGTTCAGATGAGATATTTTGCCAGTTTGATTTAGAAAAGTGGCGCCAAAATGTCCTCCTTCCTAACAGCGCCGGAGCACACACAAACCAAAGTGACACTTCCTTTGAAATTGTTCAATATCTTGAAGGAAAACAAGTATTGAGGATCCATGACTGAAAATATTCTTCAATCATCCGATATTTTTCTTCCCTTTAAGCTAATTAGTTTCGAAAGCAGGATAATCGATACTGCTTTTGAACACCTCTTAGTCTTACTGACACATTTAAAACAGTGTTTCACGATTCCAGTTATAATTGATACTCGACCTCATTTCCGTACAACAGTTTAACACGTAACAGTCAATACATAACAGTTTTGACAATTATTGAAATATTTGCAAATATTCCCACACTGGATCATGCCATTTCTACCACACCATGAACAAAAATCAAACCTGATTCCTTTCTTATCCTAACCAAACAGCTGCAATTAATGTGACCAAATTAGTCGGCACTACACTCTAGATAAAAAAAACACCAGGTCAGAATTGACCCGGATTCCGGGTCCCAGGTCAGCCTGACCCATTTTCGGTCAGGCTGATCTGGAAAGTAGTTAAAAAAAAAAAAGATTTGACTCGGATCCTGGGTCAGTTTAACAATTTCTGGGTCATTTTGACTCAGATTCTGGCCCATACTGACCCAGAAATGGTCAGGTCCTACGGAACCAGGATCCAGGTCAATTCTGACCCAAAAGTTGTTAGAGTGTAGGTACTGGATCTCATGGAGCCTAAGGCGTTGCGGACATTTCTCCAAATGTTGGTTCCACATCATGCAAATAGATGTATTTACTACAAAACAGACTGTAGGGAATCATTATCATTGGGACATAAGTAATTCTCTAAACCACACCACCTTATCAATCTCCATCAGTCAAACAATTCTGACCTAAATATTAAGACAATTTAGCCACAATCAGTTTACATCCTCCATGGAAATTAACCCTTGCAATACAAACCCCCCTCTCTCAGGTTAATCCAGGCTAACATTTACAATGGAATATAATACCGCCGATGCCTAATAACAAAAAAGCTGTTGGGATCGTCCGGAGATAGTAAAAGTAGAAGAAGAACTACGATCGGGTTTACATCAGCAGAGAAATCACTTAACCAAACGGGAAGCACAAACCTATCGTATCGTGATTACACACCTCAGGGCCCTTCCAAACTCTCTCGCTAATATTAATAAAATCAGATCACGGTACAGGGGGAAACGACAGGGCTGAGAACCTCCTCATAAGAAGAAGGAAGAAAGAAAAGAAAAAACACAAGGGAGTCGAGATGGTTCCACAGGCAACACCAATCCACTGTACATGCGTTTGCATATAGCATGATTTTTATCGGATCTTCCCCCTGATTTTCAATTGACAACCCTCAAAATTGACTGACAGTATTTTGAGAAATGATTTCCCGACCTCAGGGGGAAAACAGTCGCAGGAAGTGCATTACTGGTATTCCGATTTGTTGTATTTCTTCTCCACCACCGGTTTTTTTTTTCGGTCTTAGTGGGCATCCTCGATTTCACGGCGTGGTCTCGCGTTTCTTAAGAGAAAACCCCAGGCGCCTTTCCAGAACCCACTTGTCCGTTCAACCACACGTACACAGGGATTATTTCACGGTGATTTATAACTAACACAAGAAAATAATCCGCACTCTTTTTCAGCCGTGATATATCTGAGAAAATATCTGCGAGGGAAAATAATATTATTAGGCCGCACTGCCGGTTTAACTTCAAAACCTAACATAACATGCTATGCACGTAACCTCAGCAACGTCACCCACTCTGAATGCAGCAACGTAATACTGACAACATTAATTTTATTTTGCTTGCATAATTCCAGGCCCCGTCTTAAATAAATAGCTCCCTATTTCCAGTAAATTGTCTTTGCGGCAGGGGTAAGTTTATCACCCCGAACCCCCCTGACAGCTGATTTCCACCAATTGTACAATGTGACAAACAGTTTCGAGCAAATTGGTTCCTTGAGACGTGGAATTTTAAAGAGGGTTTTTAAGTCTCAGGAGACCACGCGGAATCTCGCCGAGCGGGGCGAGAAACTAAACCGTATCTCCCTCTGCGGATATCGGTATTGATTTGTTAGGATTTAATGAAGCAATTTCCGACTTTCATGAGAAAACTAACCATGGCTAATTAGCTGTAATAGCATTACACGATGCAATGTATACCGGCGCCTATACCAGGTCCCAGCATAAGTACCGTTGTTAGTGTTCACTCTGCACGCACTGTGATTCAGCTCATCCATGACAAATTTAGATGGGAAACAAATTTTTATAAATATGTCATCGTTAAAAGAAGAGTTTTGCACACCGGGATTTTCTTTCCGCAAAATAAATAATATGAAAGCAGCAATCCCCAGGAAAGATACATGAAGACGTAAAAATATAACCTAAAACCAACACTGACTGGGCTCATTAAACTTTCATTTGTTAAATTCTCGCTATCAACTGCAAGTCTCTAATGGCCGCCATTTTGATTTCCCAGCGCTGAAGTCGGTGAAAATTGAAGGAAATCGAGTAGAACATTATGTCATCAAATATTAAAACCCCTGACAGCAATAGACTCGAGGCACATGGAGAGATGATCGGTGCGTCGGGTTCAGTCACCTCTAATAATAAATCTCACATTTTTGTTTGTTTCACATCTGCAGGGATTTACCAGACACATTTAGTTGCTGGGCGTCTAATTCTAACAAAGTCCACACTAACTTCATAGGTTCTCTTGGACAGCATCCCTTTATGTGCAATTTATTCTTGGATAAACCAGTAACATTTCCCACAATCTGATCATCAACAATTCCTGAAAACCGACTGATTATAGATTTATTTATGTAGAAGTGATGTCAACGGTCTGTCTCGAGCGAAGGATGTATGTTTTTTAATGTGTCGCTAGCTTCATTTTCCTACACACAAGGATCTTATCAGAAGAGTCACTTATATTTCTCAAGACATTTAGTAGGTCTTGGTTGATGGTTGAGCCATGGTTAGGCATTGGAAGGTGGGTTTATACATCTGATTATACCCACTGCAAACAGCGCCCTCTCATATTTGCCAAACCCCCAAGAAAAGTCTAATTAGCGATGGCACCAGGGTAAACACACATTCTTCAATTGACAGGAAGACCCTGCTTTGTTGCCCGCACAATGTTTTATAACACACATCAGAGAGCTGGGCTTGTCTGCAATGAGCAAATTAACACACGACGTCTGTGACTGAAATCGTAATCACGGCGACGAGTAAAGATCAATGCCCGGCAACGGTTGCTGTCAGTGTCAGTTGAGCGATGTTAAATCTCACTCCGAGAGTGTTGATGGTTGGATCAGAGTCGGATTTAAGAAAGAAGAACAAGAGATTATGGAAAGGAAAATATCACCTCGTAGCCATATCCACGGAATCCCACTCGACGCCGCGTATCAACGGCTTAGTGGTCCATTATAGAAGGCAAGGTCGATGGGTTCAAGGTTGTACACGTACGTCCACGGGAGGGTTTAGGAATTCAACACAATGCACTTCAGATTTTTTTATAACGTTAATTCAGACAAAAGATTGAAAACCAATTATTTATCTGTCTGCGGCAATAACATTTACAATGATCATCCATAATCATTAAGCTTCTAGCGCCTTACATTACCATGAAGTTACAAGTTTTAACTGTGAATTTTATAAAAACTTGAAACGAAGTAAATGGGTGGTCGATTTCAGCAGTATACACTTAATTGATGGATCACTAGTGTCTGCCACATTTTCTAATGGTTCCATTTAAAGTGATTTCGATCAATGCTTGTGCTATCGTAAAGTTGACTTCAAGAGAATAAAACACAATAAAGTATTGCCACTACACCTTTAAGTACTATGATAAAAGTTCAACGTTGGTCGACTTGACAGCCCTGGTTTCCCGTTCGATTATTCTTCCAAACTCAGCGTAATTCCTTATGGAAATGAGATCGTGAGTGCTGTTTAAAGGAGCAGATGCACACCGTAAATAATGACCAGAAATACTGTACAGAAAAATAACTTGAGGACAATTTTGGATACACTTTTTGAATGGAGTGGGATAGTAATAAGCTTAAGCAATGAACTAAGATCATTATAGTTTTTTGTTTTTTTGTCAGTGATAACGAAATTTGAGAGGAAGCATGCACAGCAGCGAATAATAACTTCATGGAATCAAACAAAGCCAAAATGAAATGGTTATAATTATTAATTAACGGGTTCACAAATAAGTTCACAGAGTGTTAAATCAAAAGAAAACAATAACAAGTAACTAGAGGCTTGAGGTAATTAGTCGTTGCTGCTGTTTCCTAATGAGCTTTAACAAGTCTGCGTTTGCTATATTTACACTAATGATACATTGTTAATTGATGTTTTCATTTAAAATACGGATGTTCTAAGGTGATAGCAACGGATCTTTGAATAACGTACATGATTTAAACTGTAGCCTTTAACAAGCATAGATGCAGGTTGGTTCATTTCTTCAAAAAAATACGCAATTCCTTTAAATCTAAGATTGAAGATGAAGTGGTCAAGAGAAACTGGCCTATTTTTCGGAAAGGTTCAAAGATGAAATGCGACACTTCTCAAGGCGTGTCAGTCTGTGTAGAGAAAACTATTTATTTTGTTGGAGATTGGGACCCGCGGACCGTCTCATGATTCCTTTTCAATCTTATGAATCAATCAAAGAGATAATTAAAGGCTGTATTGTCATACTTGAACACTTTTCTGTTGTCAAAACTTAGTAAGGATTTGCTAAAAGTTTAAAAACCGCATATTTTTTTAAAAGCTTAAATACAAAATGTTTATATTAATTACTTGAAACTCCTGAATTCAAGGAAAAGAGGAAAAAAACAAAGTGAAGTACACAAAAGTAAATACACTAGGCCTATAACAAACAATGGTTATAATTTTTTTCCCACAAACTAAAAAGAATAAAGTTGTAAATTGATTTGACAAATTCATTTACTTCAAGACAAAGACATATAAGAAAAGGCATTGACGGAAAGCGCATGCGTATAGACAAAGTCAATCGAAGAGATAATTAAAGGCTGTAATTGTCCTACCATAGAGCTGGTCCTTGCTCTATGGTCCTACTTGTTGTAAAAACTTAGCAAGGACTTGCAGGAAGTTTAAAAACAACACATTATAATTTTAGCTTGAATACAAAGTGTTTATTACTAATTACTCGAAAGTTCTGAATTCAAGAAGAAGCGGAAGGAAAAAAGTGAAGTACACGAAAGTAATTCCACTGTGGTTATAAGGTTGTTTTCACAAATTAAAAAGAACAAAGTTGTATATTGACTTGACAAGTTAACGATGTAAAAAAGGCAATGACGGAGAGCGCATGCGTATAGACAAAGTAAACTGAAAGACGTACGGTTTTATCTTAAACAGTATGAGAAACGGCTGCTGACGTCAGCTGATCACAAGAAACTGAAAAAGCCCTCAGAGGAGCAGAGGAGAAAAAAGCAATGAAGCCTCGCCACTAATGCAAACTTAGGAGATGGAGAGTCCAAGCTGTATTTTAAGACACTATGAGGAATCACCGTCGCAAAGCTCTTAATTAAACCCTTTTCGTTGGATGTCAAAGAAAGGGGAATATCTCGCGGCTAGCCGATTATAAAGGGCTACTTGGTCGCCGGTTGTGTGTGCTTAGGGACCAGCAGGTTAACTCACCTAACCGCCGGTTACCCAATAACCAGTAAAGATATAAACAAGTGTATATATTACACATTGCGGTCAGAACAATCTCGGCTGGGCTTGAAAATGTTGTTTGGGAACCATAAATAACCAAAGGGGGTTTATGACCTTAAATATTCATTGCTGGAACTCTGGGTTTTTAGGATGATGTAAACAAAAGAACGCGTAGAAATGCAAATTAATTAGCAAAGAGTCGGCAGCTTTTATTCGTCGGTCACGTTTTCTAAACTGACGTGCATTTTGCGAAGTTCAACGGATTAAATTGAGTATACGTGACAAGTCAGGATGAATCAGTGAGCGGAGAGAAATACTTTGGCCTATGTATTAAAGTTGTTGAAAAAAAGAGGACAAAGAGTAAAATCTGTCTTCTTTTCAAGTTGCCGTGAGCATGGAGGTAGAAATGTCTACCTCCATGCCGTGAGCCACGATCGCAAAATGCCCAAATACACCCATTCCTGGAGTCACAGATTGCACTTAAAAATTCACAACGATGCAGCGAGACCATTTCCCATAAAGTTACCACTGTCCTGTGTGAGTTTATGTTACACGCACTTCACTAAAACACACACAGAAAGAGACTAGTACTAGTAGGACAAGTCTAAGAGAGTGAAGCTTAAAGTCAATGGTGATATACTCAAAGGATGACGCCCAGTTGATCCGGCGACCCAATTCCTAAGACAGAAAGTTGTCAGTGATGCACCAAAGATGGAATTAGCAAACTTTACTCTCTTCGTTTTGCAACTCGGCGATGATTGTTTCTTTAATCTTAAAAAGGAGCCGGCAATGCATGACAAATGTCATCACTCACTGTTTACGGAAAGTACCGCGAAGGCCTGGCCGCAGAAGAAATACCGATAAAAGCAAAAAGACCGGCGAGGTCTCCGGGTCTGGCACGCCGACCCAACAGGTCGGACGTCACTCGTTAGTGCATATCTCAGATCCACGCTGAAGGATACCAACCTAACTTCACTGTGAACTTGTGCCATTTGCAATCATATTCATACACGATGGGTCGTTAACTGAAGTTTTAGGCGGTGGTCGAGACCGCAGCCTTGCAGATGTTTTAGATCAGAGTATGAAGTGTGTATACGACAGCGAACCTTTCTCCATCATCCCCCAGAAAAATGCCATTGAATTTATGATCCGAAATGCATTTTGTATTTACACAAAGTGCATCTGAACGTACCGTATTTAATGGAATCGTCGTATCTCAATCATCACCTCCATTAAAAAATGGCGCCAATGTTTTTCCACTTTTCTCTTTCGGTTCCCGTAAATCAAAAGACCGGGATCCTTTCAGGTTGACAATGGAGGTAGAAATGGCAAACAGGTGCACTCTTTATGCAATTCTCTGAATTCCAAGTCTACATCGCGACTTTAATCGAAGATAAATACTCCATAAGAGAGATAATTTGTCGACAGGAAAGCGACACATGAACTGAGTATCCTATACGAGAACAATGTGGTTTTATTGTTTGTGTTACAGCGCGAAAACCTTTGATTAATTTGTTCGGTTTTTCTCGAAAAATATATATTATAAAATAACAATAACAACAGTTAAATAGTAACCATGATCAGTTAATGTAAAAAAACCACACACAACAACAACAGCAAAAAACAAACAAACAAAAAAACAACACACACAAAACCCCCCAAAACCTTCAGTTCAGGGCTAATTAAAGTTTGAAGAAAACTTGCAGATCGACAGGAATGTTCCGTTTTCCCCCAAAGTCATCTGCCCTTCGTCTTTTTCTTCAATACTCCTTTTCAAAGTAGCAAATCTACTCACAAACAAGCAAGCATGTAAATCTTCATAAGGAATAAAGTTGGTTCATCTCCTGCAAGCGGGCTTGTTTACAGCTCGGTTTTTGGAATAACAAGATGATTGGTATGCGCAATGAGATGCAGAGAATAATCAGCGATGGTAATGAGTCTAATTATCAGGCAGGAAATCAGCTCCCTCTGTCTTGAATAACGGGAATTCATCTGTAATTAAATCTCGGCTGATTACCATGCATTCTACTCGAGGATACAACTATTTTTGTTAAAGAGATATTTCAACAATGGAGTGAGGAAGAGCAATGTTATTCTTGTAAAAATCGAGACAAAATACAATGCCTTTACATTTTGACAAACCTAATTACAATGGTTCCTATTATTTTGAGAAACGAAAACAAAACAAAAAACAACAGCGTTTTACACTAGGCTTAATTGTTTTATTTGGTAGATTTTGGATCTTTGCAAGAGGTAAACCAAACTCAAATCTAAGTAATTTTAGCGGTTGTATTGTCAAAAATAAAACCCTCTCACTTGTGAGTTGTGGAGGGTGTGAATAGAACCGCTGGTGTAACACTTTGACGTTTCGATATGTATGCTATGGGAGTATGAGCGTCTTCAGGAAAAAAAAATCTTAATTCCGATGGTGCATACTGCAAGCTGATTTGTTTCAATCATTATTTAATTATTATAATCATCATCAGCGTTCTCAAAATAGTCAGCAATGCTTGCAAATTTAGGAATATACATATTTCAAATCAATAGAAACTCACTGCCAACCGAGCTTTCAAATAATACGTATTACACATTTTCAATTACACTAGATAAGATAGTATGGAGAAGTGGTAATTATTTTACAGTTTCATCTTCTGTACATGCGTGCTGTGATAACTCCGTACCTACTCACAAACAGGTGTTGGAATTCCAACAACCCTTCAATTGAATAGCAAAAGAGCAATTAAATCTTATTTAGATAACAAATCCACCATGAATTATTTAAACACTGTACGAACATTACTGAATTAATGAGACTAATTATTCACACGGGGCGGATATTAATTTCCTCCTTGTAAATAAGACTATACGAAGGTGTATCACTTCGATCTCACCCAAGTTGATGAACATTCTGAACGCGACAATCACCACGCGATTATCGGTGTTTAACTTGCACTAGTCCGTCGCTGGTAACATTGTGGCGATTCCAATAAACTTGTTCAAGTCCGCAACTTCAATGTTGAGAAGTGTACAGTGATTGGCATTAAGGGCGAATATTGAATTATACTCATTATATTATAATACTTAATCAATATTCCTGATTCGGTGATATGATCTATGAATAATTGAGTGGACTCCCTTGAAAGCCTATCCAGTTAGATGATAAATAATTTTGTGAAAAGTCACACTGCATAAAACATTCAAGTAATATGATTTGATAAAGAATCAAATTACAAAAACAATGTGAAACCTGAAGCGAACCGTGGCAATATCGCACGAATTTGTTTCTTGTACTTATTTGTTGAATGTTATCATGTGTAACTAAGGTTCATACTTAAAATGTCAAAAATTGCAAAAACAAAAACAACAATAAATATAGTATTAAATAAAACTCATTTCAAATAACCACTGATCCATGGTTCACTGAAATCAGTTAAAGCCCCACTGCACAAACTAAATCAAAAGGTGTAATTAAACATGTTAATAGCAGTGGAATTCAGCAAGGGGGCCAATAATGTAATAATGGACTGACCCCGTGCCCAGTCAACCTGAATAATGGACCCCGAAGTCACCTTATGTCCTCAGTCACTCGGATAACACTTATTAACAGAGCAGAAAGTTCATGATCAAAAAAGGCAGGGCCACGAGTAATATGTAGGGGGTGAACCTCAATACTAGTTTATACGCTCGACACAACGTTAAACACATGATGTGCAATCACTATACGTGTATCTGCTCTGTCGCATTCCTTGTGCACAGTATAGCAAATATAGCGTATTAAAAACCAGGGACCAGACTGTACACCTTCCGTTACCCAGGAGGCGAAATTTTTTTTCCCAGCGCGGTAAAGGCCATTCCGTGCAGGTGCTAGTTGATATTGTAATGAAGCTTGGCACGTACGGATCCCAGTGAGATATGCACAGAATGGCCTTTACCGCGCTGGGAAAAAAAAAAATTCGCACCCAGGCAATAAGCCATTTGCGAGTTACATTTGAATAATGTCTGGTACAATGACTTGTTTAGTCACAAGTTACCGCTTAAATTTGAATTCCTCAGACTATCGAGACAGTTGCTATGTCACATGATTAGGGGCAAGCTTTTGCTTAGTTACGTAAGAGACGGTGAACACCCATACACAATTCTGAATGGATGTGTATGGCACAATGGTACCAGGGTTTGCTCATCTGGAGGTTGCTATACAAAAGCTTGCCCCGAACCATGTGACATAGCAACTGTCTCGATAGTCTGAGGAATTCAAATTTAAGCGGTAACTTGTGACTAAACAAGTCATTGTACCAGACATTATTCAAATTTAACTCGCAAATGGCTTATTACCCAGGCTTTATTTCATTCTAAAAGTTAATGCAACCAAGGCCGTGTTCGAAATAGCGGCTACAGCTACGGATACGGCTAGATTGCCGCATCACCATTTGTATAAGTATAGGACGACCTTAGCAACACCCTTAGCAACAGTCATAGCCGTAAGCTGTAGCCGCCGATTTGGATACGACCCCATACTGTGAGCAGAAGAAAATAGTCTGGTGACGCGCGCAGTAACAACCAGTCCTTTGTAAAAGAAACCTAAATCTTACATGCCGAAAGCAGGTGATAGTTCTACATGTAACTAAACAAAAGAAGAAGAAAAATAGCTGCTACGAAATTTTCAACAAATATGATGCATTCTTTATCAAGGTGTAAATCTCAACAGATAGTTCTTTGGAATAGTGTATTCGTGTAACCAGACCATGCCACCGTGTGACGCACGCTTTTCTTAGCAAGAGCGCCAAACTTCAGTTTTGATGGCGTGTGCGTTGGAAACAAAAACAAAATGGCCGCCCATGGAAAAAACTGAACTGCTGTAAAATCATCGTGAAAGGGATCAAAATTGATTACTTGTTTTGTACAGAGGTTGACAACATCAGCATCGAGGACGAATGTTGAATAATAAATATTATAATAATACCTGATCGTTATTCCTGATCATTAATGCATGATTCGAGGGAAAAGGAGGTTGCAGTTTTGTGGGTCACAGTTTTACAAGTCTAGAGTAAAACAAACCCATTCTGGTGACATGATTATAGCAACAGCTAGTAATTTGAGTTTGCTACACATGGGTATTAGATATGAGATAACGACTAAACCATATTTGTCATTTCCATCAATACTTTTTTTTTCTATGTGGGTTGTTAGCTCGCTCAAGGTTATACACTGATAAAAGACAATACCGTTTTACCGTGTGTAATAAATGTGGGTGGGGTGGATACATAATGTGTTTGGATAAAACACAATCGGTATATCCACGCTGCAAGAATGGGGTCTGGCAAAGTTTCAGCAGTTTATCACGTTGGCTTATGGCATGGTGATTTGCGCTTGAGAACCAAGTGCATGATTGTGTGTATATTCAACATTGTACATTGACGCACACATCAAATCCCCACTGCTATATTTAACAAATGATAGATCGAATGCAAAAAAATGCGCCACGCCTTCTTTTGAAGGAATATGTGATATGTCATGTTTTATGGTTTCAAGACCGGTGCAGCCATAAAATCATAAAATACAAGGTCCAGTCGAATTCTTTGTTGTGAAGGAAGGCCATTATAAGTCTCCAAACAAACCCGAGCTGAATGGGATGATTTACGGAGTAACTTCCCCGATACCCAGTGGGGTTATATTGATAATGGCAGCGGGCGACTGTTACCCAACCAAGGCCAGACGCTAGTACAGACTATATAAATAAAACATTTAGGCGGTATGAATCATTTTCTATCTCGAGAAAAAACCTTTAAAAAGGACAAAAATGAACGCTTCAATCTTCATCCGGCCATGCCGTAGATAGCTCGGGGCAGTTTGACCAACGAGGCATAGTTAAAGATGACTCCGGGGTTTTCGTCCCACTACATGCACTACCACCCGTCTCCACTTCTCCCAGATCCACAGTCATCGAAGCGAGAGTGAATGGGACCACAGTGAATCACCGGCCGGTAGACCAAGCAAAGATCGTAGTGGTACTGGTGTTTCAAGGAAAAGCAAGACTTTTCCCCAACCACGCACAGATTAACAATGTGCGTTGGAGTCTAACTAACGTCGCTCGCTCCAGCATTGCTCCGAGGTGTTTAACAATCAAATTTCCACGAATAAATTCGTCTTATCAAAGTGTAGTAATTGCTCTCCTTTTTTCTACAATAACATTGAATATGTCTAACATAATATGATGTGTACAGTACACATGTAATGAGTAAGCGTCTAGGTCGACACAATGGAGACAGGAAATTGTCTCCGTCCGTCCATGCTTTAAAAAAGTGCACAATTTCCTCGTCTTGGAAATAGATTCTTGATCACGTAGAGGGAAGAGAATTTTACCAGCCGGAAAACAAGAAATGAAAATGTGTACGATTTCTGTTATAACAATTTGAAAGACCCACATTTACGTACATCAGTCACCCACACCAGACATGAAAAAAACTAAACAACCACACACAAGAATCGAACAATAAAAAAATCGAATACAACTGCTCGACAAGTTTACACCATGTTCCCATAGCTAAAAACAAGAAGGTAATCTGCCTAGATAAAATCGATACCAGAATCGATCGTTTCACAAGATAACAGTCGATACCACACTGCACGCGTTGACACCTGTCGGCATGATAAAATCCCATGTATACCTTCAATTCGTTAAAACTAAAAATAGACAAGGCTCGTGTGGGGAAGATTAATGAAGCCTTTATAGTGCACCGTACGTGCTGAGAAGTTTAAATTCTAAGAAACAGTAAGTCTTGCCGAAACCCCTGCAAAGTCTCTATAAATAGCTTCCCGTTTAACACTGAGATAATGACATACGTCACGTTAAGAAGTGGCATTGAGATCTATGGAAAGTGGTAAGCTATCAGTTGGGAAGCCAGTAAAGTGCTGGGTCTCGTCTAGATGTAGTGGCTCAGTTGAGGGGTTGGCCCTGGGGGCGGTTGCCCCTGATTACTGGACTATAGGCGACGGTACGGAGGAAATTTAGCGCCTTGATGCATGTATGCATGTCTTGATATTTGGCGTACCTCATCACAATAGCTGTGTGCAAATACAATCAACTTATGCAAAGTATGAAGTGGAATTTCCATTTGTGTGTTAAACAAAACATTATTCAGTACTCAACCGGGTAATTGGTGATCAAACCGTTAGGGGTATCGTATAATGAAATGAATAAATACATCTCCCATATCCCACTTCTGCCACCAAATCATGGAAAGCAGCTTGACCACAAACGGCTTTCGTAACCATTAAGGTTAAATCAGCCAATCTGCCCGACTGAACTCAGCTGCTGAAGCCAACACAAACCCACACTCAAAAAGTGTCTCCTAATGCAGATGCGACCTACGATTCGTGGTCAACCAAAAACAACGTCATGCTTCCTTAATAGAAGCACGGCCCAGGAAGTCATACGTGTGGTAAGTGGAGAAAAAGATAGTGGCCACTCTTGGCGACGGACAGACAGGTTGTTTGTGCCGTCTGTCGAATCTCCAACAATTGTGGTGATGATTCCGCAGAGGTCATGCTCAAGCTGACCGTTTCACCATTTGACAATATGAAGGTTATAAACAATCTACATGCCTTAGAACGATATAGCCTTCATTTCTACATTCCATTCAAATCCATGTAAAAAAAAAAAAAAACGAAGCTGGAAGGGGGGGGGGGAGTCTGACACCTTTTTCAGCATGGTATTCACAACTTTAAATTCAGACAGGGGACATGACAACAGCTGCTTCGGTCTGTATGGACAAACAGTCAACATAAAACATGTCTTTAGAATACCATTATGCATAGAATGTCGTTATCATTAATATCAATTAATTAAAAGATTAGAATATCACTCATTACCAGAGAGAATGTTGCCACAAATTAACTGTTTATCTCAATTCAGACAAGAGACTGAGATGGAGACTTGATGGTGGAATTGGATATGCCAGGTCGCAGGTCTACCGAGCCTGTACTTGGACAGCTCTCCTGAACTCAAACATACAAAGATAATGCGTAGGGGGAAATAGTATCGTTTCTTCTTTAATATGCGCGCAACCTCAGGCAACTAATAAGGTTTCCATCACCCACATCCGTCCAAATTCCTTCACAGTTTCTTCCCCCGAAAACCTGCAATATAACTCGGCGCAAAAAAATATCAATAAGCTCGGCAATCGTTATTGCAATTTTCCCATAGAGGAATTTGGGCAGCGGGTTTTTGCAGACGTCCTGAAGGCCGTGACAGAGGTTACCCAACCCTTCCAACCTCCGGGCTAACACCGGGTGTAGTATTCCAACGCCCGGCCACATTTGGGGTTTATTTTGGTCCATTTGTTGAGGCCATTCCAATAACGCGACATCAATCAGGGATACTGCACGTCCGAGTGTGTACATGAAGTTCTTTCTTCGTCTCTCTCTTCCCACACCGCCTGATCAGAGAGATTTCTGTTCTTCTCTTTTACCGCAGCTTCTGGGTACCCTAACTTAATGGAGATCATTTACCGGCAAGAAATGAACGTGTACTCGCTCCCCGCAGGTTAAGCCATTTTTACATCAGCTCATACTCTGTAACTAGCAAAGAGAGTGGGGACTAAGTAAGTGAAGCTAACAGAGGCAATAATGAAAAACAGAGCGAGCGAAATCGAAATTTGTTTTTCTTCTTTTTTCTAGCAAGACGATACTTCATGTTAATATGCAGGTTTTATTTAAGACGCCATTTAACTCCCTCCATTTAATGGATCAAATCAAGACTATATACATTTGCAAAGAAAAGTTGTTTTCCCCCGTTTCTTCTCGTAAAGGTAACTGCTCATAATGTGATTCCGATTTATCAACGTGTAGACCTATTGGCTCATTATAATGCCTATATAAATCGAATTTAGTTTTACTTCATTTGTACAATCGACCACTGATCATACAGAGTTCCAAATGAAGCCCGGTGCTATAGATGTAGGCCTATGCTGTTCAAATTGACGCAAGGCCTTTGATGAAGGGCACACTTATCACTTGAGCGGTGGCAGCGTACACCGTGCAATTACTGAAAAGCGAGCCGGCTTCGTACTATCGTGGCTCTCTCCTTCGTCATTAAAGAACCGGCGGTACAAATCGAAAAACAAGTCCGTGTTTACCGTTCCCAATCACGTCCAGCCTGTCAGACCCAATATCGGCAGGTCTATAATGGCGCATCAACATCTATATGCCGTGGACGGGTTCCTAACTTTGTTGTTTAAGGAAACGGATATTAAATTGGTGAAGAGAAAGAAAAATAGTGTACACGTACGTAGGCACCTTAAGGGGGTATTTCAGTGGAAGTTTCTTCACTTAAGTACAACAGAAACAAGGTCTCTTTTTAGATCGCCGACCAAATTCTAAACACATTTGGCATTGATGTGATTTGACGAAGCCTTTTCAGCCCCACAGAAGTTAATATATGATGTGAGAGGCAAAGTTAGACTTGGAACTTTGGGAGAAATATTGACCACTCCACTCAACGCTTTATACTAGATGCCTCTTTGTGAGCCTTTTCAATTGGTTTCATGTTCGGCTTATTATATTTAAAGCAATGCACTCCGTCCTGTGCCTTCTTGTGGACCCTAGTCCAGTGTTCTCCCTTAACACTGGTCCGCTGGGCAAGTGCCTGTTAACACCCGAGGACAAGTAACAACTCTCTCCAAGTGGTCTGGCTGACTAGTTCAGTGTTAAAAAGCATCCATATTTAATCTGAAATAAGGACTAGTGAAAAAGCTGACGGACTAGTGAAATGACAAGCTAACTGGTCCCACTGGCTGAAAAAGTTAAGGACAAACCTTGCCCTAACCGAACGGCGCGTCGATTATCGGAGCCTAAGCCTAAGCCTAGGTCAAAGCCGAAGCCAAAACGAAGCCAAAGCCGGTACAGGAAACTCAGGAGAGTGATGAGGTACGAAGTTTCAAATTACAGTGAAGAGCGTCCGTGAGAGTGAGACTTACCGGGAATAGACTGTGCAAGTCTCGCGCGTATTCGAACTTCCGGAACCAAGTTGGTCCCAACCATATTGAGTTTTACGTGTGCAGGATTCTGTTTCTTCAAGTACTTTAGTTTAACTAAATGTCTTATATATTTAAATTATATTATATTGTTAGAAAAGTAGAATTTAGTAATAAAGTCGATAGGAAAGTAGAATAATGTTTTCAAAAACAACAAAGGAAACCCAAGAATAAGACTTGACCCCGTTTCCGGTTACTTGTAAATAATTACGTATTTTGCCCAACTGCGTTAAAATTGTCATTAAAACCTATATATGTAGTGGTCGCATACATTCGGGCGTGATTTGCAAATGGGGTTGTAATAAATCGTCCCAAAGTAAAATTTTGTTTCAATGGTATTTTTAACAATTTTTCTTCTAATGTTGAAGTGTTTTGTATAAATGTATTTTAAAGGAAGATTTGATTTCATAGAAAAAATGATTTATCTTTTTGATTCGTTTTCAATCGGGAAAAGGCCACCCCTCCTCAAGAATGCACGTGGCTGCAGTCGAACCATTGCGCACACTCCAAACAGAATTTGACCCCAAAAATGACTACAAACCGTTGTGTCATTGATAACGGAGAAGCGACGTTTATTTAGTTACGATTTGTAAATCAAGTACCGATGGATGTCAGACAAAGTTATATCTGAGGCAGACACAATCACAATTTACATTACTGTGTGAGGCAATGGCATTCATACTATACTCCGTCATGCCCTGAAATTACAAGATATGGGTGCAGTGCCATTCTTGATTTTCATTTGACGAAAGAAATTGAGTTTTTAATCAAGTCGTTGGAACTGGAAGCGGCTCAACAGCTCAAATGAACGTCAACACAATAATTGTAAATAAGAGCCTACATACTTGCTGTTAAGATGTATTTTTCCCCCTCCTTTAACAACATAAAATCCTAGAGTTTAATCCGTCCAAGTAAAGCAATTAAATTCAACCCGATCCTTAAGAAACATTAACAAGGAGCAGGAGTATTCTGGTGTATGTTGAGCCTCTAATCACACCCGCCCAGGAGAAAATAAACAATCCCACCGATGAAGAAGTACAACTTATCACATGCATTTCATACATGCCCAGAAAGTACAGGGTTATTATTTTGGCTTTCTGGAGTTAAATCAACAACATCCAAATTGGCCGGGATTTCCTTGCTACGAACTACACGCGCTCACCCAACTATGTTTAAATCAAACAATATATTTCCACTTACAACTGCGCAAACAAGGTGCACATATATTTTTTCACACACCATCATATGATTACGGTGTACATGTTTGACGATTCCATTTATTGCTGGGACAGTTGCCCGGGGCTCATTATCTCAGTACAATGTACCACCACAATATCAACAGAATTTTCGACAATCAATTTAACTTAATTGAATGGTTCACATACACATCTCAAAGTCCCGCTGAGTTAGTTTCGTCAGCTTTAAAAGATCAGTTCTACCGAATGCCGTCTTGGAAGACGGGGTTTGAATTGAGTTAGGAATGATGTCCTGGAATAGATTATCATGTACACAATCATTAGACCCGATGCTTCGGCAGATCTACATGTCTGCAACATCACACACTTCAGCAGAGTTCACTCAATATCTTAGACTGCGAAGATGTTTTCATGCATAGAATAATTGAAGCAGCAGCGGTAATTAAATTTAATTATTAAGAACTGTCACATTTGGACGAGCCGCAAACGCCGCGATCTTTTCCAATTTCATGTCGCTGCGAACACGATCTGCTTTCAGAAAGGTGTATTGACTCAACAAAGTGTAAACACAACCCGCTGCAAGAAACAAATAACATTCGCTCCCGACTTTTATAATTTATGTAAATAAATACTCTTTTGCTACTGTGACCCTCTGGCTAAAGAATGCACGTTTCGGCAAAAAAAAGTATGCAAAGGCAAAAGCAAAGCTAGACATTCCATTCCCTGCAACAACCAAACATCCAAACGAAAACAACTCGATAAGGATGAGGCTTAACCACGGTTCACACAAAGAAAACATACATGTACCCCTTCGTGTCTGTTCAAGAAAATAACTCAAAGTGCGCAGAAATGATGATTAGAGTCGGGGGTAAGACCATAAGCCCACCTCACGAAATTAATTTAGCATTTATGCATAACGCCACTCGGTCGATGTCATAGGATATGTTTTATCAAACTATCATAGAAGGTGCCCCAAAATGAAATGCGAAACCAGGAGCAGATATCCAATAACAAGGATGGGTCTCACAGTGCATTATGACACCTCTGGAGCACCGTAGACAACCACCCCCCCCCCCCCCTCCATGACTACAAATCACAAACTTCGTCGTGGCGATGTGATGGAATTTTCTCAATGGATGGTCCAATCATCGAGCTAAGAGTAGGCGTGCTAAGGGGCCTACACGATAGTCAGTATAATGTTAATTCTGGATCTTGGGAAACAGAAATGCTATTAAGCCATTCCCAAGTCCATCCTACTGGGTAAAGTAAGGAATATCATTTTTCTATTACAAATTATTGTTTAGAATAAATGTTTCCTTAACAATTAAAATAACATTTAATAAAAAAATAAACAAATACATAAACAAAAAAACAGCAAAGAAATAAAATAAAAACACCAGTTCAATATATACAGACCAATCAAACCAAAACAAAACAAAACAAAATGCCATATGCTTTTATGAAAGCAACGACCCTGCACGTTAATCTTGAACAAAATAAAAAAATAAAATTATGAATGAAAAAAAATATTGAACATTAAATTACGCTCAGCCAAACATGACCTTGAGTCAATCAATTAGCGAGAGGTGAGTGAGAAAGAGCGAGAGGGGAGTGAGAAAGAGCGAGCGTGTTTCTAAAACGCATAAATTACTTTGGGTCTATATTAAATGTTAACAACACACACGCAGTGTGAACGTTCAATTATGGAGTAAAAACATAACGCATTACCATAACACTACAGACACACTGAGACACAGAGCAACGAAAGTTTCTGACTTTCCTAAAACATTTTATAATTTTTTTATTTTGGTGTAATACCAGCAAGTTCGCATGTAAATAAATTATCCACTCTGGTATGGTTTTAATTATCGCATTGCATTGATTTTTTTCTTCTTTTTGCGTGTAATTGTATCAGGATGTACATGTGCACTATGAATTATTTATCTGTTGGTGGTGGTGCCAGCGGAAAATAAATATTTACTGCAATTTCGATTTCCATAAAACTCATTTGGAATTAATTATTCAAATGTTTTATATTATGTTCACAGTTTCTACATGAAACTCATTTGTTGTAAGTTTAGTTTTCCCGTCTCGTTCGTACGTAAAAACAAAACAAACCAATTTGGGTCAATTCAGCTCCCTCCTAAAAATCCAAGCACTTGAAATATTTGTCTCTTTTTCCATATTTTGTAGACGTAACGGTGGATAAGTCTAAAACTGACGGTCTAAAGGAATTTGATGTACTCCTACTGTCCTAGTTCTAAATTTAAAGCCAAATTAGAATGAGATCTGATTAATGAGATGGAAGAAACATTATACGTAAAAGAAGTATTACTGATTCCAAATAAAATATAATTTTACCATTAACTACTTTTTTACACTGGTAAAAGAAACGACGACCCCAGCTTGTTTCTAGGCCCTGCCGGGCCGCACAGGAAATCTGTCACATTATGATAATGATATGCAATGACCCCAGAAAACGTCATTTGTAAGAGACCCCCGCGAAGCCTGCGCGTCACCAGGAAGTACATGTGTACACGTTGGCATGGTACTACTGCGGAAAGAGTTTTCATTTCGTTAGTCTTTTCTTGGCTGCTATTCGGAGATTTTTCTTGTCTTTTTCAATGTCGACGCTGTACAATGCCACTTAATTGTGTGGTAGGCGGTTGCACACGCAATTGGGTGAAAAATCCCGACGTATTTTGGTTAATTTACCCCCAAAATGTGTCGACTCGGAGAGCGTGGGTTCGCTTCGTGAACAACACACGTTCAGATTTCACCGTGACCAACGCTTCCAGAATATGCTCGGAACACTTCACCGAAGATTGCACCGACGAAACCGTTCGAATAAAGAGAAGCCTTGGTTAAAGACGAGATTTAAGTTAAAGGAAGGGTCAGTCCCGACCATAAAGGCACCAACATTGAGTTCAAGTTCAACATCAAGCGGAACTTCCACTGTGCCGTTTCAATCGGTGGGCGATGATGATGGGCAGCATGCAAATGCAAGCACTTCAACAACCCCTGACGTCGACGTTGCACCCTCGGACATGTCGGAGCTGACCGAGCTCGAGACAAGTAAAGATTCTCGCAAGCGATCCGGCGGAGCATTCCGTAAAAGAGAACGAGCAATTAGGGTAGGTGTATATTTTTTGGTTTTTTTTACTAATAAATTTAACATTAAAGGTGAGAGAGGGAACGAAATAAAAGTTTTGAAAATTGTAACCAAAACTGCTCGTACTCAATTGAAATAGAGAGAATATAACATACGAATCGATACATTTTGAGGGACTACAATTTTTAACTTTAAAAGCAATGGCATGTTTTTTTGGTGCCTTGGAGTGGACACGAGACATAGCCTAACTAAAGGAAGCTTGTCAGTTGTCAGAAACTAAAACTTCACTGATTTTTTTCTTCTTCTGCATCAGATAGTTTAATGGCCCAATTTCAATTATCATTTGAGAGGTAGAAGAACAAGTTGTTTATGTTTTTTTTTCCATTCACCAATTTCTATGATACCTACTTGGTAGCCTGCTCGTAAGATATTATTAGGCCCTAACGTTATATCTAAAGAATCAAATGTGATTGTGTGTGTGTTGTTGTTGTGTTTTTTTTTTGTGTTTTGTTTGGGGGGTAGGGGATTGTGACTATTGATTGCGAATAATTTTTTAATCAAATTTCCCCTATTGTGTACAGATACTCCAAGAGATGATAAAAGAGGGTACAGCAGATCCGTCTTCAGAGTCTTGCAGTACTAGTCCAGAACCTGGAGAGATAGTGGATGTAAGTCAATAATATGAATGTACTGCATGGTATGCCAATTCAATGTGGCATAGGCCTATGACATTGTTTTCTTTGATACGAGTTGTTTATCTAAACTTGTTTTAAAAAAAATAGAGTTGAAGGGGCAGTGACTGACAAAGCACTGTTGGCGATTTCCATGAAAACATTTGCATAAAATAACAGCTCATGTTTGCCAACCACAAGGCACTGAACAGGGCACTCAAGGGGATGGGCCAAAGGGGATAAGCCAAAATTAAAATCATTTTACTAACAATAATTTCTATTATTTATTTTGTTAGATCACAGATCCTGAAACTGATGACCCATCAGTTCGACGCATTGGAGTACATACAGTTGGTGTTCAATGTGAACTTCTCAAAGGACCCAAGAAGCCTGCTATCACAGTCAAAAGCCAGGAAGAGGAAGTCTCTGCACCAGAAGTTCAGTCTTCCAGTGATGAAGAAGAGAACCCCAGCAGCAATTACAGTGTATCAAGTGCTCCAAGCTCGGACACACATGAAAGGTCAGTTATTAACTTAAGCCCTTTTTCATTAGTTCTTCAATATTAATAAAATTATAATAACCAAAAGATATAATTTAAAAATTACAAACCCAACATCTAACCATTAAAACCTACATCGTGCCCCCGCCCCACACACACAAACCTCACAAATTTGAGTTTTTAACAAACGTTATATAAAAGCGGGCATTTAGAATTTGCATAATTAATGGTCCCTCTTAAACTCCATAATTTTGGTGCATAATCCATTCGCTAAGTTGAAGACATCGCACCGTTCTAAAAACAATAAATGTACCCACGCATTAAGAAAGACATTGCATAACTGACAATTTGGCCATGTTATTTCTCTACAGCTCAGATGAAGAACCTGAAGAAGACGTTTCTCCTGTGAAAGAGAAGAAATATTTGATCTTTCATCGCAATCTCCTTCAGCTATTTGAAGAAGAGCAAAAAAAGGAGTGCCGAAGGACAAGCAGAGGAAGAGAGTTCAGGCCAAAGAAAACAAAAAAGAAAGTAAATGCAGAGTTTGCAATGCTAAATTTCACCATGCAAAGTTTCAAGCCCTATTTAACCGGACTATTGTTTTGAAAGAATACAATTTTTTTTACCCACCACTAATAATAATTTTAAAAAGAAACAACACCCGAGTATATTATGTGTGAGGATAGATACATGAATAAACACATGTGTAATTTATTCAAACAGTTGTACGTGCAAATAATTACAATGTGAAAAACAGTTTAAAACATTTGTTTGGTCCAATCGGGCCATGCAACTTAAATCAATAAAAAAATCTCTTTTTAGTAACAAATGTGTCATTTGGGATTACATTGTAGTTGTATGTACATACACTATTGTATGAACATTTTTGGTGACTCATTATTGGAGACTTATCATTTTTCAAACATTTATTGAACGGACAATACAGTAGGATGCTTGCTTTATTTGTATTTAAAGTCTCATAAAGATTTTACAGAAGAAAAATACAAAAAGGTATGTTTAGCTCCAACAACTTTACATATCATCTAAATCTGGATATGAAAACCCCTCGTAGTTGTTTTCTGGATCTGGAAATGTTATCCTTGTCTTATGCATGATACACGATGGCAGGGGTACACGGTTATGCCTCCCGAGAAATCCATAGCACCACCGTATCACTTGTCGGTACGACACATGTCTGTATTTCCTGTGTGAAATAAATAAAATTTTGTGTAAACAAAATATATATTGTACAAAAGTCTTACATTCTTACAGTTTGAGTTGTTTTTTATTAGCCATAATTGTAAACTGCTGAGTACCAAATTTTACCAATGGATTGTTAAAGGATTTTACTTCAAATGACTGACAGAAGATAAAATGGCTGGTTTTTTTCTAGTCAAAATGATAAGGCAATCCAAATGTACATGAAGTTGGATTCAATCAAATTTTTTTTTTTATGTAACTGGTCATACCATAATTATTTTGGGGACAGTACAAGTTTTATTTAATTTTCTTCGTGAGTACTACATGTAACAATATATTTTAAATCTTACCTGGCCTGGTCACCCTCTATAGCTCTTGCCCCATACTGCTGCTTATAGTGGTAGTATGCTGTCTCCAAAGTTCCTGGGTTCAGGCAGGTCGCCTCATACCATGGATGTTCAGTGAAACAATTGATATCATCAGGGTTTACTCCAGTGTGTTGTATTTTGTCCTGGATTGCGTCCACTTCTTTGCAGCACATGCTGTTGTGTACAAACTCCATGACGACACATCGGCCACAGGAACACCTTCATGAAAGAACAAAAATACATGTATAAAATAAATAGGTTCTTTTTTAAATGCAAAATTGGCCTGCTAAATCCATAACGAGTATAGTATTTCAAATAAAATGCTTTATATTTATGAGATAACTGATATTAATAAGCTCCAACTCTAGCAACACTCATGCAAGGTTAGAGATTTATAGATTGTTTTAAGCACAGCAGATGTAAGAAGAGTGTACCAATACCACCAGTGACAGTTCTGTGTTGCAAGCTGTTGATTTGCACAAAGCTCACTTATTTATTTCGTTTTAAAATGGAAACACACAAATTTGGCAAACATTTCATTCTTTCCAGTCAGTTTCCATTGTGGTTTATTACAAAAACATTAAAACTGACACCACTCCTTGGCTCGGTCAAAGTGCGTGGGCCCAAGTCGTAATCACAGTCGGTGACAGTGACATGACATCATCACTTCAGCTTTTATCATGATTCCATGCTCTTTTCCATGTTATACTGAAAGTGAAACAAATCGACCCCAGTTCTGAGCTTTGATGTAGCATACATACATTCATACAAAAACTAAAATTACCAGTTAGTATTGTTTAGGCGATCGTTGTTGGCTGGTTGAGGTTCGACATTCTCGCCTTCCATTTCATCGCCGGCGTCATCTTCCTGCTGCACGCGTTGTGGTGGTCTCGCGGCCAGCAGAGGCTCAAACCTGTATGGTTCGGCTCCGCGTACCACTTCCTCCTCGGAACCAGCCTCATCAATATCGTCACTGTCTTCTGTTCCCGAAGAATCGGAAGTACTGATTTCTGAAAACCCAGCAGAATCCACGCTATTTTCCTCCAAAGATCCTCGTTAGAGCTTCCAGAATCGGACATGTTTATCGCTGTGAGTGTAGTGTGATCATTCGATGGGTAAACAATGCGAGCAGTGCGTGAAAGTTATGCGTAAAACGTGCGTGAGTATAGGTACCAGACCTAGTCAGCATTTTCGTGTCTTAAGAGTGACGTCATCCAATTTTGCACAATCAGTCTCCGTGACCTCTCTTTTACTCTTCCGCGACGAAAAGGCCTCACAAAAGGTTGTCGTTTTTTGTGATTTGGGGGGTTCGCAAAAATCTCAATTAATATTTATTTATTATGTTGGATATATCAGCAATTAAAAACCGAAAAGAAATTGAAATTGAAGTTCTCATTCTAATTTGGCTTTAATATACTTTTACGATCTAGACAAAACCACAGGTATTTAGACAAGGCAAAGTCAGTGTGGCTAAAAACAACAGCCGACTGCTGCATACAAACTACACGTTGGGGGTTGTAATACATACCACGGTCTGCAGCCACTCCAGCACAACACACTGCGTAGAGTACTACACACACAGCCATACCCATCTCACGGGCCGTCTTCAAGTTACCGCTGGTCATAGTAGCAAGTTTGTACGCACCACACTACTGCTCGAACTATCCCGTAAACTCAGGAAAGTTTCTATAATGTTCCAAGAATGTCTTCGCTCTCCACGGTACGTGCTCCCAGAATCCACGCTGATTGAGTCCGTTGCTGTTACATTCACAAAGTTTGCTAGGTCGTGACTCATTATATAATATCAATAAATTCCTGTTCCATCATTCATATACTCACGATGATGACCAACACACCAATCCCACAGTTATGATTTCAAGCCTGGGCTCAGAATGTGTGTGTGTGGGCCACTTACAAACCCCGCCTGTTTGTGGAATACCCCCGCAGTCAATGGCACACTATTTTCCTATCAATCGGATATACTACACGGTCCACTTGCCATAAAAGATTTCTGTTTTGGGTCAATCCATGAGTCCGGATGAAGTTTCCATTGTCCGCCTGCAAGTTTCTTTATTTGGTTCTCGTCTGTGAGCAGCGGATTATCGCAGTGGTTCCTGTACAATGGTCGTACAGTGTACACATAGAACGATGTGTGCCTAAGCTTTATTGTGCAGTCCACTCGCATTGCACGTTCTGTGGATGGATGGGGGCGCAATGTATGTGTGCGCACAAGGTGCTGCGTCAGCTGCACGCTCACAGTCAATTTACCAGGGACGGACCTATGACTTTCTAAACGTGTAGTTCGCGTTACAGGTTCCTCATTAGATTGTGCACAAACACTGTAGTTACACTGTTGTTGATGCTCCTTTGTCGCGTAATTCTAGCTGATGAACCTGCTCTTTTTGAAGCCGCTAAAACTAAAAACACAACCTGAGAATAATATCAACGAACAAGCCTTCCCTTTCTTCCAGCGATGAAATTGAGAGGTGCAGATCATTCTCCCCCTTTTCAAAGCATTTACGTGTGCAGTATTTTCACAGCTGCCGACGCTTACAACAAGTCATGAACGTGGCACATTGTGATTCGGGATTCGTTTTTACATACACAGTGAGACAAAAAACGAATCTCACACCAAGACCACTGTGTATTGTTATTCTTCTTCGCGGTGTAAATAATTCAGACACGAATCGTACAAATGCAAGGCTTCAAGAGACCATTCCATGTAACCATCTTCTTGTTTCTCCCCCTTTAAATCCATCTAAATTAATAACAATGTCCCGAGACACTGTGGAGGAAATAAAATAATATAACTATTCCCTGTTTACAAAAATATGGGCAATGTATACTACAATGGGCGTCGAATACAGTGTATACAACAAAGATGGCTGTTTTGTGTAAACAGTCAACGTGTGAACAATTTACAGTAAAAACATTCAGAGCAGAATAATGCACAAAGTCCTTACAAAATATAAACAGTAATAGCACTAAAATAACGTTCATAAATATTCATATTTTTGAGATGAAATTTAGTACACTGCTTTAGATTGTATTAATTTGTTTCTTAAACCAAATAACATTCGTTTACTTTAAGCAATTGTAATCAAAGATGTATTGATAAACAAATTCATAATAATAATAATCATCATAAAAAGAAGATAGTTAAGATCTAAAAATATAAAGATCGTTTTTTCACTTCTTGAAATACCTTTGCAACAATCTAAACGAATGATTGTGGATGTTTAAAATGCTTTCCCCGATTAAGAAGAAGAAACAGAAATGGAAAATAGAAAGGAAAACAACAACAACAACAACAACAACAACTGTGATTGTAACTCATCTACACGTTGAGAAACCAAAAACAACAATTCAAGGTTGCTCCAACACGGGCTGGAATATTAATAACCATGATGATGCATGCATTACGCAACACGTGGCAGGGACATTTTCACGGCTGGACGGTTGGAGTGAAAGACGAGAGCCCTAAGCACGAAATTGTGTTTGCTCTTTAGTTGGTCGGTTTCAGTAACAATACCTTAATCCGATTCGCTGTTGTCGATTTGGCACGGGTGACATGATAATTACGAGGATGCATCAGTAATTCTCTCGTGTGATTATGTCAAAATGTGCTACTGCGACAATTGTTGATGGATGAGACCGTGAGAGACTATTCACATGCCCGTTGGTCATATTTTTTCATCTCTTAAAAAAAAAAGTCTAGACCACAGTTGTGATGTGCAACGATCATAACACAGTATGATGATTATTAATGTGTTCTAATTTCTAACCATTTCAAACATTCAGCACTTTCTCCCGTGGGTTTTCAACCAAGACTTGAATCCAACATAGCCTTGCCAATTAAATAAGGAAAGGCATAACCGTCAATTGGAAATGTGAGACTTTTGAAGAGGCCGAGATAGGGCGCCCTCAAAAGAAGCTCTCTCAGCAAAGCACATGTTTCTCTGTGATAACTGTTGATACAAAAATTTCTTTAATTAAACTGTCTGTAGTGTTTTTATTCTGATTTATTTCAAGGTGACAACTGTTTTTCAAAGAGAAAACTTACGGATTTTAAAAGTTGAAAACAAATACTACGCCTAGGTCCTTGCTTTATGGCATAATACACAATAAACACCCTTCAATAAAAATAATAGTGAGAATAAAACAATAGGGAATAATGATTGGCATATTATGGTATGATTATAGGCAAGGTTTTGGCTGTGGTGTTTTCCGTTTAAGTCGGTCTTCTTTGTTCCGACCCCACAAAGACCAGCCTTTACGTATAATAACCAGTTATTGACGGCCACTTTCGGTAACTCCTCCGTGATACCAGTGCCATCGATCTGTTGCCATCTTGGCCATAAGCCGACCATTCAACACATTTCTCTCCACAATTGACTTTCAGGTTTCCAAGCACTCGATTGTTGACTTCTGTTTGTCCTATCACTTTCTGTAGGCCCTCTCAGGAAAGAGTTTTGGAATAACAACACTCTAAGTAGTGTTTATCTAGACGTTTGATGCCTTCACACTGTACGCAGAAAAGACAGGTATAAACAATTCCCGATACAATGAACCATGGAGGTATATGAATGAACACACCATACAAATAACCTGTGAAATAAAATAATCAAACTAAGTTTAGTCATGCAGAAATCAGTAGTTATGTATACTACAAGGTTTTCAAGAAAATAATAACATTGGCCCCCTATTTATTTACTTTTTGTTGTGTGTTGAGATTTCAAAAGTTTGGTGCACATTGATAATCTGGCGTATTTCGATTTTGCAAATCAAAACGAAAACTGATTAATTGGCAGGCCTATCATATACTTTAAAAAAAGAAGTAGGTAATTAGTTTCAAAAGTCTGTAATCAGTTTCCCACCGTTATCGATTCCATTTATTTCTTTATAAGGTAGGCTTAATTATTGTTTTCTTTTTACCATCTTATGCTAGTTCGAGAATGACTGTCAACACAGCAGCTTTGAATCAGAACTCTGCAATGCTGAATCACGATTGGAAACGACCTGCTGATGACAACAAAAGGTTTAAAGTTTCCATACAACCGATAGAATAATGTTATTACTCAATCTGAGTTGTGGAATACGTTTACATCGATTTAAACAGAATAATGTCCTCCTGGCTGATTATCAAAGCACATGTGCCCCATCACTTGATATTCAAAATGACAACGAGTTTTCAAGGTTGGAGGTAGGTATAGCCATTCTCACTCAACTCATTATTTCAAATAACCAACAAAAATAGTCACTTTGATCTTTAGATAAAAATAATAGTGTCTAATTGCTGGGTCATACGGAGCAATTGTTTTTACAACACTGTGCGTTTGCTTGTTGCATCAGTAAAATGTTTGTAAAAAAAAAAATCGGTCGCTGATTAATTGTTTCGTCATCATAGGGCCGGTCACAGCTGATCACACGGACCCTTTGAAGCTGTCACACAAAGGAGGTGTTACCGTCTAAACCCCCGCTCAGCCGGGTGCCGCAGCTGCCTCGACACTCTTGTTATCAACCTCTCGTTAATACTCGTAAAAGGATTCCATATTAAGTGAATAAAAATAACGAGCTTAATCCAGACATGATCTCCGGGCATGCAGGTCTTGTCCTGGTGGTCTCTGATGATCTGGAGATCTCTCGATATTGATTAGTTTCTTTTGTGTGATGCATGCTACGTCCTCAAGGTACACAATGAAGACAAATGAGACTGAAATGCTACAGTCCCAATAGCTTCATTAAAACCACACAATTTGATATTAAAAAACTAGCACAATATTAGTAGGAATGAATAGGGTGAATGGCCGCGTCAACTGTACTAGCCGAAAGTGCTTCAAACTGGGATTCTAATAATTGTATCTCCGGTCCTCTCATCATTAAGTAGGCTTTATTATCAATGAGTATTGTAATTGTTCTTATGTTTTTGGTATCTTTAATTGTTTTGAATAATTTTATTTTTAGCATTGGATACAATAACGTTGGCACAAGATTAACGAAGAAAATGTTTAAAGGCTCTCTGCAGCCCACGTATAATTAAAACAAATAAAAGCGCCCTCTCTAGTTTGTTTGCAATCCGTCTGAATGAGGGCGGTATACAATTTTCATCAAACCGGACGTTGGTGTTTTTTTGAAGAGTTTGGGACGGCATCACTATGTTATAAGTGATGGTTGAAGATTTGCAAGATGTCAAAAATAAGACGTAACTATAAATTATAGACTTGCTGGTACAACCATGTGTACAATCTCTTTTGAGAGGAGTGTTGACTCTGAAAAGAGCTGGTTTGGTCGCGACGATTCAAACATTATTGTGCTCGTCTTCAGGAGAAGACGATTACAGTATACTGTGTCTGAGCAGATTTTCTGTTCGAGCAGAGTTTTGTTCGAAACGCCGAGACTAAACCGGCTCTTCTCAGAGCCAACGCTACTCCTCCCAACCGGCTCTTCTCAGAGCCAACACTACTCCTCCCAACCGGCTCTTCTCAGAGCCAACACTACTCCTCCCAATCGGCTCTTCTCAGAGCCAATACTACTCCTCCCACCGTGGTTTTCCTCTCAAGTTTACTATTAATAATTGTTACTTCTTATCTCTTTGTCATTTCATTTTTTTGAGTGACATAGTGTGCAGGTCTCGGGCGTATTCAAACTTTCGGGACTAAGTTGGTCTTATTGAGTTTTAAAATTAATGTGCACAATTCAGTTTCCTCAATTTTTTTAGTTTAACGTACTTTATGACTATAACAAAAGTCAATGTTGGGAAAGTATTACCAATAAAATCTATCTGTTAGAAAGCAAAATAAAAGAATAAAATAGAATAACAAAAAACGAAAGCAAAAAAACAACCCCAAAAACAATCAAAACAATGAGAACAAGACTTGACCTCCGCTTCTGGTAACTTGAAGTGAATAAATAAGAATTCTGCCCAATTGACGTTCACGTTATCATTACAACCTTGTAAAGGCTGCATCAAATTAGGGCACGATTCGCAAACGGGGTTTCTAAACAATGAGAATCCTCGTCCCAAGTTTAATTTTGTTTCAATGTTAATGTTAGCAAATGTTTGGATTTATTCATTGTATACAAATTGAAATTTTATTTGTAACAAATTTCTACAGGTATTTTTTTCTCCAGAATTTGCAACTGTCAAATTATACCAGTATCCAAACTTGATGTGGCCCAACACATACATGAAGTAACAAACCTGTGAAAGTTAAAGCTCAAGCGGTCATTGGAGCCACGAGCAAAAATTTGAATAAAAACTTTGAATGTTTTCACTGTTTTCAAACATTGAGTTTTGGACTTAATAAACAAAATAGTGCACTCCTATAGTGTCTACCATAATTTATCAAGAAAAGGCTTATTGTTGCGATGTAATCTATAATTGCTTGTAATTTTTCGCTTGTAATTTTTTGCTGATTTTAAACTTTTTTTTATACCTTGTTGTTAATTCTGTTAATGACTTTGTGTTTATCTATTGGGTTTTTGTTTTTAAATGTTACTCTGTAAGCGCCATGGAGCATTGTTTTCGATGGATTTGGCGCTATATAAATTGTTTACTGTTATTATTATTATTATTATTATTATTATTATGCAACGTTTCTCGATAACTGCTATTTCATGCAAACCGTTTATTGCCGGTATGAGGAACAATGCAGCTTTAATAATAATAATAATAATAATAATCAAGGCATTTATATAGCGTTCTTACACATAAAAATTATAAGGTACCACAACGCTTAACAACAATGAATTATACATCAGTCAACAAATAACAATACATTCAAAGGAATTAGAAGTAAATAAATAGCCTAGTAAGCAAAATAAGTCTGGAAAAGATAAGTTTTAAGCATTTGTTTGAATTCAGTAACTGAAATGGCATGACGTATTTGATAGGGAAGATTGTTCCAAAGGTTTGGAGCAGCTGCATAAAAACCTTTGGAAGATGAAGTGTATCTGGTTTGAGGTTTTGTGAGAATCCTTGTATCTGAACTGGAACGGAGTGTGCGATTAGGCTGGTAAGGAGTGATAAGTTCAGTAAGGTAAGGGGGAGCGGTTTCATTCCAACATTTATATGTGATGGTTAATAGCTTAAAGATGATACGTTCGTGAATAGGAAGCCAATGGAGTTGTTGAAGGAGGGGTGAGACGTGGTCAGATTTTTGTTGCCATAAAGATTAATTTGGCTGCCCTGTTCTGGAGTCGTTGGATGCGTTTGGTGTCTTTGCTGGACAACCCATTGAGAAGAGAGTTTCCATAGTCTAAACGAGATGTGATCAGAGCACGAACAGCGTGGTGACAAGTTGTTTCGTCTATCAGGCTACGTACACGTGAAAGGTTTCTCAGATGAAAATTGACAGTTTTACAGATTGAGGAAACATGTTGGGACATAGTCATGGCCGAATCAAAGACAATACCAAGGTTTCTTATTATGGAGGATGGTTTGATTATGGTATTTTCAATAGAAAGAGAAATGTTGGGTACACGTTTTTTAATTATTGGTTGTGCTGCAATTCATTGTACAGTGGTGTGGGAGCTGCGGCTTGTATGCCCAACAAGTCAAGGTTGCAGCCAAAAGGTACGGCACTACAGCCAGGAGTTACACACGCATGACATCACAACTTTTGAACTCGTAGTAAACGGCGTAAAGATAACGCCGTATAAGAGTTAGCGGCTACAGCTACGGCTACGGCTGTTGCTAAGGGTGTTGTCAAGGACGTCCGATAGGTACATGATGACGAAGTAGCCGTAGCCATGGCCGTAACTGCCAATATACCCCTTGCATATGACGTCACAAGCCCCCCCCCCCAAAAAAAGTCCCACCAATGAGGTAAATGAAGAGCTATCATTGGCTAATTTGCGTGCGTGTTTCCATTGTTTGGCACCAAAGATGGCGGCCAATGTAATGAATGGTCTCTTCGGACACGGCCTCAGAATATTTGTAGCGCAAAAACACCTTCACTTCTTATGACTAGTTTTTTTGACATGGTGTTAAAAAAGAACATATTACCATAATCAAATAAAAAAATATATATAATTATCACCATAAGCAATGACTATAATTATGACCATTAGCCTTTCGTCAAGACATTCGTGGCTTAAGCAGCTTTGCCGCAGAGCGACTTGAACCGGAGACCACACACGTGCGTGGCGAAGCATGAGGTCTTTTCAAGCTTATCAGGAATTTCTGATTTTTTCTTTGTTTCTTAATTTTTGCTGCCCAACTTGGGTAGCAAAATACCCAAACCAATCATAGGTGATAGGGTAAGCATACATTAGCCCACTTTGCGTTATGATTGGTTAACCTTTCAGCGCTTTACTTATTTGCATAACAAATATGAATAATTTGCAGTTAAAGAAAAAATCCTAAAAAAAAAAAAAAAAAAAAAAACGAACAAAAAGAAAAGAAGATGGAAAGGCGAGTTTTTGTTTCTTACCTTTCTAATTGTTGTTTTATGTCTGCTGGCAAATAAAATAACATATAATGAATTCGAAACTGGGCTGAAACGTGAATTTATAATAGAATGCGTACAAAACAGCAGCGGTGGCCAGACGATAACATGTTTTGTGTTTGTATGTTTGTCTTTTGATGGGGGGTGTGTAAGGGTTTTTAGGTGTTTGTTGGGTTGTTTGTTTGTTTGTTTGTATTTTCTTTGGATGGTGGAGACAAACTGGTATTTTTGTTTCTTTTTTTAAGGGAAGGGGGAGGGGGAAAAACTGGTACAAAACTGCATGTGTTTTCCAAATGATACAGTGGTAGTCAAATATCAGACAGCATATAATAAAAGACTATATTGACCCTTCTTCAATCTTTCATTGATGTAAATATTACCATTTTACTAATATTTGAAGATACACACCAGTTCAACTCACCATGGCGAAATCTCTCTTTATGGAATTTGGAAATCACTCTTAAAATGTTCAATGGCTTCGAATAGATATTTAAATTTTTAATTTTCAATGAGTTGGATCAACAAGGGCTATACTATACAACCTTCATTTATAATTAAATGCTAAATTTGTAAGACCAACTGTCGTCATGGCTACTGGGGCGCTTTATACTAAACCAACAGAAAAGTGAACTGCAATTGAATGACAATTTGTTTGTTAGCTGTATAAAAGGGAATGCTTTGAAAAGGTTGACATTTTCCAATTAAGTCATCAAAGAGACTTTCATTTTAGTCTTGTTCTAGTTTATGATAATTCCCATCTTTACCGGCAATTTTGTTTGATATAATATAATAATAATAATACGATATATTTATATAGCGCATAATGCAGAAGCCTCTATGCGCAACACAAAACAATGAAATGAATATAAAAGCAAGTTACACAAATAAAGATTCAAATAAATGAGTTTTTAAAAGTCCCTTGAAAATCTGAAGAGAGCCAGCTTGGCGAATATGAAGTTAAACAGGGGCGGCGCAAGGGGGGGGGGGGGGGGGGGGGGCTGCTCCGTATCAGAATGGTGATCGCAAGCGCATAATTCGGAATTGGGCCCTGCACGCGGTGTTGACACAAAACACAGATGGGCGTTAAAAAATAAATATAACAAAAGTGAGAGAGAAAAAAAGAAAAAAAAAAAAAGGTCTCTGCCCGTTTTAAAGATGGCCGACCCTACAGTGTGACGTCGAGTGGGAACTCCCCATACAAGTGTTTGTGAAGGCGTGTATTCATTCCAATTTCTAGTATTAAAGAAACCTAAATATAAATACAGAATATAATGACGATACAGCCTTGAGAAACAAATGTCAACAGAACTATACATTGTCTCTCAAGTGGAAAAACACAATTCGAAACAGAGTGCGTCCTTAGAAGACAAGTTGGTCTGAAATACAAAGGCGAACGCAATGAATTGTTTAATTTGGGTCTAGATGTGTGGTTAATTGAGCCACGACGGGCACGAGGACAGCAGTGCTCATTCAGCCAACAATAGGGCAATATCTATTCAATACAAAACCTCGTGCTTCGCTTTATGAATTACCTACAAAAGAACCTAATTTAAAAAAAGTGATGCTCAAAAAGTCTGGAGAAAATTGAGTTCAATTTGCGATGAAGTTGTAATAACCATCGCTTTAACTTGTCACTATACGGAATCCCTTGCAAGACACGCAAAACAAGTCTCGTGCACGAGGGTTTAGTAGGCCTACTGTTTAAAAGAAGTTTGAAACACTGTTGTTTTATTGTATTCGTTTATATTATGTGTATATCTCTATATATCTTTTGAAATGATTATGTCTTTCACGAATATAGATAACTTATCCAATACGACATTTATTTCACATTGACATCCTCAATGACAAAGGCACAAATAAATACAAGCATGCTTACAGTAAGTAAGCATACATAATGTAATTAATTTGTGAAGAGCTCACTTGACTGTAAAAAACAAACAAAAACAAACGAACAAAATACACATAATGATGTCAACATGTAGGAAACAAGGTGAAACATCGCTTTTGTACCCACAAACAGGACAACACTTCAGAACAGCAGCAAATGGACAAAGACAGGACAATATAAAAAAGAACGAGACTCGGTACAATGTATTGATTAGCTGACCGAATTTAAAAATAAAACACATGGTCTCTTTTGGGCTCCGTAGATCTGTAAGTTCATTAATTCATGATCTTCCGAAGCCTCATTGTGATACGCATTGTTATGACTCTTTCAGAGTGCTGGTTCTTCATGGAGTGACATTTTGGCTTCGAGCCAGCGCAGTGGAAGGGAAACGTGAATCTATAAACCAGCTATCAGTATCAGACCATTATGTCTGTGGCTCTCTAAGTCAAGCGTCACGGCCGGGATTCGAACCACAGGACCACTCAGCCTTAAAGCACAAGTGTCACATTGGTAATTGTCAAAGAACAGTCCCAGCATATACATGAGAAAACAAATATGTGAACATTTAAGCTCCATCGGTCATTGGAGTCACAAGTGGGGAAAAAACTTTAATGTTTTCACTGTTTTCAAACACTTGGTCTCACGAGTGCAAAACCAATTGTTTTACTCATTTCTTCGAAAACGTCTGCATTTCAAGCAACAATTATTTCACGGGGAAATTGCCACCATGACCATCTTCGTACCATGTATAGTTGTGTGCAAATCTGTGCAAATCTTTTACCAACAATATACACACCCTTCAAAGAGGGACTTCAAGGCCAAATTCAGTTTTGTGATGCACTCATTTTCCAATAGGTAGATTCTTAATGAAAATGGGGAAAATTCACAAGTCTCTTATCTCACGTTAAAGGCACTGTACACGTTTGGTAATTACTCAAAATATATATTAGCATAAAAACTTACTTGGTAACGAGCAACGGAGAGCTGTTGATAGTATAAAACATTGTGAGAAACGACTCCCTCTGAAGTAACGTAGTTTTTGAGAAAGAGGTAATTTCTCACTAAAATAATAAAAGACTTCTGGCCAGAAGCCTTTTATTCCTATCTGAAAGCACACTAATTTGTACAACAAGGGTGTTTTTTCTTTCATCATTTTCTTGCAACTTCAATAACCAATTGAGCCCAAATTTTCACAGGCTTGTTATTTTATGCATATGTTGGGATACACCAAGTGAGAATACTGGTCTTTGACAATTACAAAACGTGTTCAGTGCCTTTAAAACGGTGTAAAGCGTGACTGTTTTTGATATCCTTCAAGTTTTTCAAAATACAAAAACGCTTCATGACATAACGTTTCAAAAACCTATGGTCTGTACGTTTTTGTACAGATATATTTTTGAATTTTTGAATTTTGATGATATTCAACCAAAACGGCATTACAATTTACCTTTTGACTAACACACACACAAAAATCATCTTTGGAATTTACAGTGGATGTTCGAGGACGTCACGTTTCAAATTTCGCTACGAAGATCATCAGATAAAAATGAAAAATTGTTTAACGTGAGACTGGAGACTTGTAATTAGTTAATGACTTTCATGATGAAGCTATCCATTGAACAAATTAGTGCATCACAAAACTGAATTTGACCTTGTCATTATTACTCTATTGTTCCCTTTTCCAAAGAATTTCTCTTCAATGTATAACTTGGACAAAGAAACCTTTGGGGAAGCTTGGATCCATTGTTTTAAGAGCACCCCCCCCCCCCCTCGCTCCACGAGGTTTGCTTGCGTTAGCCCGTGATGTGGGATAAATTAAAACTAAAAAACTTCGATGTTCAAGTGTAATTTTTCTTTGCTTGGGCGCGCCTATAGATGGATTGCAATACACGTCATTGACCGCCATCTTTGATGAATTGTGCACGCGTGAAGAGCTATCATTGGCTGAGAGTCGTGCGTAGCGCGTACACGCGTGCACTTTTCCATTGTTTTACATCAAAGATGGCGGTCAATGACGCGTATTGCAATCCATCTATTGGTATCGTTGGACGTTCCACGTTCTAAACAGGTATATATGTACATTTAATGGATCTTAATAATGTATGACTTTTTTCCTGAACATTTTAACAGATCTCTGGTGGTCTTTCAGTTGTTAAAATCACCTCATCTTATTATTTATCAACGTTGCCGTCGTAATGGATAGGCGACAAGGACAACAAAGTCTCATCAATTGATATCAAATCCAATAATTGGTAATTCAGTGGACAATTTTACAGTATTACCGACGACTGTTACATGCTTATTTCGTGAGCACTCACGACAGTCTACACTGATGGCAGGTTTACAGTCAGTAAACGCTGTCAGTCTGTTGTTGCGCTTTTTGGTTCGATTTGTCACCGTCGTTGTTGTTGTTGTTATTTTTCTTTTCAACTCTTCTTCGTAACCAGTAACCTTCAATTTCTTACCGACCATGTTAGTGTTACCAGTTTACACAAGAGCCTGGACTTTTTATAGGCATGTATACACAGCTCAGTGTAAACAATTATTTACATTTTATGAAGGTTTTAGCATGGGTTTAGGTAAACGATTTTGTTTGTAATAGATGTAATTATTTTTTAATTTTTATATATATATTTGTTTAGATGTTAATTTTTGTAATCAACTTTGATTTATGATGAGAAAGGAGGCATATGCCTATATTCAACCTTGTGTACTGATGTTTTTACAGCTCTTTATTCTATGTGTTGAGAATGCATGTCAAGTTCCCCGGGGTACGATCTTGCCTTTCAGAAAACGCACTAAAATTCTCATGTTGACAATGGTCTATAGTCTGTGTTAATAAACATCTTTCATTGTAATATTGCTATTGTTTTGAGTATTTTTAATACATTTTTTTAATAAAAACAATTATTTAAGACCAAAAAAGTTTCTAGATCATTTATCATTGGATGTACAAGTGCAGAGTTGGGTCAAGAGTAAATGATGAAAAGTACTTTTGATGTCTAAACCAGAAGGTGTTTTAGTATAGATAGGTTGCAGTATGACGTAAATCGGCCATCTTTACGGGCAGTTTGGAACACACAGTCATGCGTTGCGCGTGAGAACGGCGTGCAGCACGCGCACATTTCACAAAACTCATTGCATGATTGGTTAGTGAACGACGCGGCTGCGTTAATAATTTGAGCGCTTGACGCGCCTGCAAGCCAAAATGCGATTTGCCCGTAAAGATGGCGTCTACTGGGAACTATCTATAGATAGGTTGCAGTATGACGTAAATCGGCCATCTTTACGGGCAACTTGGAACACACAGTCATGCGTTACGCGTGAGAACGGCGTGCAGCACGCGCACATTTCACAAAACTCATTGCATGATTGGTTAGTGAACGACGCGGCTGCGTTAATAATTAGAGCGCTTGACGCGCCTGCATGCCAAAATGCGATTTGCCCGTAAAGATGGCGTCTACTGGGAACTATCTATTGCGAAATCTCTCGAACGTTAATAGTAACTCCCACACTTTAAACGGCAGAAAGTGGAACAAATCGATAGTGGTATGTTGAAGCAACATACTCAAGCTCACTCATCTACTTTTGACAGTAATATTCAGAAAACAAAATTTATCTGTAGGACTGTTACCTGTATGGACCATCGATGAAATGAAAGATTAAAGATGATTGTATTTGCTCACAAACCACCAATTCTGTGTTCTGGCTCTATAACCTTTAGCGTAAAAAAAGAAAAAGAACAAAGAAAAGCTTTTATGCATATTTTACTCATCGTTATTTTTTGTCATTCATAAAACGTTTGGAGAAGGCGACCTTTTTGAGTGGGTTTTAAATCCTTTAATGTTAATGTTATTTAATTACACCAGCTTCATATTATTTCATAACTAAAAAAGTCCGTCAAATACATATAGTTCCATCAATTATAAACTTTTTTATCGAGCAAATTACATTTCTCAGGTGATATGAGTTAACAAAATATGTTGATTCTTTCAATGGGGATAATTAACGATGTTACACATTGTTTATAGAAAGGTCGTCTGGCATTTACAATATTCACCCTAATTTCATTCCGCTTCGCTTGAGTGTCCGTCTCCTTGCATTAAATTAGCATAATAATTAAGGAAACTATAAACAGTATTCGACAAAATGATGGGATGTTGTAATACAGTCTAGCAACGCATGTCAAGCTGCAGTGCCGCAAGTCAGTTTGAGCTGGGATACTGTCACAAAAGCCCTGGTAGGACGTCAGTGTCTGTTACATATAGCTACGGAGGAGTCCAACCTGGGCTAACGGTCAAACAGCCTTGGGGCAATGGAGTGCGCGGTGCGTCTGGTAGTGCTGGGCGCGTTTGTTTTATCCAACACTTTCATAAACGGTAAGTCTTGTAATACTCTAAAATAGCCCATATAGCTTTATCATGTGGGACTATATTTGTAAATAACGTGTAAATTGTTCAGTTAGAACATCGATATTCTCGTAATACCACATACACTGCAAAAACAGGGTTGCTAACATTTACAGCATGGGTGCTGACACATAGATACCCAAGAGAGAATCAATACTTACACAATAGGGTAAACAAATAGGACCACATGTAATTGTGTTGGCAGACATTAGTGTTAATAAAACACCCTATGATGTATTTTTATTATATTTTTTCTTTCTTCATGTTGTCAATTTTAGCACCCGAGTTTTTGCAGTGTACCGTACTTTTTTTGATAACAATTCAGTGTTAGGCGTTTGATTGTTTGTTTTTATGTATTGTGTTTGCTTGTTTATTTGTTTAGCGGGTGGCGTGTTATTTTTTTAATTTTGTGTTTTTTGTTTTATAAGTACTGTATTTTTTGTAATGGTTTCTGTGAACCTTTGCACACGAGATACAATCGGGTTAAAACAGTTTTCCCAAGAGATACCAGGGAGGCCGATCAGCAATCGATAGTTTATTTTATCTGTAAGTTTAATTAAATCCGTTAGTTTACATGCGTTCATCTTAATACGCTACCATTCATTGGTAACGAAGGCCGTGTCTTGTGTAGCAACAAGACCTTCATAGTTGACAAAAGCTGTCTCGATCTGAAGGCGATGATTCTACCGTAACGATGATTCTTTCATACCAAGATGATATTACCATAAACATGGATTCGAGATTCTCCTCACCCTCGCCTCAATGTCATCCGCATCGCTATTATTATTATTATAGTCAAAAATAGGTAATAGCCTGACGTTTCTACTCTAGCAGAGTATTTCTCGAAGGCTAAATGACATCACAACACAAATAATCAGGTCCAGGTGTAACAAGAGCAGTCAAGTGGAAATACATGAATAAAGAGAGAGAGAGAACGAGAGGGGGAGGGGGGGGGTGGACAGAAAGCATACAGACAACGCAAGGGGTAAACAAATAGGAGACAAATGGAGGGGGGGGGGGGGTGGAGGGAAGGGGCTGGTTTGACCACAAGAAGTTGACAACAAGGAAAGGTTGGAAGAGGGAGAATAAGTAATTAATATTAGTGAATTAAGGCAGACTAAAAAGGTGGATATTTGTGGGGAAAAAAGAGAAGGCAAAGACAAAAGGTTATTAGTCATTTCCTTCTTTGATGTTCAGACCATGGAGTTGAATGGGCTGGAGGGCGCCTTAACCCTATTTAGAGGAACAGTCTCTCTGTTATTATTTGTTCGTGGTAATTATTTGCATTAGGGCCTATCTTCAATTTCGCAAAATTTCCAAATTGGCATAATTTTTTTAAAACTTTTTCTTTTCGGGTTCAACTTCAATTTCTGAATGTATTAACCAAAATATTTGTTACAAACAAGAAAGCAAATAAATGTGATTTGAGTTGACACAAGAAAACCTTCTATGGTTACAGATTCAACATTCAGTTAGAATGTCACCACTTTATACAGGAATTTTTTTTCGTCAGACTGGGGGGAACAACACCAGCTAAAGGTCCACAAACAAAAACAAACCCTCGTCATTTGCTTTGACAATTATAGAAGCTGTGGCTGAAGTGTGCTATGTAGGACAAGAGTTAGACGGTACCCGTTACAAATGGGTGTTGGAAGCCCGCGACCCGTGCGAGTGCACCAAGATACGACTCGGGGGAGTCAACACAATTCCCCCGGCAAGCAGACCGGCCGAGACACGGCACATGGAGGATCTAGTCCTCGGTGATGATGCCCAACAGATCAGAGCGTGGCTGGATTGCCCGGTAAAGACAACCGTGGAAACAGGTTAGCCTGAAGTTGTATACTGTATTGCTTAAGTGTTTTGTCTCAATTAGATAATGTACCCTCATAACAGTAGTTTCAATAAACAAATGAGACAGCCAATTAATTAACGGGTGCTTTTTCTCTAAAAAAATAACAAAAATCACGTTTTGTCGAAGACGTTTTACAATATTTTTTACAGTTTGGTTATTTCAAATATACAAAATCGGAATAAGACTGGTTGGAATTTTTTTCTTTCACATGACAGTATTCTTAGATGGAACTTTCTGTTTATGTTTATTCATTTTAGAAACAACATCGCTGCTCAAGGGGACTTCGACGCTCGAGGAAACGTCAACGCTCGAGGTGACGTCAACGCTCGAGGAGATGTCAACGCTCGAGATGACACCAACGCTTGAGAAGACGTCAACGCTCGAGGTGACGTCAACGCTTGAGCAGACGTCAACACTCGAGGAGACGTCAACGCTCGAGCAGACGTCAACATCTACATCGGTGTGTGACACAGTAGTGCTTACAGTGACCCAACATGAGCCTACATCTTATCTGGCCGCTTCTCTCAACGAGCAATCAGTCTGGGTACTGAACTTCAGTCTTTCGATGAATGCAAAGGGAATTATTTACCTCCGTCGCACTAAAGATGGAGAAAATGACACGTTTAAAATCAGTAAGTTACAGTTACAGTAGTGATAGCAATGTGGCTACTTCCAATGGTCGGCGGTAACCCAATAACATAATAAAAACATCTATATTATAGTATACCATTATTATTAGTTTTTTTTATTGGGTTACCGCTAACCATTATAGCATCAGCAAACAACAACGACCGTTGTGCTTTGATCATCCATAGTGACAATGCTATTCACCAAAGATGAAACTGATAAGTTGCTTCTCCGGCGAGACCAAAAATAAATTGCAGTAAATCTGGTTTTTCCATAGAAGAAAAGCAAAATCAATTTTTCTATGATCACTTCACAAAAAGAGATCATTTTCCAGATAGTTTGCTAATAATATCACCCGATTCGACTACCCACTGCTGTTAATAAGCAAGGCTTGAGGGGGGAGATGCTATACTATAAGCGTGCCCGAAATATATTATCATCTTACATAATACGGCAGGCACACTTAGAAGCGAGGCCGGCGCGGTAGAGAATCAGTCACACCATTAACTTACCAATAATCATTGATCGGCAGAATCTCTACATAAGCACCTGAATACAAAGTGGATTTGTTCAATGTGATTTCATCCATTGATGATTCGGAGACATTTTGGGGCGAAAACTTCCGCAACCAGAACTTTGCAGAAGAAGTCATTATTTCATGAGGCGGCCATGATGGAAAGCGCCACCATCCGATCCACGGAGAGAACGTAAACATTGCATATTATGACATGCCTCGCTAACAATCGTGGCGGGTGATATTATGTAAGATGATAATATATTTCGGGCACGCTTATAGTATGGCATCTCCCCCCCCCCCCCCCCCCCCCCCCCCCTCAAGCCTTGCTTATTAACAGTGGTGGGTAGTCGAATCGGTTGATAATATCGTGAATTTAGGAGCCATTTTGACTTTGGTTATAGACCTTTATTCCTCAACGTCACAGCTCGAGGTTTTGCCAACCAACAACGAGGTTTGAAAACCATAGGAAGCAAAAAAAGATGCCACAGTTTGTAGCAATGTTACACAATATTCAAAACTAGGGTTGATTTTTTGGGAAACAAAGCAGCCAATCTTTTTTTGAAAATGTTTTTAATTGACAATTTGCAGACTTATTGTATTTGGTCAGATTATCCGTTAAAACGATTGATTGTTTTGCTAACATTAAGCCGTTTGCAAACCAGGTAGAACAGTTTTTATTTCAATGTTTATTCGAATTGCTCGATGGGTGTTTTTTATTAGCTTCCCATGTCGACCTAGGTCTGACCCAGTGCATTTAGCTTTGACGTCATTGTTGTTAATACTCACCCGGGTCTGTCCCATCCAAGTAACTTTCTTGAGGAGCAGGTTACTTGCGGCTGACCAGGGTGCAAGATGTCGCAACGAAAATTTGTCTTAATGGCCACCATTTTGATTGTAATTCAGCGGGACACTTTCAGTATGTTTGAAACACGATTTCACCCTTGAACCAACGACTTTATGAGCATTAAGTAAATACCTACGTTTGTATCAACGTGGGCTTGTAAAACAAATTTACGTTGCAGTTTTACCTTAGGAATAATTATTTTACAATCTTTTCGCGAATCTATGAAAAGTTTCGGACGTATAAGCCTACGTAGTGCACACAATGAAAGTAGTTCCGGTCGGCTGTCTCAAGATGCATGTGGATGCATGTGAATGCTGGGGAAAAGCTGGCATTCTACTAGCTCTCGCCGGGGGCTCACCCGGATGAGCAAACCGGGGTCGACCCGGGCAAGCCAATCGAAAGCACCCAGTAGCTCCGTGGGATGCAATAATAGACTGGTTTCCAAAGCATTTATATATAAATGTATTGGACTGGTTTCTATGCCGCATCATCAATTTTGATAATGTTTATCTTGATAACGATGAGCAGGAGCCAGTCTAGTTCATAATTATCTGTATCTTTGGGGTCTTTGGCCTGCGAAGTTTCAGGTCCGTTTCAGTAATTGTACTTTGTCATGATAACATTTTTGAAGAGAAGTAAACGGTTGGAAATTAAAGTCAAAACCGGCGGCCTCGAACCGGCTACGGCTTCTTCTTCGAGTCCGGAGGGTGCCGAGGCCAAGGCCGTCAGAAGTAGGCCTCGAGGCGGAGGCCGGCCTCGAGACCTCTGGAAAACTGGTCAAAGACCCCACGAGGGCGCCCCGTAAGCTCACACACTATAACATAAGTATTATCATTTGTTTTTCAGTCATCATGGGCAACACTGTAGAAGTACAAAACCCCTCAGGTGGACAACTCGTACCGCCTGTTGCTTCGAATATCGGTACAACTCGACACACCCTGACCATTGGCAGTGATGTACTGAAACTCGACACTACCATCTTGAGCACGACACCTGCGCTGGACTTAACTGGATTGGCCTACGTCAAGTTTGCTTGTGAATCAGGTGTAGATTGTGTTTGGACTCTTCGTGGAGTCCCATGTTCTTGGAATTTAAATTAAATTTTATGTTGTACTTTGTGTCCATACATCAACATGAAAAGACCGTGATCGAATTATTATGATTACAATTTTCTTAAATAAAATATGCGTAAATTTTATCAAGTTTGGTTCATTATGAGTATTGACTGGAGGTCACCATTGCTGTATCAATACCTGTCAAAATCGTTAAAAAAAACCTAAAAATAATAAAAACTTCGACCAACGTCAGAGGAAATGATGAGTTAATGATCAAATACATTATGTTGATGTTAGATCGTAAAGAATACCACGTAATTGTTTATACATTCGGGCCGTGGGGAATTGGGGTTGGTAAGGGTTGGGAAAAATGTTTTGCAGCCTTTTGTGTTGTTCTGGATAACACCAATTATTACGGAGCCCCTAAAGAGACAGGTAAAACAAAAACTGAAAAGGTAAAACAAAAACTGAAATTATTTCGTTCCTCGAAATATTATTTCGTTCCCTCGAAATATTATTTCGTTCCCTCGAAATACTATTTCGTTCCTTCGAAATAACATATTATTTCGTTCTCTCGAAATGTTATTTCGTTCCCTCGAAATAACATTTCGGGGGAATGAAAACCCGACCTATACGTTTGTACACGAAATAGTACTTCGAGGGAACGAATTAGTATTTCGAGGGAACGAATTAGTATTTCGAGGGAACGAAATAGTATTTCGAGGGAACGAAATAGTATTTCGGGGAACGAAAAAGTATTTCGGGGAACGAAATAATTTTGATAATTTTTTTACCTTTTGATATTATTTGTTTACCTGTCCCTTTAGGGGCTCCGTATTATTGTTTTGTTTTATTTTGTTGATGTTGTTGTTGTTGTTGCTGCTGCTGCTGTTGTTTCTTTGTTTTTCGGGAGTCTAAATAATTAAATTGAAGATGCATTAAAGTCCCTAGTAGAGTGAACAAATTTTGATATTTGTTTACCTTTTCACATTTTTTTTTACCTGTCCCTTTAGGGGCTCCGTAAATTATCGACAGTGTAGTGCAAAATTTAATGTGCAGCTTGTCCTTCCCTTTTTTTTCTTCAGCCTATTTATTATTCAAAATTTTTCACTGGGTTTTAATATAAAAAAATGCTTTCGAAAAAACATTTTATCAGCCTCATCATTATTATAATAATTATTATTATTATTAATAATTTTTTCACTGTTTCAGTTTAAACAATTGCTTTCCAAAAAAATATTCATTCAATTTTTTTTACAAAGTCTGCTTGAAAAGTTATGCTAATTTCATGTTTATTTTTAAAAGTTAAATCATACAGAAACAAATAACTAGTATTCAGACATTTTCGTCTTTGAGAAACTAACTTCTAAAGTTGTTATACATGATTGGTAGAGCTGACAAAATATAGTTGCAGACAGTGTTTTGTGCGATCAACCGTAATATACATGTAATAACAAACATGTACAAATTGGTCCTAATCTGTTAAGTGAGTCAGGTAAAGAAAAATGACAAAACTATGAACAATTTCAAAATCTAAGCATAATGTCCTTAATTTTGTTTGTAACAACCGAAATCAAATGCTGCTTATTTTTTTTATTTTTCAGATTAATTTTTCTCAATGGCTTTATTTCAGTGGGAAATAATTAACACACAAAATGGTTCTAGCTTGAACTTTATAATCAGTGATCTTTCGAGACTAAAATTTAACAAAGCTTTTTTATCCTTTCAATTACCAGCCCTGTATATCACCTTCAAATACCGAATTATAATGAATGACTGTTTTAAAAATGAGTTTATTTCAAATTGTAAATCGAGTAAATCGCAAGCTGAAGTTGGAATGTAAGCAACATCATTATTAACCCAGATAGGTTTATGAACAGATATTATAGTAATTTTCTGAATCACATCATCTGGTCCCTCTTCAATGGAAAGATTGGTACAATAGGAATAATTAACAATTTCGTCAGTCGAGTTGTGTCTCTGAAAATTCGTGGATTCCGGTCTATCTAGATCACTCCATGGATCCAAGGTTAAATTACACTCAAACTAAACAATTGGAGAGACGTGTCACCATTCACACGAGATGTTGGCTTTTCACTCTTGAATTTCAGACCCCGGGAAACTCCCGAGAAACAGTTATTTCCTTGAACAATACAAATCTCTACTTGTGAGAGGGTTATTCGAGTTAAGACCGAGTACTGAGCGTTCTTTTTTTCAGGAGTGGGGGGGGGGGGGGGGGGGGGGGGGTGGGGGGGGGGGTGGGGGACAAACATGATGTAAAAACAAACATGATTAGGTTTAAAATCCCCGGGGAATTTCCCGGGCTTATTTCCTGTGAGTTTGCTCTGCAATGTAAAAGAGGGTCTCTCACGGGAGTACCAGGTGATTATAAATTATCGAGTTTTTCGTGCTACCTAGACGATACTTAGACCACGTTCTCTGGATGCTCAGTTTCACTCTAACGACTTCCCGGTCAGAGTTGACCTCAAATCATGGTCCTGCGCGTTGCGATCCTGACTCATCTCTAGGTCAGTATAACCCGGAACCTGTGTCAAAATGACCAAGAAAAGGGTAAAATGGTGCAGAATTCTAGTAAAGACTTCATTTGTTTTACCACTTTCAAGATCAGCCTGACTCAGAAATGCCCGAGGCCCCCCTGGAACACGGATTACGGGTCAGTTCTGACAGGGAGTTAAAAAAAAAAAGTATAAACTGAGATGATATAATAATGATTTTGCGTTGTAAGTAAAGCTGTACAGTAAGCCAATGTTTTTAATCTCCTGGTAGAATAAAATACGTACATATTTAATCCATCGATTGTAAGTTTGTCTATGTGAGATCTCATATGAGCCTCTGCCTAATCTAAGAAAGACATTCTTTAGAAAATTAACATCTAACGTAACTTTTCATCCCAATCGATGCACAAGTCCCGACTGGTTTCAAAACTTTCTGAAGGGCCGGATACGCTCTTGTGAGGTCATAAAGACTCATCAATGAAATCATCACACACACACAAATAACATTTCTAGAGAAATTAACAAAAAATAAAAAATAAAAATAAAATCAACCACTTCCCTATAATTCTTCGTAGATATAATAGGTGGTGCAAAAATGATAGAATCATTTAAAAATGTTATACCATTCTTCTTACTTGAGATTTTTTATAAATTTGTTTGCAGTTCCCAAACCATGCAAGTCAGCGCGTATTCGATAATTTTTGGGAACACTTCGGTTCCACTTTTTGTGCCTTACCGTGCGAAGGGGGAAAAAAAATTGCGAAGTTCGTTTGTTCCCGATGTTCGAATACGTGACAGACTTGCACAGTCTAATGATTATGGTTGTAAATTCAAAGTTATGTTTTACATCAGGTTGAGCGCCGTTCAATTCTGTTTCAATAAACCTGTTTCCCCGTGCCGTGGAAAAAACCCAGACGGGTTTTACAAACATGATAATAAAGTCACCATGGAACATGAATATATTTATGTCAGATTAAAGATGTAAACTATGCATCGTAACACTCAGATCAATCAGATTTAAATCTAAAGTATTGTAATGCGGCTAAGCTAAAAAAAAAAAAAATTCTCAATTTGTTGTGCTTTAGCACATTTAAGGCTGACAATCGGTCTGTTTAAAAAAATATTCCCCGGTAATAATTCTAGGTGATTTGCACAATGTTCTGGAAATAAATACATGTTAAGAAATGTAGAACATATTTTTTAATCATGGTACATTCGATGAAACCTTGATGATACAAACTGTTTAGTCGTACCTCGTCTTAAGGTCATGTATCGATTGGTTTTTAGTCATTCAAAGATGGTAGCCACAAAGTCATTCATTTATCTAATCAACTTATTTAGTTACTATTAACTTTTGTTTGTGCTTGTTTTTTTCTTCTGTTTTTTTCTCAAAGATAAATTAATTGAAAAAAAGGGAGCTTTAATTGAAATAATTATTTTTCAAATTTAACTCAAATATCATCGGTCGCTTTGGTACATTTTGCAGACCAAACCATAGTGTTAAAGAATTATTGTAACCACGGTAACGTGTCGTATTATAAGTAAACATTGACGCCTCGATCTGCTTTTTGGTCGATACAATTTCATAGTTCGTTAGTTTCTTGTTTGACCGACATCAATCTACCACCAGTGGATCTATACACTGCACAACCAGATCTGGTTTACATCGGTGTGTTACGACGCTAAGCTGTTACATTGTTAAACTCGAAAAAGTAAGTGATTTCAATCAGGAATATGCAATTATTTGTCCGTTTTCCCCATTTCGACCGAAGGTTTTGATGCTCATTAAGGGAGTGTATACCTTTGGTAATTACTCCAAAAATTAATGATCATAAAAACTTCAAAATAATTATATACAATTTTGAGAAACGATTTCTTTCTAAGGAATGTGATTTTTGTGAGGGATTAAAAAAAAAAAAAACATTTGAAAAACGTTTCTGCATGAAACGTTTCTCATAATGTGTATTCTAATTACGGATTATTCTTCCTGCATGGACATAGAAAAAGAGATCCAGTTTTTCGGCGATATCTTTAAAAAAATTGTTACTACCATTTGCAGTGAAATTTACACAGGTTAGTTTTACTGTATGTATGCACATTTACATAACAACAGACCGGTTCAAAAAAGCAAGGGATACTTTGCTTTTAAATGTTGGTTTAAAATATAATTGAAAATATATCATTATTGCTTATTTTTATCATTTTCCCCTAAAAACAGCAACACGTTTTTCTTGTTTTATTTATTGCAGGTTGCATTTCGGCTGAAAACACTTAGGCATCATGAATCTTTGCGTGTATCTGTGGTTACCAACTATGGCTTACTTCTGCAAACTGAGTGAGTTTGGTTTTCAATTTGTTTTTCTGACGGGATCTTTTTGTTCAATATGTTACTACTATGGATTAGTCATTTCAAACCGATTTTAATACTTCGGGGCCCTGAAAACACTACGTAACTTAGTATCGACGAAGAGGGGATAGATTGTTTTATCCTCTGTTCGTCGAGTGGTAATAATTTAGGTCAGGGGATATATATTCAGCTAACAAGACTAGAGGATAGATTTAGTAATCATTTGTTCCTCAAATCCAGCTAAGAAGAGGAGGGATATATATTTATACATTTGTTTTACTTTTCGTTACTCAAATTAATCGTCTTCTTTTGAAAATGTTGTCGGTGTTAAATATATTTGTTAAAGATGTGCATTATATTTCTACAACTGGAGTTCGATTCAAATCTAAATTGTTAGCCTTGCATACTAATGAGTTTTACGTGTTAAATCTGGAGCATGTTGTTCACCTTTATAGGGGGAAAATGATAATTAAACGAAACATTTGTTGCTTTAACATTATGTTTTAATAGCTATTTTTGGACGTTAATAATAAACAAATATTGCTGTTGAATATGAGTCTGACCAGCATTTTGTTCTTTCTTTAAGAATGGAATTGAGATAGCACACGTTTTTTAAATCTTACCGATAAGAAGACTGTTAATTGTTCAATTGTGTGAAAATATTCCCCCTTGATTTATTTATTTGTTATTTCTTTGCTTGCAGTTCGGGCTGATGTATGTTACGTTGGTCAAGAAAAAAACGGTACCAGCTACAACTGGGTGCTGGATGCCCGCGACCCGTGCGAGTGCACCAAGATACGTCTCGGGGGAGTCAACACAATTCCCCCGGCAAGCAGACCGGCCGAGACACGGTACATGGAGGATCTAGTCCTCGGTGATGATGCCCAACAGATCAGAGAGTGGCTGGATTGCCCGGAAAAGACAACCATGGAAATAGGTTAGCTCAGAGTTTTGTACTGGCCAATTGCTTAAGTGCATTGTCTTAATGAGATAATAATTGACGTGCACTTTGATTTGAAAGGCCAATTCGTTAAAAAAAATAAAAAAATAAAAAAATGTTTTGTCAATTAAACGATTTTATAAAACAGGACTAATTGGACGACGGTTTTCTTTCACATGACAGTAATCTTAGATGGAACTTCTTGTTTTAATTTATTAAATCTTAGAAACGTCATCGCTGCTCGAGGTGACGTCAACGCTCGAGGTGACGTCAACGCTAGAGGGGACGTCAACCCTCGAGGAGACGTCAACGGCCGAGCAGACTTCAACGCTCGAGGAGACGTCAACGCTCGAGATGACGTCAACGCTCGAGATGACATCAACGCTCGAGGTGACGTCAACGCTCGAGGTGACGTCAACGCTCGATGTGACGTCAACGCTCGAGGTGACGTCAACGCTCGAGGAGAAGTTAACATCTACATCGGTGTGTGACACAGTAGAGCTTACAGTGACCCAACGTGAGCCTACATCTTATCTGGCCGCTTCTCTCAACGAGCAATCAGTCTGGGTACTAGACTTCAGTCTTTCGATGGATGCAAAGGGAATTATTTTCCTCAGTCGCACCAACGATGGAACAGACGACATGTTTAAGATAAGTAAGTTAACGTAGTGATATCAAGGGGTTTACCCAACGGAACCTTCTTTTTACCAACTTCCGTAATTAACTAAACATTTATTGCAAATATCAATGAGTAAAACAAGCTGAAATAAATTTGGTTTAGAAATGTTGACTTTGAAAATATACATTTTGATACTTGTCGCTGTAGAGTACTGTCGAGATTGATGACACCATCAAGTTGTTTATTTGGCCATAAACCAACTGTCATTCATGCCTTAAAGCTATTTCCAAATTCTCTGTCAAATTGACTGCACAGTTCAAAATGGAATTTTCTTTTGGTCAAGTTCACGTCAACTTTCTTTTTGAACCATTATAGAACAAGTTTAAAATGGGGGTCATTTATGTTCAGCATTAATTTATTTGCAAGGAGTAGAAAAGAAGAGAGAGAGAGAAAAAGAAAAATTACACTTCAAAATAAGTAAAACAATCTATAAAACACTATAAACTATGTATTATCATTGGTTTTGCAGTCATCCATGGCTATCAAATAGAAGTAAAAACCCCTTCAGATGGACAAGTCGTACCACCTGTGACTATCGGTACAACTCGACAAACCCTGACCATTGGTGATGGAAAACTGAAACTCGACACTACCATCTTGAGAGAGACACCTGAGCTGGACGTAAATGGATTGGCCTACGTCAAGTTTGCTTGTGATTCAGGTAATGATTGTGATTGGACTCTTCATGGAGTCCCGTGTTCTTGGAATTCAAAATAAGTTATTTTGCTTTGTGTTCATTTATCAAAAGAAAGAGACCATGATCGAATAATGATGATTAAAAAATATATATATAATAATAATATTAATAATGTTATTAATTTTGAAGCATTTTCAATGACAGAACACTGGGTACTATTTTGTTCAACATAAAATCAATGCCACCACACTAGACCAGAAACATTTGTAATATAAATACTTGTCGCAACCATGTAAAACAATGTCTAAACTTTGAAAATAAAAATAAAAGCATTCTAAACAAAACCAACAAGAGCAATTCAAGATTTATCCCGACTGCGCAAGAATTTTTGTTTTGTTTGAACCCACCTATCTGATCATCAGTCTACCTATACAACGCCCTAACACAATACAGCAACAATGTTGTTTTGTTTTGGGGTGTTTTTTTTTCAAGGGTGAAGCATAAATTCAGTCAAGCGGGGATTTTCAATATCAAGAAATTTGGACAATAACCCGAATGTAATCGTTAGGTAAACATAAAAAATTTCCCGGACAAGCCCCCAATGTCACAAAATCCGGGACCACCCTGCCTACACGCGCAATGCGTCCGAGACTGAATTCAATACTGACCCTAAATAATATACACTTTCCTCTCAAGAATCGTACAGATTATGTATTATTTATTTACAACTATCTACAAGAAAATAAACCAAATTAACTACCAGTGAAACCAAGTTTCAAGTAATAAATCACAAGGGAAACTGACTGGATGAATTTTACATGATTTGTGGTTAAAAAACTCCGGATTCACATGCCGGCGCTCTACCAACTTGAGCTATTTAGCTCTATGTTGGCGGTTTCCCTATTTTGTCAATATCTTTGTTCGGGGTGTCAGTCAGAAGCCATACAACCGTTAACTGCCATAATTATAGCCAGGGATCACACCCAAGTTTACGATACAACCTGGGAAGTGGCAGACAGGGGACCACCTAATGGAAACATTTGTCACAGGAATTGTTGTAGCCTTATTATTATTAACTCTTTTTCTCCGTTTTAGCTCAAATAATTGTCTAAGAAAAGTATTTATTCCGTTTTTAGTATAGTCTGACAAAAAAAACACCCCAAAACACCCCAAACTATAGGCCCCATGCCAATCTATTAACTCATTTTAGTTAATTGTTGTGAAAAAAAAAAAACTTTTGTCGGGGATCATATGTCAGTATTATCAGGTTATTCCGATTGTGTGGCAATCAAAATAAGAAGCGGTAGTTGGGGGGGGGGGGGGGTCTTCAAATGCTACTATCTTGATTGTAACTATGACAAACGTGAAAAGAAATGAACAGTTAATGATCCGATACACATTATGTTGATGTTAGACATAAGTACAGAATACCACGTAGAGGTTTGTACATTCAAGCAATGGGGTATTGGGGTTGGTTGAGGTCTGGAAGAATTGCACTCTGTAGCTGTTGTGGCTAGCACCAATTATCTACGGTGTAATGCAAATAGGCAAGTTGTCTTTGCGTAATTTCCTTTTTTCAAATTTTTAATAATCATAATTGTCACTGTGTTTTAATATTGAATACAAAACAAATTCTTTCAAAAAGTCGTAATTCCATTTTTAGTAGAAAAGTTTGAATGTAAAAATTTCTCACAGGACATGTTTCGCAGCCTCTGTTTTAGTTTAATTAATTGGTTTCAGAAAAGTGTGAATCCCGTTTTTATTATAAAGTTTGCTTGACAAAATCCTGCTAATCCCTTGTGTTGTTTTAGTTAAATTTTGTGAAAAAGCTAGTATTCGGACGTTCTCTGCTTTGAGAAACTAACTTTGAAATGTATTATACAGGATTGGTAGAGCTGACAAAATAGTTGCTGACTGTGTTCATGTTTTGAGTGAGCAACCACGAACCAGCTGTGAACAATTGTGTAAGTCAGGATAAAATAGTGAACAAAACATGCACACTTTTCAGCATATTTTCCTTAATTTTGGTTGTAACAACCGAAATCAGCTGAAGTTCTTTTGATCATCTTTTATAGATTTTTAGATACAGTTTTCTCGAATATCATGACTTTCTTCAGAGGGAATTATTACACAAAAAGTGGTTGTAGTACAAGCCTCATAATTAGGTGCTTTCAGACTAAAATAAAAAAATGTTTTAATCTTTACCAGCCCTGTAAAACATTTAGATACCGAATTATAAATAATGACTGTCATCAAATTGCGTTTAAATTGTTAGGTTTTGTTTACAAATTTTAAAAGTACTTTTGAATGTATCTTTACAACTGAAGTGTGAATGCAAACAGTATTGTTATTAACTCAGCAAAATTTTGCATGACCACATATTTAGGATGGGGCAATATTTTAATCATCTTTCGTCATTTTTTGAATCACATCATGGGTAAGAATTGCTCCATATCTGGTCCCTCATGAATGGAACGATCAGTACAATCTGAATAATTAGCAAACTCGTCTGTCGAGTTGTGTCTCTGAAGAGCCTGGATCCAGGGTTAAATTACACACAAACAAACATTGGAGAGACGTGTCACCATTTTTGTGAATTTAACACAAGATGCGGGTTTTTCAAATCCTCGGAAACTCCCGGGAAATAGCTATTTCTTTAATATCAACCCCTACTTAGAGGTGGTCAAGTGAGATAAGACCGGGTGAGCGTTTTTGTTTTTTGTTGGGGTTTTTTCCGGGGGGGGGGGGGGGAAATGTGTAAAACCAACATGATGAGTTTCAAATTCCCTAGAATTTCCCGAGTTGTATTTCTTTGAGTTGGCTCTGCATTGTGAACGAGGTTTCTCACTGGCATACCGGGATATTATCAATTATCGAGTCTCTTGTGTTTTTAGACTGCTACCTGGATCCACTTTGACCAAATTCCTACTACTCTGGACGCTCAGTTACACTAAAATGTTCCGGGTCGGAATAGACACGGATCCATGTCCCATGTGGCCTGACTAATTTCTGGGTCAGTATGACCCGAAATCTGTGTCAAAACGAACCAGAAAAGGGACAAAATAGCGCAGAATCTGAGTTAAAAACCCATTTCTAAACAACTCCCCGGGTCAGCCGAACCCTGGGTCAGGGCCCCTGGGACCTGGAATCCAGGTCAATCTGACCCGGGAGTTTTAAAGTGTGAAACTGGGATGATGTAGTTTTGAACTTAATGCTTTAAGGTTATTAAGAATATTTTGCATTTCGTATAATGCTTTAATGTAAATCTGGACCATGAAAATCTGGATAAACAATAACAACGTTATGAATGTAACTCTTTATGTGTAAATTATCCAATAATTTTAGGCTTCAGTTCACTATTCCTCACTTTCCAGTACATTTTATTCACTGTATATTATTTAAAAACACAAGTTGCTTATGTATTGGTACGTGTTCGGAACACATCGGGGAGTAGAGAATTGCGGCTGTGCTGATTTTTGACATCACATGCTAAACCTTCTCCTATGAGGTTTTAAAATTTAAGGTTTTTTGGAAAAAAAGAAGAAGCATCAAGTTCATGATGTAAATTTGCAAGGTGTTCGGAACAATAAAGATTTGCTGAGCTACAACTTAATTTTGTGTTAAAGCACATGGTTTACCTTTCTGTTGAGGTTTGACTTTTTGGGAAACTGTGATATTACTGCACGGACGATCCTATTAATTTACTTTACCTGAAAAACCAGTTGTATTCATTTACGAAAGCAGCGTCAATAATGGTCAAACAATCGAATGGATGCTTACAGAGAAAGTACGTTTTATTCCTATTATGGAAAAGTATTATAATTTTTTAGCTTATTGAGACCCTCACAAACTGCCATTTTCAAAATAGAATTAAGAAGATTAAAAATAATTTAAAAATAAATAAATGGTTATTGTTTGTTGGAGATCACGTGTCAGTATTATCGGGCTTTAATATTTCGATTGTGTGATGGCAATCAAAATAGGCAACGGTAGTTTGGCGGTCTTCATATCTTGAGCTCTGAGGCTGGGTGATTGGTGCTGGTATACATTTTATAATCAACAAGTTTTTAGCTTCAATATAACGCTTATTGTTAACCGCAAATCAATAACCCTTTCTTTAGAATATTATTGTCGGAGTATAATTTAATAACGTGATGCCAGAGTCGCGATCTTTGCAAGGATATGCGGGAACCACTTGATTAAAAATTGCACCGCGGTTCGCCAGTCAAAACATCGAAATGTTTACTTCGGCCAAGGTTCTAAACAATGGAAGACTTTTAAAACGGTTGGTATTGGCAACGTTCTCTTTTCGGTGCAACTGAGAATTGAGCTATGCTATTTGTTACCAGAACAGGAAACCGCCTGCATGTCTCTTGATTTTGTTGCAGAATCAATTTTTCTTCGGTCTAGCGACTTCTACCCAGCATGGAGGCAATAGTGAAGAAAGTTTTGCGTGATATTTTGTCCCTAATTCTGGCACTCACTTTGGCCGTTATTTTCTACGCACTGCCCCTGAAGGGAGAAATGTGTTCTACAATGATCTCTGCAGTTGATGGAGAAAACTTTTCGGCTTTACAGAAAAGGGCGATCTCCAGTTTCAGATCAACCTGTCGCAGAGAGTCACCCCTACAGAGTAAGTAATAATATTCTTTAATATCTTCTACACCCAATAAAATGTTCTTGAAAAGAATATTGGGGAGGGGGTTGGGGTTTGGGGGGTTACCGGATGAGTGTTGAAATAAACTTTACCAGTAGTTTTTAAGTAAAAGCTTATGTAGCTGAAAACACGGGAGAGTGAGAATATTAAGTTTGTAATTCAAAGACCGAGGTTCGTTTGTCCAATGATGATGAGTCTTTAAGATTTAATGATGAGAAATCGGTTAACAATGAGATAAAGACAATCGAGATTAAAACATATGTCTTACATACGCGATGAGACCATAAGATTCTGTATTGATCTTTGTCAATGACACAGGGAAGCCTATGTTATTGAACACAAAATATATATATATATTCATATAGGTTTTCCCGGCCAATTTCAACAAAAATCTATTCATTTTAACTCCTGGCTCATTCAATTTTGCTTGAAAACGAATGCTCCGTTGAATCAGCATTCAACAGTCAAAAGGAGTAATTCAATTTCACCAGTTTTAGCATTCACTGGTCAAAAAGATCATTAAATTCAATTTCGTAAAAGCCAGCCGCTAGAGCTGGTCAACCATTCAATTTAATTAAGGAGCAAACATTTTCCAAATGTTTGCATTCAAATTCAAATTCTATGTTATGTGCTTTCTGATTCGTAGCTGCCTAACGGCATACTTTGAGGGAAAACTCATTTCTACACAATAGTTTGGCGTTATCTACAACAGTGGAGGGGTGATCTGCTGCTAGAAGTGGCTCAGCAAAATATTGGACAAATAACTAATAAAAACATGCGTGAGATGGTATAGTCATAGCCAAACTTACATGCCAAGATGTCTAGCACGTCAAATAGATTAATTTGGTTTTACATTTTATAACGAACCTTTATAATTTTAAGCTTCTGTTTTCTTTAAAACATTTGTTAAACTCTAATTTGACATGGTCCGGACATTAGCAGAAAACAAAGACAACAACATAAAAACCAGGGCAACAAAATCTCAAGGCTATAAAGCAAAAGAATTAGTATTGCATTTCAAACTTATCGGGTACATGCTTTAACTTTAAGGAAAGCAAAAGGAACAACTATTTCAATTAAGATAAAACACATGATGTAAATAAAATGTAACGCCTCTTATAAAGGACAACTTATGTGCCAGTAAAGGTATTATGGTTTCCAGCTTATACGTAAAGCCATAACTCATGTTTAATTTGAATGCAAAGAAACGATTCGTTGCCCATAAACGAAAAAGAAAACTCAAACCAGCAACAAAATCATGTTCGCTTCGATGAGTCTTAATTTGAATGCATTAATTGTAAGTAGGTAGTAGAAATTCAACTTCAGAATGGTCAAAGTAGTCTTGAATGCCTACAAATGAATTAGAATAACTGAAACGAATCTGAACGAGAAAAACGAAATCATAATCCGTGCACGAAAACGCAATTGAATGCATTAATAGTTAAAAAGAAACCCTAGTTTGAGTGGATTAGGAGAAATTGCGTGAATTTGAATGCATGTTAATGAAATTGAACGCATTTTTGCTGAAATTGGCTGGGAATAAATAGTAAAAATAAAACAAATGATTACGACAATGTACACAAATAAAATTGAAAAAAAAAAAAAAATATATATTTGCTCGTGGTTTGACATTGAGTAATAAGTTACACCTTGATTCATATACATAAGTTATTTTTCATTTAAACACCAGGATCCATGATTACTTTAAGCGTAAGTTAACTGCATGCGCTGACAACTTGTATGACTGAGGGTGGTGGCCCCAACGTGACCGTGCGTCACACCCCTTCACCGTGTACGTGGCGCATTTCTACTAGAACGAGCGAGCGAAGCGCAAAGCCTTGCAGCGTTGGGTCCAGGGTCCGCTTTAGGGCACCGGAATTTTGTTTAATAATCGGTGCTCTCTTGGACACTACAGGTGCGTTTCAAACATTGTTTTTACCCAAATCAACTTTGCTTGACTTGCCTTCTAAAAATTGTGTTGTTAAAGTCTTGGGGGAAACCGGTCGGTTATAAATAAGGAGCCACACGACACACGTTTAAACAGCATTCTATAGTCAGGATGCAATTTGGTAGAACGACGAGCAAATGTGAAACATTGTGGCGTGGGATCCAGGGCCTGCTGAAGGGCCCCGTGAATTTTGAAAGATGCTCTCTGGTGCAATCTATGACTTTTCACAGGCAAATAACATCTTAATTTATATACAGATTTTTAAATTTTTTATTTTTTATTTTTTTGGGGGGGGGGGGGCTATTAAATAAAGGGGGGGCACATGATTGCTGTTTATGTAGAAACTTTGAGACGTTGTGCATGTTTTCATTTTTAATCCATGCTTAAGGAACATCAAAGTGATAAGATAGTTAATAAACAACAATTTTTTATTTTTTTTAATGGCCTGACGTTTCTACTCTAGCAGAGAAAGAGGGAAAAAGAGGGGGAGAGGGGGGGGGGGGGGGTGGGCAGAAAGTATACAGAAAACACAAGGGGTAAACAAATAATAATGAGACAAGGGGGGGTTGGAGAAATTGGAAACACGAAGGACAAAATGGAAGGTTGGAAGAGGGGGAAAATTAATTGGTTAGTAAATACGGGGCTAAAAAGATGAATATCTGTTTGAAAAGGGAGAAGGTAAAGACAAAATAATAAATGTCATTTCCTTCCTGATAGTCATGATAGTTTAAACGGTACAATTAATAGTAAAAATACCCACACAAACCGAGATCTCACATTTTTCATCGACATAATTAAACATAATTAACGTTCAAGCCATCACTTTTGACATTGAGCCCATCTCAAAATTAGTCTTTAGAAACGCACTTGAAATCATGTATACAAAATAATGTTTCAAACATTTTCCAAAAGGAAAGTGTTATTGTGTTATTTGGTCAACAATTTCCCGGGTTTTAGGGATGAACATATTAATTGAATATCTTTGGCCGTTGTGGGGCAGGTTTCGCGGTAGTCATAACAAAGTATTGCGCAGTTGTACAGTACTATAATTATTGTTTATTTCGTCATGTTGCTTTACCCTTCCCTCCCGCTTCCCGCTCCCTCTCCATCTCTTTTTGGGGGAGTCAAAATTTCCCGGGGCACCCGGGGCACGTGCCCCCACGGCTCCTCCTGGATCTGCTTATGTTTGTTAAAAATAACATGCAATCTGGTAAAATCATTGGCACTCAACACTTGAACTCTTCACAGTCCATTTGGGGATTGAAAATCGAAATGTGATAAAAGGGGAGACTTTTCAGGCCCGTAGAAAGCTCCACAACTTTTAGTCTGGCGCATTTGAGAAGAGGAGTTGTTGGGAGTCAATGCGAGTGCGAAGCGCGAAGCCATTACGGCGTGGGGTCCGGGGCCCGCTGAAGGGCCCGACAATCTTTTCATTCTAGATGCTTTGTGGTGCAATATGACGTAACTCCTTGCCATTTTCCCCTCATTTTTTGAGCAAACATAGAGATTCATTTTTATTGGTTTACTCTCTAATAAAGTATCTTAAGTACTCACATTTCAACCCAAATCTAAATAGGGAGGGTGGAGGTGCTGTATGTACTGATAAGGGAATCAATGTGTGGTGAAGTGGTGAAGAGGTTTTAAACTAGTGGTTTAAACCCGCCGAGGCCTGGTTCTTGATAATTTTTACCGAGACGAAGTCGAGGTAAAACTTTCAAGAACCAAACCGATTCAACACACTTTGATTCCCATTCATTAATATCTTCCCCTTGAAAATAGACAAAAACCTGTAAAAAGTTGAGAACAAATCGGACAGTTTTGCCCCTTTGGTCGTCCGCAGCTCATTTCGATTCTGCGTTAAATTCCTAGACCCATTGCACAACGCGTAACGCACGTTCGAACTCTATGATTTTGTGTACAGTTTGACTTCCAAAATGGAAGGGCGCGTATCATGTGTGAATGTGCGTTCCGCGTTGTGCAAACTGTTTAAACACTTCCAGCCGTGTTTATATCACACGTTTAAACATGGCCACGTGTTGTCCCTTCGACCAATCGGAATAGATAAACTGTCCCAGGTATTTATAAATGCATCTATAAATATCTCTGGACTTAATTACATAATGGGGGCGCTACAAATTATAAGCTACAACAGGTCATAATTAAGGCCACTTCACTACTGTTGAGATTTTGTAAGCTCAAGCAAAACTTAGAGATGCACCTGCCTGTAGAAAAAAAAAATAATAATAATAATGTGCCGATTTTTGGCATCATAGCCAGTACTTGTGAACCTCGCTGGTTGTAGGATCTGGGCCAATTTGGGGTAATACTACTCAATGAAAACGCGTTGAAATTATAACTGTGCTAAGCGTAATTATCATCAATGCCCATCTCAGAATCAGACAGCTTTATTATTACTCAAATCCCCCCCCCTAAAAAAAAAAAAAAAAAAAATGTAAAAGTAAAAAAACAAAAACAAACAAACCTAAAACAGAAAAAGGCATACAGGACTACCCTTTTTGCTTAGACCTTATGGCTATCTGTTTTTGATTTGCAGTTATGGCTTTCCATAGTTTTCCAACTTCGGGCTGTGACGTTGCAATAGAAAGGTCTACAAGGATTTTGTCATGATGTCGATTGACCTCAGGGCAAGGTCAAACGCATAATTATAACGTTTATTTTTTTACATATTTTTTAACTCCTGTGTAGTAGTTATAACATTTCCTACAGTGTTCAAAACCGACCACCATTTATTAGCTGTTCCGACGTGTTAGTCGGAACAGCTATTGTTTTCGTCAAGATTTTTATTTTTTTATTAGGTGTTCGGGCACGTTTATTTTTTTAACGTTTATCTTTTAATAACATTTCCTACAGTGTTCAAAACCGACCACTATTTATTTCATATTTTTATCCTTGAATGAGGACTGAATTGATTGCTTTCTCATGCATTTTTTTCACCTACATTTGTCATTATGTGGGTGAGCAAGTTGTCTGTCAAATTTGAGCAACATCCCCTATTTTCTATGCCTTATAATATTTTTCTCTCAAAACATTTTCAAAGGAGTATTTCACCACTTTTAAAAGTTGTAAACATAGTAGAATACTTGTCAACCTGTGTATGTATATTTTCAAAGGTAATTTCCTTCAAACTATTATGATAAAACTACTCGGGTGTATCAGTTAAATCTGCTTGTTCATAAGTTGTTATCTTTTATAATCCACATAATGACACTTGTAATCCCATTTGCGAATTTTACTATACATGCCCCTAACAATTTCCCCTAGCTGCATGAGCTATCAGGAAATCACCCCACCCCCACCCCAACAATCAACTTGTACTCACTGGTACTCACTGGTAGCTGCATAAGAGGTCGTGCATTCAAAGTGGTGTCCAAAATTTGTTATTAGTAGACCTAAGTAAACTCAGTATTGACCTTCTGCTGTTGTATGTCTCCTAAATTATCAGTCTCTAAAAAGATATCCACACCGCTGATATTTTAAAGTTGGTCTTTAATACAAATTGTAAAAACAAAACAGTAATTAACTCATTCTAAATAAACTGAACTTCATTGAGGAGTCTATAAGATGCGTAAAAGGTATAACCAATTTTTATAACACCTTGGTATTTTTTTTATAGATCTGCATTATTGTGCACATTTCTTTTTATTTCGTTATATTTAACATAAAAGTGTAGTTAAAAAAAATTATGGATGCATTACTGGGCACATGTCTTGTTATGTCTTTATATTTCTTTATATTTAAATTAACATAAAAGTGTGGTTAAAACAATTAAATGCTTTTATGGATGCAATATCGGGCACTTTTCATTTCATTTCATTTCATTGTAATTGACATAAAAATGTGGCACAATACGGTCTTTCCAAAAAAAAAATTATAGATAGATCTGCAAAATTGGGCACAATTCATTTCATTTCTTTATATTAAACATAAAAGTAAGATTAAAACACTTTTAAAATGCTCTTATAAAATGTACTATTGGGCACATTTCATTTAATTTCATTAAAAGTAACATGAAAATGTGCTTAAAAAGCACAATACTTCTAAAATCACTTCTATAGATGCTTTATTGCTGGGCAGTAAGCGGGTGAAAACCTAGCTACAGATCAAACACAAGAAAAGGTTGTATTTAGGGGGGGGGGGGGCGTTGAGGCTGTGATCGTTTCCTCATGAGACTTCTGCTAGTTTTTATTAGGCCTTGAATGACAACGAATGTTTTTTTGAGATAGTTGTCATTCCGATCCATTGTATGTTTCGTCTCAGGCAATGAGTCTATAATTTATGACACTTTTTAAAAACAAAGGTTTCAAGAAAAGGCCGGTCGTCGTTCTCCCCCCCCCCCCCCCCGCCCCCCAAATGAAATCACGCGTGGGGGAAGTCCTTCAAAGCACAGTAACAATTAAAAAGTGACACATTTGATAAAACACTACATGCAAAGTCAAAAGAAAAAATGAAAACTCTTAAAGTTGATTTAAAAAAAAACACAAAGGGTTTTCAAAAGTTTATTTTTATGCCTTGGATGGCAAAATGTTAAGTTCTTGAGTGAAATGAGCATTTGGACGTTATCCCTTGCCCATACTGACAAAAAGTGAGCCCTCTGTTGATAATGAGCAAGAATTTGAATTTTACGGCAGAACTCCCAAACAAATTTAAAATCATTTTTAAATGTGTTTTTCTAAGTTTATTCTTCCTATTTGTCAACAATTTGGAAAACATTTTTTATTTTATTTTGGCTTTTAAGGTTCAGTTATGAAACGCGCAAAAGATGTTGCTCACCACATAATGATAATTAACAGGGTCAATTCGGTTAATTAAAAAATAACGGTAATTCCTAGAAAAGAACAAGTTATTGTTCTAAAACCTCATTCTGGTTTTAAAACATCATTTATGGATTAGTTTCGTATAAGTGTCCATTGCCAAATTGTAGATAGTTAAAATTCGGGGAGCCACAGAATGACACTGTTTTTGTTCAAATTTATCAACAAAAATGGCCTCTGAAAAGATTTGTTTTTCTGAAAACCAATGATTCGAAATAATTAAGTTTTACTTTTAAGATTTGTTTTTCTGAAAACCAATCATTCGAAATAATTAAGTTTTACTTTTATTGTTATCATGGCAATATTTTCCAACAGTGCTGCATCAAAAGTCAGCTCTGAGTTCCGCACTCACAAAATCATATACGTTTCGAGCACTTGGTTCATAGGTGCCACAAATTCAGCCACGCGTACACAAACTAATGGGTATACATACATAGGTTTCAGACAGACGTTTTAGGAACCGTAACAAATTGGCCGTAGTCGCAAACTGAATTATTTTACCGGGGATCAAATTGGAATACTTTATTCTACCTCCTTTTGGAAAATAATCAGAAAAAATAATCATCTTGTTACAGTTTATGAGCTTAAACCACATACTGAGAAAGTGTGTGCTCATATGTTCTCTAACAGTCTGTGGATTATTCTCTGGATAATTTTAAAACGGTTTTAAGTGGAAATAATTTCATAATTTTTAGGATAATTAAAATCACTAACATAATTGTTGATCAGCAGGGCACAGTAATAATCATTCAGTAAAAAAGACGATTGTTACCGAGGTGATGAATAAACATCAGGTACACAATCTGCACCCCCCCCCCCCCCCCCCCCCATCAAACGTTTTCCAGTATTCCGATACAACTAAACATTCTGACTTTGGTCATCAATCGGTGTAGCGTCATAGTCATGAAAGCATACAGAAAACGCAAGGGGGTAAACAAAGAATAATGAGGCAAGGGGGGAGGGGTGGAGGGAAGGGGCTGGTTTTACAAAAAGAAAATGGAAACACGAAGGACAAAATGGAAGGTTGAATGAGAGGGAAAATTAATTAATTAGTAAATAAGGGTGACTAAAAAGATATCTGTTTGAAAAGGAGAAGGCAAAGACAAAAGGTTTTAAGTCATTTCCTTCATGATAATCATGATAGTTTAAAACGGTACAATTAATAGCACAAACGTTAAAGCCATCACTTTTGACGTTGAGCCCACCTCAAAATTAGTCCGTTCATCAAATTGACCCATAGTTTTTAGGTACGCACGTGGAATCATGTTTACAAAATAATGTATCAATTTTTTCCAAATGGAAAGTGTTATTTGGGCAATAGTTTTCCAGTTTATATGGATGAAAATATCAATTGAATATCTTTGGCCGTTGTGGGGCAGGTTTTGCGGTTGTTACGTACTGAAAAGCACGAAAGCGATATTTGTATAAAACGGGACAAGAACAAAGACCTTGAAAGTAAAAGCACAGAAGCAATCAATGAAATACATTCAGAATGATATTTAATACATAAACCAATAAGCAGAACAATGAGTTAAAGCAAAAAATAATGGCGGTAATGCCACATAAATTACAGAGCAGTTAATAAAGCAGGATTTAAGCAAAACAGAGGCAAAACTGAATGGTAAGCCGGCAAAGATAAATAAAAACAAGTAATATTTACCTTAAGGAGGCTTAAAGATATGCCCCCACCCAGTCAGTTCCCTAACAAGATTTATATAGTGCAGACGTTAGGCCCAGCATCTCCAACACCAGATCAGCCCACAATCACAGGTAGGTGGGTAGACGTTGACCCAGGAGTTCAGCTCAGGAGCCACGACAGTCCAGGGTCCGGTCCAGCAGCACCGTCACTCTTGGTCACGATCCATTGGTGGAGAGGGAGGAAGTCATCGAAGACGGAGGAGATGCGGGCCCAACGCTGCACCACAACGGGTCGTACTATGTGTATGCCTGCATGGGCACTGACTGAGGACCACACAAAAGGTGGTCAAGCCTTTTAAAGGGTCTTACCCGCGCGTAGCCATAAAGACATTCCATAAAAGAAAAGGAACAAGTGGGGAGGGAAGTATGTCAGGAATGGGGTCGTAAACACGGTAGTCATAACAAATTGCGCAGTTGTACAACAATAATTATTGTTTATTTCGTAATGTTGCTTTACCCTTCCCTCCCGCTTCCCCCTCCCTCTCCTCCCCTCTTTTTGGGGAGTCAAAATTACCCGGGGCACCCGGGGAACTCGGGGCACGTGCCCCCACGGCTCCTCCTGGATCTGCTTATGTTTGTTAAAAATATAGGTTTTCTCGGTCAAATTCAGCAAATGAGCAGCCGATTTAATTTTCGTGCGTTCGAATTAAAGCTATTTTGCCTCTCCAGTTTTTACTGCGTTTCAAATTCAGAATTCGGTCATTCAATTTCGTTTTGAGGCATTCAAATTCCTTTAGCACTGTGTTCAATTTAGTATATCGTCATTCGTTTTCGTGACGCACAATCATCATTCAATTTAGCAAAGCTGGTTCGACTGGAAATTTTTACTGATTTATTTTTTCAATCTCGTAAAGAGGCAATCAATTTCGCTAAATGAGAACTCAAATAAGTACGATAACGAAAGGCGACTAAACAGATACACTGTATACAAGGCATCTGTTTTGTATCTTCAATTTAATTCAGGCAAACGTTTTTTCTTTCTTTATTTATGTTTCCAGTAGATTCTGCATGGGGCCCATTATGTTTGTTTTCTTCTTTGTTTTCTTCTTTATTCTTTTTTGTGATTTTGTTGGGGGGATCTTTATTGGTTAACTGATAAAGACCTAATTTTGTATGTTTTTGAATGGGGTGTTTCTTTATGTTTTCCCTGGTTTCTTATTGTTTATGTTGTTTCTTCCTCAACCATCAATCTGTTGGCGTGCCAGACATCTTGGCATTTATGTATGGGTATGGTTGTACCACTGCTGTGGACTTGTTGACTTCAAGATGACCGCAAGCTCAAGGTAGTCTTGCTCGTTTCCCTCGAAGGCCTCAATCAAACTTTCTCGATCTTCCTGGGACACTCTTGCGTAGCGACCACGAGCTGCCATTTCTAGAAAAATGCGTTTAAAACTGTAGCGAAAGCTCGTCTTCGAGGTACATCGGCAAAGTAACTCAATTGCCAATAAGTGAACCGTGTTTATGCCTTTAACATTCGAAAGGAAACGAAAGTTTAACAGAGCGTTTTTTAGATTGTACAAATTACAGAAATGACTGCCCAAAAATGAATTTGAATGACTCAAAAAAGCTCCTGCGAATTTGAATGCTGCTTTGATGAATTGTTAAATTGAACGATTATTTTGTTAAATCGAATGACGCAACAGTACATTTGACTTGTCATAAAACGTAATCGAATGACCCTTTTCAGTAGCATTCGATTTCGCGCGAAATAGAATGGTTCGGTGGTTAAATTGGCTGCTCATTTGCCGAAATTGACCGAGAAAACCTATAAAAACAGGCCAGTCTGGTGAACTCATGGCACTCAACACTTGAACTCTTCACAGTCCATTTGGGGATTGAAAATCGAAATGTGATAAAAGGGGAGACTCTTCAGGCCCGTAGAAAGCTCCAAAACTTTTAGTCTGGCCCATTTGAGAAGAGGAGTTAATGTGAGTCAATGCGAGTGCGAAGCGCGAAGCCATTACGGCGTGGGGTCCGGGGCCAGACGAAGGGCCCGACAATCTTTTCATTCGAGATGCTTTGCGGTGCAGTATGATCCAATTCCTTGCCATTTTCCCCTCATTAGCACCACACATTAATATTCATTTTTATTGGTTTACTGTCTAATAAAGTATCTTAAGTTCCCACATTTCAACCCAAATCTAAATAGGGAGGGGAGGTGCATCTATCAATATCCCTGGACTTAATCGCACAATGAGGGCGCTATATAAGCCACAACAGGTCATAATTAAGGCCACTTCACTACTGTTGAGATTTTGTGGCTCAAGCAAAACTTAGAGATGCACCTGCCTGAAGAAAAACAAATATAATAATAATAATAATGTGCCGATTTTTGGTGGTCGGATCTGGGCCAATTTGGGGTAAAACTACTCAATGAAAACGCGTTGAAATTATAACTCTGCTAAGCATAATTATCATCAATGCCCATCTCAGAATCAGACAGCTTTATTATTACTCAAATCCCCCCCTAAACCCACCCCCCCCCCCCCCCCAAAATAAAAAATAAAATAAAAAATAAAACAGAAAAAGGCATACAGGACTGCCCTTTTTGCTTTGACCTAGATGCAAACAAATCACCTAAACAGTCATGTAGATGTAATGAACAAACCACGGTCTACACTTTACATTAGAGCAATAACGGAATTTTTTCCCTTCTCCCTTTCTTGAGTCTTTTTAAAAAATTTGTTTTCCCCGTTTCTTTTCTTTTCTTCTTTCCTTTCTTTCTATCGTTCATTTGTTTTCCTTTCACTATTTATCCCCTTCCCCCTTCAATGATGGTTGGGGTGCCTCCTTTTCCCCCTGTGGCGCCGCCCCTGTTCATGAAGGTTTTACTGGGGGAGCGTTGAAGATGTTAAAACGAATTAAACATACATAATGTATAATCTATTCTTATTTTTTCACCGTCTGAGAAAGGGCTGATAATGCAATTTTTTACAGAGTCCATTCGCATTAACCAAATTAAATGGTTGTTAATCTAGCAACAAAATACTGCTTTTAATTAAGCGAAGGTTGGTGTAAAACGCTGTTCTCTCTTAATATTGACATTTTCATCGTGGGAGAACGAAAAACCACACATCAACGAGGAGGCAGCGGCTACATGTGATCATTGCTGTGTGATGACAATGGGATTTTACAACGTACATCATCCCAATTGATCATCGATGAACTGGGGAATTTTCCACAAGATCAGAAACTGTTTTTTCCACTAAAAATTATGGATACTTTGGGGTAATAATATCCGACATCATCAGAGACTTCTTCAAATACTTTTGTTGGGTTTCCATCAAAAAAAAAATCTATATTTAAAAAAATAAAAAATTCGTTGATACTACTGTCCCATATCTACCTGTTTATGTTGTCATGTAAGAAATGACGTCAACAGTTTGGACGACAATATCTGCATCGGTGTGTGACTCAGTGCTTACAGTACCCCCAAAGTCAGCCTACATCTTATCTGGCCGCTTCTCTCAAACAAAACAGTTGACATTTAGCAAATTATCTTGTCATTGATTAAAAAACATAACAACAACAACTTAAGTTCTGTAAATTTGTTTTTTTATAATTTTGTAAATGTTTAAGTTTTTTCGAATTTATAAAACCGGACTAAGATTGGACGACGGTTTTCTTTCACATGACAGTAATCTTAGATGGAACTTCTTGTTTATATTTATTTCATTTTAGAAACGTCATCGCTGCTCGAGGAGACGTCAACGCTCGAGGTAACGTCAACGCTCGAGATGACGTCAACGCTCGAGGAGAAGTTAACATCTACATCGGTGTGTGACACAGTAGTGCTTACAGTGACCCAACCTGAGCCTACATATTATCTGGTCGCTTCTCTCAACGAGCAATCAGTCTGGGTACTAGACTTCAGTCTTTCGATGAATGCAAAGGGAATTATTTTCCTCAGTCGCACCAACGATGGAACAGACGACATGTTTAAGATAAGTAAGTGACTGTAATGATATCATTGGAGTTACTCAACGATACCTTCTTTTTTACCAACTTCTGTAATTGTCGATTCTGCTCAAATTTCATAACTAATCTTTTATTGCAAATATCAATGAGTAAAACAAGCTGAAAATTTAGAAATGTTGACTTCTTCAAATACTTTTGTTGGGTTTCCATCAAAAAAAAAATCTATATTTAAAAAAATAAAAAATTCGTTGATACTACTGTCCCATATCTACCTGTTTATGTTGTCATGTAAGAAATGACGTCAACAGTTTGGACGACAATATCTGCATCGGTGTGTGACTCAGTGCTTACAGTACCCCCAAAGTCAGCCTACATCTTATCTGGCCGCTTCTCTCAAACAAAACAGTTGACATTTAGCAAATTATCTTGTCATTGATTAAAAAACATAACAACAACAACTTAAGTTCTGTAAATTTGTTTTTTTATAATTTTGTAAATGTTTAAGTTTTTTCGAATTTATAAAACCGGACTAAGATTGGACGACGGTTTTCTTTCACATGACAGTAATCTTAGATGGAACTTCTTGTTTATATTTATTTCATTTTAGAAACGTCATCGCTGCTCGAGGTGACGTCAACGCTCGAGGTGACGTCAACGCTCGAGGTGACGTCAACGCTCGAGGAGAAGTTAACATCTACATCGGTGTGTGACACAGTAGTGCTTACAGTGACCCAAGATCAGCCTACATCTTATCTGGCCGCTTCTCTCAACGAGCGATCAGTCTGGGTTCTACACTTCAGTCTTTCGATGAATGCAAAGGGAATTATTTTCCTCAGTCGCACCAACGATGGAACAGACGACATGTTTAAGATAAGTAAGTGACTGTAATGATATCATTGGGGTTACTCAATTATACCTTCTTTTTTACCAACTTCTGTAATTGTCGATTCTGCTCAAATTTCATAACTAATCTTTTATTGCAAATATCAATGAGTAAAACAAGCTGAACATTTTTGATTTAGAAATGTTGACTTTGAAAATAAACTTTTTTATACTTGTCGCTGTAGAGTACTGTCGAGATTGATGACTCCATCAATTTTGTTTATTAGGCCATAAACCAACTGTCCTTTCATGCACTAAAGCTGTTTCCAAATTCTCTGTCAAATTTACTGCACAGTTCAAAATAGAAATTGTTATTTTGTCAGGTTCACTTCAACTTTCGGTTTGAACCATAATACAAGGTCAAAATGGGGGTCATATAGCATTTGTAAGAAGTAAAACATAAAAGAGAAAGAGAAAAGATTTACACTTAAACATAAGTGAAATAGCCTTTAAAACACTAGAAAGTATGTATTATCATTGGTTTTGCAGTCATCCAAATGAGTCAAATAGAAGTACGAACTCCATCAGATGGACAAGTCGTACCACCCGTTACTGTGAGTATCGGTACAGCTCGACACACCTTGACCATTGGAGATGGGGAACTGAAACTCGACACTACCATCCTGGGCGAGAAACCCGAGCTGGACTTAACTGGATTGGCCTTTGTCAAGCTTGAAAGTGATTCAGGTATTAGTTGTGTTTGGACTCTTCATGGAGTCCCGTGTTCCTGGAATCCAAAATAAATTGTTTTGCTTTGTGTTTATTTTTATCAGAAGACCATGATCGAATAATGATGATTTAAAAAAATTTAATAATAATAATAATGTTATTAATTTTAAAGCATTTTCAATGACTATCTAAGAACATTGAGTAGCATTAATTTGTTCAACTTAAACTCAATGTCACCAGACTAGACCAGAAACATTTGTAATATCAAAACTTGTCGCAATCGTGTAAAACAATGTCTAAACTTTGACCAACGTCAGAAGAAATAATGAGTTAATTGATCTAATACATTATGTTGATGTTAAATGTAAGTAAAGAATACCACGTAAAGGTTTGTACATTCAAGAGGTATTGGGTTGGTTAGGGTTAGGAAGAATGTTTTGCAGCGTTTTTGATTTGGTGTGGCTAGCACCATTTATCTACGGTGTAGTGCAAATAGGCAAGTTGTCTTTGCATATTTTCTCTTTTCAGCTTTTTTATTAATCATAATTTTCACTGTGTTTTGAGATTGAAATAAAAAAATGCTTTCTAAAAGTCATATTTCCTTTTTTAGTAGAAAAGTACGAATGTAAAAATGTTTCAAGTAATAAATCACAAGGCAAAACTGACTGGATGAATGTTACATGATTTGTGGTTAAAAAACTCCGGATTCACATGCCGGCGCTCTACCAACTTGAGCTATCCAGCCCTATGTTGGCGGTTTCCCTATTTTGTCAATATCTTTGTTCGGGGTGTCAGTCAGAAGCCATACAACCGTTCACTGCCATAATTATAGCCAGGGATCACACCCAAGTTTACGATACAACCTGGGAAGTGGCAGACAGGGGATCACCTAATGGAAACATTTGTCACAGGATTTGTTGTAGCCTTATTGTTATTAACCCTTTTCTCTGTTTTAGCTCAAATAATTGTCTAAGAAAAGTATTTATTCCGTGCTTAGTACAAAGTCTGCTTGAAAAAACAAACAACAACCTATATGCCAATCTTTTGTTTCATTTTAGTTAATTGTTGAAAAAAAAAAAAAAAAAACTTTTGTCGGGATTATGTGTCAGTAGGATTATCAGGCTTATTCCGATTGTGTGGCAATCAAAATAAAATTAAAAAAAATTCTTTCAAAAGTCGTATTTCCATTTTTAGTAGAAAAGTTTGAATGTAAAAATTTGTCACAAGACATGTTTCGCAGCCTCTGTTTTAGTTTAAAAAATTGGTTTCAGAAAAGTGTGAATCCCGTTTTTATAACAAAGTTTGCTTGAAAAAACCCTGCTAATCTCTTGTGTTGTTTTAGTAAAATTTTGTGAAATAAAAGATAGATAATGTTCGAACGTTCTCTGCTTTGAGAAACTAACTTTTAAATGTATTGTACAGGATTGGTTGAGCTGACAAAATAGTCGCTGACATTGTTCATGTTTTGAGTGAGCAACCATGAACCAGCTGTGAACAATTGTGTGAGTCAGGATAAAATAGTGAACAAAACATGCACACTTTTCAGCATATTTTCCTTAATTTAGGTTGTAACAACCAAAATCAGCTGATATTTTTTGAACATTTTCTTTCTATATTTTTCAAATAAAGTTTTCTCGAATATCATGACTTTTTTTTCAAACGGAATTGTTAGACAAAAAAGTGCTTGTAGTATAAACCTCATATAGGTAAGCTTTCAGTCTAAAATAAAACAATTATGTTTTAATCCTTACCAGCCCTGTAAAACATTTAGTCAAACCAGAAAGGGGACAAAATGGCGCAGAATCTGAGTTAAAAACCCATTTCTTAACAACTCCCCGGGTCAGCCGGACCCGGGGTCAGCCGGACCCGGGGTCAGGGCCCCTAGGACCCGGGATCCAGGTCAATTTTGACCCGGGAGTTTTAAAGTGCGAAACTGAGATGATGTAGTTTTGAACGCTTTAAGGTTATTAAGAATATTTTGCATTTCGTATAATGCTTTAATGTAAATATCTGGACCATGGCAACCTGGATAAACAATAACGTTATGAATGTAACTCTTTATGTGTAAATTATCCAATAATTTTAGGCTTTAGTTCACTATTCCTCACTTTCCAGTACATTTTATTCACTGTATATTATTTAAAAACATAAGTTGCTTATGTATTGGTACGTGTTCGGAACACATCGGGGAGTAGAGAATTGCGGCTGTGCTGATTTTTGACATCACATGCTAAACCTTCTCCTATGAGGTTTTAAAATTTAAGGTTTTTTGGAAAAAAAAGAAGAAGCATCAAGTTCATGATGTAAATTTGCAAGGTGTTCGGAACAATAAAGATTTGCTGTGCTACAACTTAATTTTGTGTATCACATGGTTTACCTTCTTGTTTAGGTTTGACTTTTTGGGAAACTGATATTACTGCACGGACGATCTTATTAATTTACTTTACCAGAAAAATCAGTTGTATTCATTTACGAATGCAGCGTCAATAATGGTCAAACAACCGAATGGATGCTTACAGAGAAAGTATACGTTTTATTCTTATTAAGACCCAGAAAAACTACTTTTCTACAAATATAATTCAGAAGATTAAGAAGTTATTTAAACAAATAAATAAATGGTTAATGTTTGTCGGGGTTAGTGTGTCAGTATTACTAGGCTTATTTCGATTGTGTGGCAATTGAAATAAGCAGCAGTAGTTTGGCGGTCTTCGAATCTTGATTGTAATTCAGAGGCTAGGCTATATTCTCTGTAGGATTGGTGTTGGTATACATTTTATAATCAACAAGCTTTCAGCTTCGATACAACGCTTTATTGATAACCGCAAATTAATCTTTAGAATAATATTGTCAGTATAATTTCCTAACGTGATGCCGTGAAGAACAAAGTCATTTATTTTTCACTGAAAGTTGAATAAAGTTTTAGATCATCATAGTAGGCCTATATTCAATTCAAAAATAACAATTGGCACAATACAGAAAAATAATAATAAACATTGTGGTAGATTAACCATTGAAATTACAATTTGAAATATTATCATTGGAGATATAAATTCTGTATTGTAAAGTACTTTCTGAGTATTAACGGGATTGGACCACTCTCATTAGTTTTTATTGTACACATAAAATCGACCAATTAAAAGCATAAGATTAACAATCTTCCACCTACTAACACTCTGTTTGACCAAATAGGCTAGAATGACTTCCTTGCCCAAAGTATTTATGTTAGTTTTATCCTTAATCCAAGCAACTACTGAGTTCCAGAAAGAAAATTGTCTACTCCATTAGCGCGAACGCCGAACTTTCCTCTTTAAATTAACAAGTGAAAGAAATTGGCCATCATTGTGTAAAAGACCACAAATGACATTGGCACCATGCAGACTCCCATTGCGTATAATACACTTCTTTACCAACTTGAGTATTACCATTGTATAATATACATGTAAAATGCCCTCCAGAACCCCCTTATTGATTGGAGAATGCAACTGTGTGAACGTAGATCATGCAACGTTTGATTTTTTAAGTGAAGAACAAAGCATTTAAGTAAAATACATATAGGAGGGTTAGGAATAGTTCAAATGAGATAAGTAGGCCTATAGTTTAGTAAGGAAAACGATTTAACCCCCTTGTCCCAGCACCGCCCGAGTTTGCTGAAACGATGTTTAGATTTCAAGACACAAGCAGTAAATTACTTGAATCGTGGTTCAAATTTTCAAAAGACACCCAAGGATAATTATTTAGGCCCTTTGTGTGTTTTTTCTTTTTTTTCTTGATAGTGAATATTGTCATTGAATAACCTAATTCCCTATAGGGAACAATAAGTGTCTCTCGTTAACGGCTGCCGGTAATTTTTATGGCCATTATTTTTCTTAAGGTTAAAATGAACACAATAGTTTTTGAAGCCGTTCATCTGGCATCAAATGCTCATAGGCCAAAAGTCTTTGATAGTATCATCACAATGAATAAATAATTACTCATTTTTTGGTTACAAATGAGCGTGGTTTTGGTGAATGCTACAAAATGTCATCATCATTAGCATTACATCATCATCATCAATTGTGACAAGTCATGTGTGAAGGGGAAAACTATAATTTATTTATATTAACGATTGCCATTGACTTGACTAATGCGTACCACAGACTATAATTGTATTTTGGTGTTACTTTTTATTGCAATATTTGCAAGCTTGTGAGTGTTTCCTCCTACCGCATGTTATGGTGTACCACTTTGGGCGGCTGGGCGGTCCAGTGGCAAAAAGGTTAACTACAGTCACTGTGAATAAGTACACTTATATTCATATACAAATATGATTACGTAAAATTAAAGTAATCTTATCTAAATTTAAAGCAAAATCATAAAGTCTGGGTCGGTAGAACACCCAATCTGAAAAGCATGGGTAGCCTTCCTACCCAATGAAGAACATTCATTATTATTTTCAGAAAATTCGTTTTCAGAACATTCATAAACAAAAACAGTGTCGTCGGCTGGAAATCTTTGCCGTCAATTCAAATTCCCTTTGTGTGCCCATGTTATTACATAACATCATATTTTGAGCATCAGCATATAAAAGAATGGCTTAAGGCCACCCCCTTGCCACAACCCCCCCTAGTTTGACTAAAGTCAAACAAAAAAATTAACGAGAAAATTATTTTTAAAAAGAGTACTTTTTTTAAATCGATGGAAACGAAAAGAGCAGAACTATTATACACAGCTAATGTTCCCATATAAAGCTACCACCATAACCCTTTTTCTATCATGAATAATGTGGTAGGCCTTTAAGCAAATCTTCAGTCGCCCATTAGTACAAGCATATGCAATTTTATGGCGTGAACATTGATTGACATAGGCCTAACTGTTTTTACTAAACGGGGTTTATCCCCTTTTAATTTTGCAGGAGGGTAACAATCCCGTATTTTGCAGTTACTCATGAAAGCTTGCAGAAAATAGGTACAATAATTGAGCGAACGTAAATATCACGACAAATAAGTGATTTTTTTTTGTAATTTTCGAAACTAACACCATCAGAACTAGGAGTTTTGCCGGTCTTTTATACTGTTTTTAAAACAAGCTCATTTCCTTCCCTAAAATAACATAGGGCCAATTCAATACGGTGGTAAGGGAGTCACGAACTAAAAGACTGACCATGATGATGTTCAGCATGACTAATAGAGCACTAGTTTAAACGTAAGTCACTAGTGCGCGTTCAAACTTTCAACCTTGTTCACGTGACCAATGGCCGCACTCATGCCAGAACCTGCGTATGAAATGTACGCGCGTCCGATCTAGGTATTATAATAATATGGTGCAGCCACGTCTGCTTGCGGCAAGAAGCTAAAACATGCATTATTCATAAATATGTCTGTTGGTTCTGCTGCAACTGAGCTGGAAAAAAAAATATATCGCATGTGTTTAAAACGGTTGGTATTTGGTAACGTATCTTTTCGAGGCAACTGAGATTTGAGCTATTTTTACCAGAACAGGAAACCGCCTGCACGTCTCTTGCTTGAATTGTGTTGCAGAATCAGATTTTCTTCGGCCTTAGCGACTTCTACCGAGCATGGAAGCGATAGTGAAGAAAGTTTTGCGTGATATTTTGTCCCTAATTCTGGCACTCACTTTGGCCGTGACTTTCTATGTCCTGCCCCTGAAGGGAGAAATGTGTTCTACAATGATCTCTGCAGTTGATGGAGAAAACTTTTCGGCTTTACAGAAAAGGGCGATCTCCAGTTTCAGATCAACCTGTCGCAGAGAGTCACCCTTACAGAGTAAGTAATGTTATTTTAAAATATTTTCTACACCCAATAAAATAAACTGTTCTTGAAAAGTATATTGGGGAGGGGGTTGGAGGTGGTGTGAGTAGGTATACACATTCAAACCGGGGACCTATAACAAATAGGTCCACGGTTGGGAAAGGTCCACGGTTGGAGATCGTGTACAAAACCAATGGAGGTTTTGCAAAAAAGTTAGAGTATAAACAAAAGAGGGACAATAGGAGGTCCTCGATTGCAGGTGTTTACACATTTGTGTGGGTGTGTACAACATTGGAAGAGTAAAAATATAAATGTTCAAGTATTTGCACACAACTTGGGCTACATGATATGAAGATGGTCATGCTGGGAAACTCCCTTTGAAATATTTTTGCTTGAAATTAGTTGTGATCTTGCGAGTCAAAAACTCACTGTTTAAAACAGTGAAAATATTTAAGGTTTTTTCCCACTTTTTTTTTCCCGTGACTCCAATGACTGATTGAGCTTAAACTTTCATTTTATTATTTCGTTTATACGTTGGGTCACATCAGGTGTGGATACAGGTCTTTAACAATTACATTGTTACACGTGCTTTGAACAAGAATTCAAGACAACTAAAAACGCAGACAAATTAAAGCGAACCAAATTAGAAATAACAACTTACTTATTTTCACCACAAATTCATCCCCAACGTCCGTTCGAGTCAAATAAATGACTCCCTTTGCATCTTTAGGCGAAAAACTGAAGTCTAGTTCCCAGAGTCCACTGTCGTTAATCGTAAAGGCAATTGGATGCGCCTTTTGCTGGTGCTCTTGTGTAACATTAATGACGTCACAAATATCTATGGCAAACAAATTTACAAAGATGCAATAATATAACAGGGCTCATAGCCCAGCGTATATTGTTTCGTAAAAACGGTTGTTGGCTAATAAACACCACTTCTCAACTTGCCCTGTGGGCTACTAAAAACTGTACTTGAATAATGCTCGACGAATACCTTCAATTTCGAATAAGAATAATACATTTTTTAAATGTGTTAATTTATTTTTTAGTAGGCCTATGTGAATGTAACTTCATTTGACCATTAATCTGATTGTGATTGCTTTTAATACATCAGAAATGCATTTGTGAAAATGCTTGTTCAAAATATGGATTATTTAAACTTCCTGGTAGAAAGTAACGCACACTTTACTAGCCGCTGGGCTACTTGCAAAAAGCTTAAGCGCAATACCTGTACAAAATAATACATGATTTACAAAAGACGAAAAGAACCAGTTTTACGACCTTAATTATTTAAATTGAAGGAAAACAATTAAAATCAGCTGATTATGAACTGAACATAACGACGATCCATGCGTACCTGTGGTGTTCTTGGACGGAGGATTTGAAGCAATGGTTGCCGGGGTTTCCATGTTCATTCCCCCGTCGCATTCCTCACTGTCCTCGCATGGATCTCTTTCAATCAACACCCAATTAAAATGGCCGTCTTCGGATTCATGACCGATGTAACACCCGTCGGCCATAACTGTTAGTTAAATTTAATATAATAATAAAATATAATTAGCTGCTGCAAACTGCTTACCAACTTAAGAAACCTGCGTTACAAATTATTTCAATATTTGTGATCAATAATGTATAGCTACTGTACTAATCAAAATGTTTGGTTTAGATGTTTTGTTTTTTCTTTGGGGGTGGGGGGTTTCAGTTTTGAAATTTGAGTAATAAAATTGATATATTATCACCAAATTTGATCTTTTCTGTTTAAAAATAGAATAATATAATCAACAACAACAAATGTATTAATCGTGACCGATCCTTTATAATTTTGTTTATTGGCAATTTCTTGTTTTACATTTTTTATAACGATCATGAAGTTATTCTTAAACAAAACTCACTCAGTTTGAAGATGTAAGCCACGAGTGGTAACCAAAGCCCAACATAAAGATTCATGATGCGTAATTTGATCAGCCTAAGTTCAACCTGCAATAAAACAAAAAGAAAAACAAAATGAAATAACGTTAGTTTTTTATTTTATTTTTATTTTTATGAAACGATAGAGCATTGTTGCGATGTAAGGAATTAAAAATGAAACAAACACATCGAGGATTGTCCCACACCCTAACAAACACCCCCAACCATGACCCCACTCACACACGCTCGCCTACCACCCCCAAAGCTAAACAAAAATCAAAAAGAAAAATAATTAAATATAATTGTACATCTCTGCCAATTTGACTTTTAACATTCAAGCTAATCAGACACGAGAGAGACAACTATTGTATCAATCAAATTATTTTTACGCGTTGTAATTAACAGTAAACTAAAACTTGAATCTAAAATAAAATAAGAATTTGTCCTACTTACTTGAAGTAGTTAGGCGTCAGTTTCTCCGGGGTGTTTGTCAAATTTGATGAACAGCCGAGGTATCTGCACAACTCATATCCAATGTGAAGGAGATGAACACACCGATAATTTCTCTACAAACTCAAGGTCGGTATAAAGCTGCAATCCTATCGATCCAAGTGTATTGTGGCATCGTTTTTAATATTAAAATACAAGAAACGAGGCGCACACTATTTTTAGCTTTGTTGAAGAGGTTTATTTTTATAATGAATCGTTTCCATAGTAAATAATGCGTATTATTATTAAACAAAATTTGTTTTTAAAGCCGTACAGATTTACATATAGCGAGAGTAAAGGTTTTTGGGGTTTTTTTTTTTTTTTGGGGGGGGTTTAAAAAAAATCCAGTTAAACGCTTTTACGCGCAGCTGTAAAGTCTTCACAATTGTTGAGATTTAAACTTATGGTAATTATTAAAATTGTATTATTATACAACATTTACCTGGTTTTATAACTGAACCGTTTGAATTCAACAATTAACTCGTTGAATATTGTGATGATGTAACAAATCGATTGTATTAATTCAATGATTTCTTATACCGAATCTCCCATAGTTTAAGTTGGAATGCTTTATTACGTAATTGAATACCTTTTTTGAATACCTTTAGCAGTATAAAACCCATTGGGCACACATCCTCGTGGTCTGTCGTCCAGAAGCGTGTGTGTCAGGTCATCATGACTGTGTACTTGTTCTTATGTTCAATTGCTTTACCGTTGAGTGTTTGGTCTCATACCAAAGTGGGAGATTCGGCAACCCTTGTAAATAATGTAGCAACTTAATAAATTATCTGAACACGGAGATTGTGCCTGAATGTGTTACTTCTTATGTTCATGTTGGTCAACACGATCCCGCGGATGGTTGGAAGAACCACAACCATCACAATATGTTGAGTATAACGCCCAGTTCGGGAACCTTTTCCCGCAAATTATGCACGCGTATTTACTCCACAGAGTGGCGCAAATTTCATGCAGAAGCCTAATATAAGTTAACACCACGTGACCGTGTTTCAACCAACCAAAATCAACAAATGAAAGGTTGATCAAATTAAATTTGAATAGCGCGATTTATTCTCTTTAGTTTAACAAAGGGTTAATAATGCTGGCATAATGTACCACGATATTTACATACTTAACATTAATATTATGTATCGACCTTGAAGTTGGAATGTTTTAAATAAAGCATAAACTAATACCCTTGATGCGAATGTGCAAAAGCTTACGTGATAATTGTCTACCTATCCAACATCCACGTTACCAGATCAAGAACACAACATTACTGACGTTTATAGCTCAAAGTTTTAAAATGATATTAGTTTTGTATACGATTATTAAACATTTTAGTAAGTTTTACCATATTCTGCTGACTGTGAGAGAAAATTGGTTTAACAAAGTACAAGCCATTCATCTCATCAGTTCTCATCAAAAATAAATAAAACTGAGGAAGATAATTTATTCTCTTCCTAATTAATTCAACAAATTAAAACCATTCAGTCATGTTTGATTTTTTGAAAGAAGAAAAAGAATGGAACTTCATAATAATTTAATTGGACTTCCAAGAACATGGGACTCTGTGAAGAGTCCAAACACAATCTACCCCCTGTGCACAGTCAAACTTGACAAAGGACAACCCACTTATATTCAGCTCGGGTGTCGTTCTCAAGACGGCTCTGTCAAGTTTCAGTTCCCCATCTCCAATGGTCAGGGTGTGTCGAGCTGTACCGATAGTCGTAGTAACAGGTGTTGCGACTTGCTCACCAGATGGATCCCGCACTTCTATATAGTTTTGAATTACTGCAAAACCAACGATAGCCTAATACAATATAGAGTTAAGCATTATTTGTCTGACTTAAATGCATTATCAATGTTGAAATCAAAGCACACCGGTTAATTAAAAAAATGATTTAAATTTGTGTTATTCAGTAGCTCTACGTATAACCCTTTCAGTACCGCCGTGCCATAGCGGCTCAAAACAACATCCCACTTGGTGACCAATGAGCCCGTATGGCACGTAATTATTAGCACTCTTGGTGACCAATGAGCCTCTGTGGCACATCGACAAAAAGTAAGTTATCAAAATGTTAATAGCCCCCTCAATCGCCTGCGTCCATCCCCATGGCAACAAGCTGGCCGCGTGTGCCCTGAAGCGTCGCAAGTTTTAAAATTTAAGCGGGATCGTTAAGCGTCCCCCCACGCATTCTTGAGTAAGAGATCATTCTGACAACATGGCTGAAGAAAATGATAAAATTGTGCACGTCTTCCAAACAACTGACTGAGCCTATAAGCCAAAGCCCGAGCCCAAAACCGTGGCTTCGAAAGGAGCCTTATACTTATCTCAAACATGTCTTCTTCTTTTCGTTTGATGGCGCGAGCAAGGTAAACGATTCCGTTGGCATTCATCGAAAGACTGAAGTCTAGTACCCAGACTGATTGCTCATTGGGAGAAGCGGCCAGATAAGATGTAGGCTGTCCATCATGTTTTATCGTAAACATGACTTCGTCGCACAATAATACGGAAGTTGTTCCCTCAAGTGTTGACATCATTTTTAAAATGACGTAAGCATAAACGGGAAGTTTATTCCATCTGTTCTATCTAGCACCAACAAAAATAAGCAAAATACGAATACGTACAAAGTCTAAGTTGAAAGACAGACCAATTTATTAGTGTTTTCCTCGAAAATGTGACATGTTAATTTTGATGAATAATTTCATGTGTTGGTTGCAAATGAGATTTTTAAAAGCCAGAGAAAACATACGATATCAGTCTTCAAGACAAACAAATAATTCCGCCAAAGCAAGACAGAATCGATCAAGACTAGGACTTACCTGTTTCCACGGTTGTCTTTTCCGGGCAATCCAGCCACTCTCTAATCCGTTGAACATCATCACCAAGGACTAGATCCTCCATGTGCCGTGTCTCGGCCGGTCTGCTTGCCGGGGGAACTGTGTTTGACTCCCCCGAGTCGTATCTTGGTGCACTCGCACGGGTCGCGGGCATCCAACACCCATTCGTAGCTGGTATACCTTACTTTTTTCGAGTTATAAACAATGTAATGTAGCTTAGCGTCATAACACACCGATGTAGAACAGATCTGGTTGTGCAGTGTGTAGAGCCTCTGGAGGTAGAGTGAGGTCGTTCAAACAATAAATTAACTTGCTGTGAAATTGTATTGATTTAAAAGCTTCGGCGGCATTGTTTAATGTAAGAAACTATCAACGCGTTACCATGGTGACAGTAATGCTCATTAACACTGTGGTTTTGATCGGCTTGATGTACCCAAAGTGACTGATGAAATAGGAATTAATTATAAGAAAAAACAAAATCTGTTAATATTGTGTTTTATTCAACCAATTTATCTTTGACAAAATAACTTACACAAAAGTGAATAAATATAAACCTTGTGGTTTATTATTTGAAATATTAAATGGATAGATTAATAGATAAAGTAATGACTTTGTGGCTGCCGTCTTGGAATGACTAAAATCAATCAATACATTACCCTAAGACGAGGGACGACTAAACACGGTAATGTATCATCGATCAAGGCTTCATCGAGTATGCCATGATTGAAAAATTTGTTTTACATTTCTTAACATTGAATTATTCGCGAACATTCTACAAATCACTTAGATTTATTACCGAGGAAATGAACATTTTAAAAAAACAGTGTGATTGCCAGTCTGAACTGTGCAAACACACGTAAAATGGAAAGATTGCTGTGAGCTTAGCAATATAATTACAACACTTTAGATTAAAATCTTATCGATCCAAGTGCTACGAGGCATCGTTTACGTCCTTTATCTGACATAAATATAGCCATGTTACCATGGTGACTATATTATTACTCTATAAAACCCTTCAGCAGTTTCTATGACACGGAGAAACAGGGTTACTATGGAAGTTGAAACAGATGTATAACAACAGCAGTTTCAAGGGGAAGGAAAATGTCAAATTCTATTCGTTGGTGTACCTTTTCCCCCCAATAGATAGATTCCACATGTGAGTATGGGCAAAATTACAAGTCTCGAACCTCACGTTCAAAAGGTGTAAACTGCCGTTGTATTCGCTACCCTTCCAGAGCGAAATTTGCCAACATCCAAGCATCAGATGACGTCATTCTAAGAAAATTCGTATGTTTTCAATGCACTTGTTCGCGGTATTTCATTAGTCACTTCGTTTTTCTTAGGTTTATTTGTGTAATCGTGAATTAATTTGTTAATTTGTGGGTCGTTCTATAAGTTAACATTATCCCAACTTTGAAACTTTGAAACGAAAATTTTAGAATAATGTACGTGTGTGCCTTAGCGCCAACCGTCGCAATTAAATTTTGAAAATGAAGGCCCAATTTAATCCACTTGGTCCATTGTTATGGTCCTTTATTTTATGCGCATCAATATTTTTATTTTGGTGAACTTTCTTCTTCGTTTTTTCGTCTCTTTTTCGAGCCTGTATAGAACAACAACAGTTAAACTGTTGAAACGACAACCACAAACAATTTGGGAAACTGCATCAAATCTGACAAATCTATGAAAAAAAAAATCTTTAGTAACAGTATTCCTATTATTTCTCATACCACCTCGTAGATACAAGGCATTGTGGAAAATAAAAAAATGTTGTTTTCTCTGGAATTTTAACGGTCTTTGTGATGTTTCATTGATGACTTTTAATGACGTCACTGGTAAGTCTCCGGAGTGGGGGTGTTACTGAAGCTAGGATAAGGGGGGGCACATTAGTAATAAGAAGCATAATGGAATTTAATCCGATATAAACTGGAAACCAGTGTGAACGTGTGCATCAAATGAGATGAAATTTACGAACAATGTTAAATGTCAAGGAATACCTTTTTTAGATTAGGCAGAGTATTCATTAAGACATCTCAGATAAAACAACTTACGATCTGCATGGGTTAAATTTTTACGTATTTTATTCTACCAGAAGATTAAAAACATTGGCTTATTATACAACTTACAACACAAAATTAATGTCATTTTATCTCGGTTTATACATTTTAAAAACTCCCGGTCAGAACTTACCCGGAATCCATGTTCCATGGGGCAAGACGCATTGGGTCAGGTTGATCTTGAAAGTGGTTGTAACAAATAAATGGGATTTTAACTCAGATTCTGATTAATTTTGACACACAGATTCGGGGTTCATATTGGCTGGGTTCTTGAATGTGGTCAAAGTGGATCAAAAGCTCTCTAAAAATATGAAAAACCCGAAAACTGATAATATCCGGGTACGCCCGTGAGAGACCTCCTTCACACTGCAGAGCCAACTCAAAGGAAGGAAATGTATCAAATCCCCGGGGAATTTAAACCCCACCATGTTTGCTTCACACACCCCCCCCCCCCCCCCCCCACCCGGGATAAATGTAAGCTCAGTACCCGGTCATAACTCGCTTAACCCTACCACCAGGTAATTTCAAATGGTTTGAAAAGCCTGCATCTTGTGTTAAATTCACAAACATTTGTAACACGCCTCTCCAATGTGTTGTTTGAGTGTAATTTAACCATGGACCCAGGCTCTAGGACTGGAATTTACAGAGACTGGAATTTTTAGAGACAAAACTCAACAGACGAGTTTGCTAATTATTTTGATTGTACTGATCTTTCCATTCACGCGGAACCAGATATGAAGAAATTATGGTGTTCCATATGTGCCACTCCTTTCCGTCGCCTTTTCAATTTTGTCCGTCGCCTTTTCAATTTTGTCCGTCGCCTTTTCAATTTTTTCCGTCGCCTTTTCAATTTTTTCCGTCGCCTTTTCAATTTTTCCATCGTGGGTCCACGTGACTACCAGGTGACTATCACATGACTCCGAAGGAAATTCGACCTTTGGGAGGCATACCGCAGTTGCCAAAATGTATATGTTGCTTCATCCACAGTCGAGACCAGATAACTACGATAATATCCTTTTTCAGTTCCATTCTTGATTTACTAAGCAAAGCCTGTACATAGACAGTATGGTTGAGGTATCCAATAATTTTTCTTTGCCAACAAATCATCACATGGTCATCATGTGACAGTCACGTGGCCGTTTCAGAAAAAAAATGCGCCTGAAAAATTGAAAAGGCGACGGACAAAATTGAAAAGGCGACGGAAGGAGTGGCACATATGGAACACCATAAGAAATAATTAATCATGACATGTTTCAGAAAATTACAAGAGATGATGAAAATACTGCCCCATCGTAAATATTTGGTCATACAACCATCCGGGCAAATAACAAAAATGCTTGGATTCAAACTTCTGTTGTAAATAACGATGCATTCAAAGGTAGCCTACTTTTAAAATTTGTACAATTTTCAAACTAGGTAAATGCAAATTTACGACTAATAACAAAGCTAAAAAAGAGAAAATATGCAAAGAAAACTTGCCTATTTCCAAACACCGTAGAAAATTGATGCTTAGCCACAACAACTACAAAAAAATTCTTCCCAACCCCAACCAACCCCAATACCCCCATGGCTCGAATGTACAAACCTTTACGTGGTATTCTCTACTTATACCTAACATCAAAATAATGTATCAGATCATCATTTTTTCTGACGTTGGTCCAAATTTAGATATTGTTTTACATGATGGTGACAAGTATTTATATTACAAATGTTTCTGGTCTAGTCTGGTGACATTGAGTTTATGTTGAACAAAATGCTACTCAATGTTCTTAGACGGTCATTGAAAATGCTCAAAAATTTATAACAGTAAATCGGTTTTTATTTTAAAATTTGAAATAATTATTGTTCGATCACGGTCTCTTTCCTTTGATAAATGAACACAAAGCAAAATAACTTATTTTTCATTCCAAGAACATGGGACTCCGTGAAAAGTCCAAACACAACTATTACCTGACTCACAAGCAAACTTGACGAAAGCCAATCCAGTTACGTCCAGCGCGGGTGTCTCGCTCAATATGGTATATATGAGTTTGCCATCACCAATGGTCAGGGTTTGTCGAGTTGTACTGCTAGCCGCAAGCTGAGATTGTACGACTAGATGTTCACCTGGTGGGGTTTTTACTTCTATTTGATTGCCTTCGATGACTGCAAAACCAATGATAATTTTTTTTTTTTAAAGGTGGTTTTTAAAAAGTGTTTTTTACAAATCCAATTTGAACTGTTCAGTAAATTTAACTGAGATTTTGGAAATAGCTTTAGTCATCAACCTTGACAGTTCTCTACAGTGTATAAAAATAACTGTTTTCAAAATTAACATTTTGAAGCCGTTATCAGCTTCTTTTACTTTGAAAATAGCTCAGTTGTGAAATTTGAACATATGGTAAAAAGAAGGTGTCATTGAGTAACAACATTGATATAATTACTTTAACTTACTCATCTTAAACATGTAGTCTGTTCCATTGTTGGTTTGATAGAGGTAAATAATTCCCTTTGCATGCTGGGAAAGACTGAAGTCTAGTACCCAGACTGATTGCTCGTTGAGAGAAGCGGCCAGATAAGATGTAAGCTGACAGTGGGTCACTGTAAGCACTACTGTGTCACACACTGATGTAGATGTTAACTTCTCCTCGAGCGTTGACGTCTCCTCGAGCGTTGACGTCTCCTCGAGCGTTGACGTCATCTCGAGCGTTGACGTCATCTCGAGCGTTGACGTCACGTCGAGCAGCGATGACGTTTCTAAAATGAAATACATATAAACAAGAAGTTTCATCTAAGATTACTGTCATGTGAAAGAAAACTGTCGTCCAGTCTTACTCCGATTTTATAAATTTGAAATAACCAAAATTTGAACAAAAATGTAAATAAACAAATTGAAAGAACGTTAACCTTAAGTTGTAGTTGTTTTTTCTTTTTTTAAAACAATGACAAGGTAATGTGCTAAATGTCAACTGTTTTGTTTGAGAGAAGCGGCCAGATAAGATGTAGGCTGACTTTGGGGGCGCTGTAAGCACTGAGTCACACACCGATGCAGATATCGTCCAAAGTGTTGACGTCATTTCTAACATGACATAAACATAAGCAGGTAGATAATTGCTTTAGCTTCATTAAGCACCCACATAATCGAAACAACAAAAGTCTTTGAAAAACATTAACCGCTTTTGTTCATTTCTATTTGTATTTGTTATTTTTAATTTTTGTATATAGGCCTATATTTTTTTTCTCGACAATGTGATAAGCTAATCTGCTAAAATATTTTGGTTGCTATTAAGATTATTAAACGCCAAAGAAAACAAACGATATTACTCTTAAAAGACAAAACAAACAATTCCGCCAAAGCAAGACAGAATCGATCAAGACTAGGACTTACCTGTTTCCACGGTTGTCTTTTCCGGGCAATCCAGCCACGCTCTGATCTGTTGGGCATCATCACCGAGGACTAGATCCTCCATGTGCCGTGTCTCGGCCGGTCTGCTTGCCGGGGGAATTGTGTTGACTCCCCCGAGACGTATCTCGGTGCACTCGCACGGGTCGCCGGCATCCAGCACCCATTTGTAGCTGGTACCGTCTTTTTCTTGACTAACGTAACATACATCAGCCGGAACTGCAAGCCAGAGAATAAAGTATAATTATTTATCACAAAAGGGGTGTTGCGTACCGGCAACCTAGAATAGTTTGGCACGGACATAATTGGAAAGAGATAAATAGAAGTTACAATAACTAGTTCAATTTTATCTCTCCTCCTCCCTTTTTTAAATTGACAATAAATTATTCCAGCTGTAAATACTTCATTTATCATTTGCATGACCTCAATGAAACCAGTTTTTAACCGCCAACCCTATAGGTAAAAGGGTTATAAACAAACCCAGATCCTGAACTAGTCCGTGAATAAAACTCACTCATTTTGAAGAAGTAAGCCATGGTTGGTAACCAAAGATACACCCAAAGTTTCATCATGCGTAGTTTCTTCAGCCGAAATTAAATGTGACCTGAAACAAAACAAAAAGGCGTACCGTTGTTTCATTGATTTGAGACCGTCACTATTAAATATTAATCATATATTTTTCAAAAATACTGTAGAGAAATAAGTTTTGTAACTGAAAAACTAACATCAAAAGGGGAAAGTAGCAAATAATTGCATACATTTTTGTTCTCAATTGCCGTTGTACGAAGCAGTTCGATGGTGACCCAAATATTCGCAAGACATTTAAAACAATGAAAATCACTTACTCTTTGAGTAGAATAGTGACAGTCGTCTTGGTGTTTGTTGTCAAAATATGCAAATGAAAACCAAATCTTGTTGCACAACATAAAATGTAGATTCATCGGGAGGCAACGTGCAGACAATATATTACAGAAAGATGAAATCCCATCGATCGAAAAGTCGTGCCGTCAATTTTAAACAATACAATTGTTGACATGTTACTATGGGGATAATATGCTTAACGTTTTACATTAGAACTGTGATTTGTACCAGCAAACTGATGTACACAAGCGACATGGTGGTAGATAACATCACTTTAGGGAATACAAGTATTTTCTTATTCAACCAATTCATCTCTTAGAAATCAAATCAATCAAGACAAAAGCAAGACGAGAGACAACTAATCAGCCCATCTCTTTAAGATTTCACCAAATCTACCTTAATATTTTTTTTGTTTTAACTTTTCTATACAAATCTATATTTGTTTATATATTATTAATAATATTCTAATTATTTTGTGTATGTACATTTTGTTTAAATCGCGTATAAAAAGTTTTTAAACGAGACCAGATTTTAGTCTGCAATGTACGAATAATAATTAATGGCAAGCTGGGATTGCACTCGAGAGAGCAAAACCCAATTGGAAAAATCTGATCGATCCAAGTATGGCGTGGTTTAGGAAATGTATGCATGATTGTAGTTATGTCATCAGGTAAACATTGCCATTACCATGGTTACTATAATAGGCTAATGCAAATGTAATAATCCTTGGTGAATTTCAATGGCACGAAGAAACAGGTTTACTTATCCAAGTTGATTAGACGCCTTGTATGACGTCACGAGCTGGCTGAAAAAAAGACAGGTAGAGGGCGTGTCCGAATTGGTGGCCTCGACATGGAGTGCAGCTGGAATGCCGATAAGTCCTATTCTACATCGTTGTCGTTGAAGCTAACACCCATAGCCGTAGCCGTAGCCTCTTAGTTCAGACACGAATTATCATTGGCTGAGAGTTGTGCGCGGCGCGTACACACGCGCGCGTCCCTATCGTTTGACTTCAACGTAGAGGGCCTACGCAAGGGTTCTTGGGAGTCAAACTGATGTATATAACACAAACATTATAAACCTGTACTTTTACTTTAAGTATTCCTATCATTTATTTTCCATCCCTCTTAGATACAAGGAATTTTGGGAAAACAAGATTTCTTTATCATCTCCTGTATGATTTTAACTGTCTTTGCAATGTTTTCATTGACGACTTTTAATGACGTCACTAGTAAGAGTCCGGAGTGGGGTGTTATCGGGGGGGGGGGGGGGGGAGGGGGCACAAACCTGAGTAATTATTCCGATATAGACTGGAAACCAGTGAGGTTGTGAGCATCGAATGTGATGAAAGTTATACTAATGATGTTAAATGTCAAAGAATACTTCTTAGATTAGGAAAATTACTCAATTTGAGACCTCACATAAAACAACTTACAATCTGCATGGATTACATTTGCACACATTTTATTCTAACAGAAGATTAAAAACATTTGCACATTATACAGCTATACTTACAACGCAAACATTAATGTAAAATCATCTCAGTTTCACACCTTTAAAAATTCCACGAGCAGAATTGACCTGTATACCGGGTCGCATAGCCTGACTCATTTTCGGGTCCGGCTGACCCCGAGAGTCGTTAAGAAATTAGTTTTTAACTCGCATTATGCGTCATTTGACAATTTCTCCGACTCAGTATGACACAAATTCCTGGTCATATGACCCGACCTGAAATGAATCAGGCCCCACGGAACCATGATCTGTGTGACTGAGCGTCCAGAGTAGTTGGAAAGTTGTCAAAGTGGATCCAGGTTTAACACTCTAAAGACATGAGAAACTTAACAATTAGTAATATCCTTGTCTTAGATGAATCACTTTCAGATTGGGAAAAGGGAATTTTAACTTCATCATGTTTGTTTTCGCCCTTTGAACAAAATGAACGCTCAGTACATCTCACTTGAACCACTCCAGGATAGTTTTTTTCTCAAAGAAATCGTTTTTTCTTGGTTTGAAATTCAAGTGTAAAATCTTAAATTTTGTGTCAAATTCACAGACACGTATATCTCATGATTTGTTTGAATGAAATTTAACCCTTGATCTAGATGGGCCGGAATCCACGAAATTTCAGAGACACAACTTGACAGATTAGTTTGCCAATTATACCAATCGTAATTAACTTTCTATTCATGAGGGACCGGATGTTGGGCAATTGTTACTAATGGTGTGTTTCAGAAAATGATGAGATGTTTAAAGAGGTTGCCCCATAGTAAATATCGTCATACAACTATCTGGGTTTGTAACAATTGCTTGCATTCAGACTACAGTATACTAAATATACAATCAATGATACCCTTTTAATGTAAAATTGCAAACAAGGTATAAACGCTATTTTAAAACACATATTTTGTTTAGTTTTAGTATGAAAGCTTACTGATTTATGAAAATTCATAATGGAACATTTTTTATAGAGTTCATACTAGAACAAATTATTTCTAGGAAAACATTCCCTCTGAAATGAAGTCATAGGGTCTATTATTTGAAAAAACTGTATCAAAAAAACATTTGTTTCAAAAACTGCGCGTGGTTTTTCACTATTTTTCCTGACTCACACAATTTTTTCACAGGATTTTTATTGATGTATAATTATGGTTGATTACATGAAACATGAACAATCATGGCGACTATTATCAGCTCTACCATCCTGTATAATTCCTTTAAAAGTGCGTTTTTCAAAACAGAAAACGACAGTCTGAATATACTAGCTATATGTTTCTTTAACTATAAGATTTAATTTAAAACAAGAGGTTAGCAGACATTTTCAAGCAGGATTTGTACAAAATACGGAATGACAACTTTACGAAAGCAATTATATTGGAACTTAAACAGTAAAGAGGGTTAGTAATGATAAGGCTGCAAAAACAATTAATAATAATAAAATAAGATAAATTAAAAATCAAATTTTTACATGCGAACCTTCATATTAAAAAGGGAGTATGACTTATTTAAAAAGAATTTCTTTAAATACAACCCATTGAAATTTTTTACAAACATTTAGGCTGAAATGGAGACCAAAAAGCTTATGCGACTTGCCTATTTGCACTACTCCGGAGGTGATAATTGGGCAAACAAAAAATTGAACAAATTTTCCCCAACCCCAACCTACCTTAATATCCCCATGGCCCGAATGTAGAAACGTGGAATTCTCTACTAATTTGTTTAGCAGCATAACGTTGGTCAAATTTTAGATTTTGTTTTACATGATTTTGACAAGTATTAATATTACAAATGGTTTTGGTCTAGTCTGGTGACATTAAGATTATGTAAAACAAAATGGTACCCAGTGTTCTTAGATGGTCATTGAACATGCTCCAAAATTAATAACATTAAAACGTTTTTTATTAAACAAAATTAAATCATTTTTATTCGATCACGGTCTCTTTCTTTTGATAAAATAATTTATTTTGGATTCCAGGAACATGCGACTCTATGAAGAGTCCAAACACACGGCTCACCTGAATCACTTTCAAGCTTGACAAAGGCCAATCTAGTTAAGTCCAGCTCGGGTTTCTCGCCCAGGATGGTAGTGTCGAGTTTCAGTACCCCATCTCCAATGGTCAAGGTGTGTCGAGCTGTACCGATACTCACAGCAACGGGTGGTACGACTTGTCCATCTGATGGGGTTCGTACTTCTATTTGACTCATTTGGATGACTGCAAAACCAATGATAATACATACTTTCTAGTGTTTTAAAGGCTATTTCACTTATGTTTAAGTGTAAATGTTATCTCTTTCTCTTTTATGTTTTACTTCTTACAAATGCTATATGACCCCCATTTTGACCTTGTATTATGGTTCAAACCGAAAGTTGAAGTGAACCTGACAAAATAACAATTTCTATTTTGAACTGTGCAGTAAATTTGACAGAGAATTTGGAAACAGCTTTAGTGCATGAAAGGACAGTTGGTTTATGGCCTAATAAACAACATTGATGGAGTCATCAATCTCGACAGTACTCTACAGCGACAAGTATAAAAATGTTTATTTTCGAAGTCAACATTTCTAAATCAAAAATGTTCAGCTTGTTTTACTCATTGATATTTGCAATAAAAGATTAGTTATGAAATTTGAGCAGAATCGACAATTACAGAAGTTGGTAAAAAAGAAGGTATAATTGAGTAACCCCAATGATATCATTACAGTCACTTACTTATCTTAAACATGTCGTCTGTTCCATCGTTGGTGCGACTGAGGAAAATAATTCCCTTTGCATTCATCGAAAGACTGAAGTCTAGTACCCAGACTGATTGCTCGTTGAGAGAAGCGGCCAGATAAGATGTAGGCTCATGTTGGGTCACTGTAAGCACTACTGTGTCACACACCGATGTAGATGTTAACTTCTCCTCGAGCGTTGACGTCATCTCGAGCGTTGACGTCACCTTGAGCGTTGACGTCCCCTCGAGCGTTGACGTCTCCTCGAGCGTTGACGTCTCCTCGAGCGTTGACGTCATCTCGAGCGTTGACGTCTCCTCAAGCGTTGACGTCCCCTTGAGCAGCGATGACGTTTCTAAAATGAAATAAACATAAACAGGAAGTTACATATAAGATTACTGTCATGTGAAAGAAAACTGGCGTCCAGGTCTTACTCCGATTTTATAATTTCGAAATAACTAAAATTTGAACAAAATTATATATAAAAAATTGACAAAACATTAAAGTTAAGTAGTAGTTGTTTTTTAAACAATCCATGATAATTTGCTAAATGTCAATGTTTTGTTTGAGAGAAGCGGCCAGATAAGATGTAGGCTGACTTTGGGGTACTGTAAGCACTGAGTCACACATCGATGCAGATATTGTCGTCCAAAGTGTTGACGTCATTTCTAACATGACAACAGCATAAACAGGTAGATATTTGCATCAAAATCCAAAACTTCTATTCGATATTGTTCATAATATGTATAAATTTGGATGAAAATGTACTTTTTTAAAGTAGTCAGTGATCAGCTCAAGTTGATGGTCTCAATGGTTGTTTGTTTGTTGTGTGTTTTTGGTTTTGTTTATTTCTTAAGATGATATTTGTAGAAAAGTACTGATGAATTGAATATTTAAACACTGCAGTTATTTATGTAAGTTTGTCTGCATTTCTTTAATTTGTTGCAGTTATAATGTTACCACCATTAAAACGACCAATCAGCGAGCAGGAAGTCTGTGTTGTTGAGAATAGTATTCAATATTATTGCATAAACGATAAAATCCATTATTCGGCGCAGAGACCCCAAGTCTGCTGAGCCCCGATGCCTTTGTTCACGGCTCAACCTTATTTCTTTAATTCGCCTTCTGTCTCCCGATTGCTGTTGAATGTTGACCAGTGTCTGTTTGGTACTAAAAACAGTTTGAACTGTGCCAAAAGTCAATCAGTTATTCTTAATTTTTTGTAAAAGGGGTCGTCTGAGAATAATACCCTAAATATCTATCTTAGGAAATAAAGCACTCAGTTACGGTTGATATGGGATAATAGTATCAACGAAAAAGTAAAACAATCAATACAAAAAATGTTGATGGAAACCCAACATAAGTATTTGAAGAAGTCTCTGATGATGTGGGATTTTATTACCCCAAAGTATCCATAATTTCTAGTGGAAAAACAATCTCTGATCTTGTGGAAAATCTCCAAATCATCGATGATCAATTGGGATGATGTACGTTGTAAAATCCCATTGTCATCACACAGCAATGATCACATGTAGCCGCTGCCTCCTCGTTGATGTGTGGTTTTTCGTCATCCCACGATGAAAATGTCAAAATTAAGAGAGAACAGCGTTTTACACCAACCTTCGCTTAATTAAAAGCAGTATTTTGTTGCTAGATTAATAACCATTTAAATTGGTTAATGCGAATGGACTCTGTAAAAAATTGCATTATTAGCCCTTTCTCAGAAGGACAGAAAAAATGAATAGATAAAACATAACTTTTAATTCGTTTTAACATCTTCAACGCTACCCCAGGAAAATCTTCACGAACAGGGGCGGCGCCACAGGGGGCAGTGGCGGCAGCCCCCCCCCCTTATAATTATTATTATTAATATTATTTTGGGGGAGGGGTGATTTGAGAATAATAAAGCTGTCTGATTCTAAGACGGGCATTAATGATAATTATATTTAGCACAATTATAATGTCAACGTGTGTTCATTGAGTAGTATTACCCCAGATCCGTATACCACCAACGGGGTTCACAAGTGCTTGCTATGATGCAAAAAATGTATTTTATTTGTTCTACAGGCAGGTGGATCTCTAAGTTTTAATTGAGCCACAAATCTCAACATTTATAGTGAAGTGGCCTTAATTATGAGCATGTATAACTTAGATAGCGCCCCAAGTATGCAATTATGTCCACGGATAGCGCTAGATGCCTCAATACATACAACACCTTACCCTACCTATTTAGATTGGGTTTGAAACTTTATTAGAGAGTAAACTAATACAAATTAATCTCAATGTTGCTCAAAAAATGAGGGGAAAATGGCCAGGAAATATGCCATATTTCACCACAAAGCATCTAGAATGAAAATATTTTCGGGCCATTCAGCGGGCCCCGGACCCAACACCGTAATTGCTTCTTGCTTCGCACTCGCATTGACTCCCAACAACTCCGCTTCTCAAATGGGTCTGACTAATGTTGAGCTTTCTACAGGCCTGAAGTGGACTGTGAAGAGTTCCAGTGTTGAGTGCCACTGATTTTACCAGACTGGCCTGTTGTTATTTTAAACAAACATAAGCGAAGTTAGCAGCGAAGTTAGCTTTTGTTTGCGTTCACATGGTCTTAATTGTTTGCTGTTAGCTAGCAGCGAAGTTAGCTACTCGTGTGAACGTACCACCGGCGGCGGAACCGGGGGGGGGGGGGGGGGGCAAGGGGGGCAGTTGCCCACCCACTTTTGAAAAGGTAGTCATATTGCCCCCCACTTTATATCGAGCTTTTGAAACCAAATTAGGGTACTGACAACCCCGTTTGTAATAAACCTTTACATTTCTCGAAATAAACTTATTCATATGGGCCTAACAAAAAACAGCAATTAACGCCAAACGTAGGCGAGCAGTGCGAGTCACCGCTGGTGTAGTAGCGATCGGGTGTAAAAATAGGCTGACTTTATAGCGGGCTTGGTCCGGAATCCCGGCTGCTCAACAACGTGTCTCCGTGTGTTGTTCCCATACTAGAAGCCGTTAGCATGCACCAGCCGCAGTTTAGCCTTAGCCGCAATTATGCATAACCTCCGAGTCCGATCTCACACACGACTTCCTACCCCGGAACATACAAATTTAACATTTAAATCATGTTTTGACCGTCTTTGTCCAAATACGGTATGTTATATTAGTTTTACTATGCCTCATAATTATTCAATAAAAACGACAACGTAGTATTCACCACTATTGGTTCGTGCTTCAGCTATAAACGTTTTAAAAACTCATCCATACACTTGACTTTAGTAACGGCATTTGATACTGCTCGACATGTTTTACAATCACATAAAGATTTGTGGAAGAATAATTTATAGGCCAACACTCGCTCAGAGCAACACTCGCTCAACACTCGCTCAAAATCTCAGAGCTCTGGACCCCCACCGGGGCTTCGCCCCTGGACCCCACCAGGGGCCGTAAGGCCGGCCCCTGGACCCCACACAATACATTGGTTTGAGCCCCCCTACAACATAATCATGGGTACGCCGTTGAACACTGGGCCCAAGCATTTGCTTAAACTTGAACTTGTTAGTTAAAGCATCTCGATTAAATCAACCTATTTCCGATAATTCAGCAAAGAAGATTTCTTGTGCGGCCGTTTTGAAAAATGCTTGTCTGCAAGTGCGCATGCTCATAAAGACACCTTTCTAGAAAGATTCTACAGGTACAGTCGGGATGCGTCTTTATGAGCATGCACACTCGCCACGTTATCCGATTAGCTTATTAGCGGCTGAATGACGTAGACACGATCTGCATTTAATCGATCTAACAAAACACGTCTTGATGGCCAATTGGCAAATCACAGAATGGTGGTAGTTGTTCAATGTATACGGTAAAGTAATTTTGTCTAACGATCGTTCCCGAAAAACGCCATCTTTACGGGCAAATTGCATTTGGGCTTACAGCTGCATCAATCACTCCCATTGTTAACCCAGTCGGGTTGAATTTGGTGCAGTAATACACTTTTCAGATCGCTGGAAGTAAAATTAACTTTTCACTTGAACGTTGTCATGTCGATGACAAATGTTAGATCTCGGCTTGTGTGGGTATTTGTAAGACAAACCTGATCCTATTAAGCAATTACAAACTAAAGACTTTCCTTTCAGGGTAAGATCTCTAAGTTTCCATTTATTTAAGACAGTTTCTATTTTACCAATGCGAGGAGCCCAATTTTGTCTGTGTTGTCGTCATTACCAAAAAATATACCAAGAATTTTCAGATGATCGTTAACCCAGGTAAAAGATCCAGGTTTGTCTTTTCTATTTTTCCAAGTGCCAAGCCAAAGGCCTTGAGATTTTAGAAAATTCACTTTGGATCCCGAGCCTTTACCATAAGTGTCAATAATATTCCCGAGAACATTGAAATCGTTTTCTTCAGTGATAAAACTAGTGGTGTCATCAGCATGCTGAACCAGTTTAAGGGACTTGTCACTATAAGGTAGAGAGAGACCGTTAATACTATTTTGTCTTATTAAGCAAGCTAACCCCTCGGCGCAAATCGAATATAACAAAGGGGATAGAAGACAACCTTGCATAATTCCTCGTGTAACACAAAATGGTTCGGTAATAAATTGATTAACTAACACACTACTAAAAGGGTTACTGTACAAAATTTTAACCCAATTAATAAGACTTTGGGAATGCCCATTTTGTCCATTATACCAAACAAGTATTTCCATTCAATTCTGTCGAAAGCTTTTTCCTGGTCAATACATAGTAAAGCACCCTGTTTGTTCTCATTACTGATATAATAAATGCTATCTCTAAGGACCATCAGGTTATGTTGAATATTCCTTCCCTTGACTCCACAAGATTGATCTTCCCCAATAATAAAAGGCATGATTTTTTTGAAGACGATTGGTGACAACTTTGGAAATAATCTGGTAATCTACATTGAGCAGGCTAATTGGACGCCAATTTTTCAGATTATTTCTCTCCCCCTTGTTTTTAAAAATAAGACGGATAATGGCATTATTCATAGAAAAAGGAAGACTTCCCTTCCTCTTGCATTCATTAACAACATCTTTAAAATCATCTTTCAACAGGTGCCAAAACATTGTATAGAATTCAGTTGCTTGGTGAGATCTTTATGGAGGCGATTTTTGTTGCCCCTTCCCGTAATCCCACCAAGTCAAAATGTTTTCATGGTTTTCTTTTTGGGTTTTCCAATAAATCAAAAAATTGAAAATTCTTTCAATACATTTGTCATCTTTTAAAAGGTTGTTATCACAAATCCATCTCCCTGGACCACGAGTAATTTCACGCACATCTTTTTATTTTCAATAATACTTCGTTGACAAAAATTCAAGTTTATTTTTGGTTCGAATGGTTATAATTTAAGTGAGGGAATATATGTTTGTATCCCTTGTTCCTCAAACCCAGCCGAAAAGAGGAAGGGATAGATTTGTTTATCCTTAGCTGCTCAAACCAAGCGAAAAAGAGGAGGGGATAGGTTTTGTTTATCCTTGGACCTCAAACATGACAAAATGTACGTTATATTGCTAACAAACAACTGGAATTTATCAATTTTTTTAAATTGTTAGCCTAGAAAAATTAGATTGATTTGTAAAAACTGGAGCATGTTTTTCACAATTTGGAGGAAAAGTGTGTTCCTTTAAATCCTGTTTCGATTGCAATTGTCGGACTATAATGAAAATGTTAAGCTGTAAATTTAACCAAATATGAACAAATATTTATCCGACAAAAGCCCCTCCCCCCCCCCCCCCCCCCACCCCAACCTCCCTCCTCTTTATACTCCTCAAGAACATTTTATTGTGTGTAGAAAACATTAAATAATAATATTACTTACTCTGTAAGGGTGACTCTCTGCGACAAGTAAATCTGAAACTGGAGATCGCCCTTTTCTGTAAAGCCGAAAAGTTTTCTCCATCAACTGCAGAGATCATTGTAGAACACATTTCTCCCTTCAGGGGCAGTGCGTATAAAATAACGGCCAAAGTGAGTGCCAGAATTAGGGACAAAATATCACGCAAAACTTTCTTCACTATCGCCTCCATGCTTCGGTAGAAGTCGCTAACACCGAAAAAAAAAATGATTCTGTTCTGGTAAAAAATAGCTCAATTCTTAGCCTTGCTCAAGGCGGTCGCAGTTTTCACTCCGAAAAAGACGCCGTAAGGGCAACCCGTAGCCTATTCTAACTGTACTGTACACTAGCACTGTGTGTAATAAGTGTATCACAGATCCTACAACACCCGTACGACCATTGCGCGCGGGTCATCCGCACTCGTATTACTGTCCACATGCGGAGGCCTTCAGTTTTGTAACTGACAAACTAACATCGAAAGGAGAAAAGTTGCAAATAATTGCCTAGTTTTTGGTTGATAATTGCCGTTGTACAAAACAGTTCGATGGTAACTCAAATATTCGCAAGACATTTAAAACAACGAAAATCAAAAGTAGAAAGGTGACAGTCGTCTTGGTGTTTGTTGTCAAAATACGCAAATGAAAACCAAATCTAGTTGCACAACATAAAATGCAGATTCATCGGGAGGCAACGTGCAGAAAAAAAACACCAGAAAGATGAAATCCGATCAATTGTTGACATGTTACTATGATTTGTACTGTGATTTGTACCAGCAGACTGATGTACACAAACGACTGGTGGTAGATAACGTCACTTTAGGGATTAACAGTGTATATTTATAACATGTTTCAACCAAGTTATCTCTTAGAAATCAAATCAATCAAGACACATTACAAGACGAGTGGCAACTTAACGGCACAACTCTTTAAGATTTCATCAAATCTACCATAATATTTGTTTTCTTTTTACTTTTCTTTCTTAATATTATTATTTTTTTTTTTTTTTTTAGAACACTTTGCTCGAATCGCGTAAAAAAAAGTTTTAAAACGAGACCAGATTTTAGTCTGCAATGTATGAATCATATTTAATGGCAAGTTGGGAGCGCACTCGAGTGAGCAAAACCAAATTGGAAAAATCTGATCGATCCAAGTATGGCGTGGTTTACAAAATGTATACATGATTGTAGTTTGTCATCAGGTAAACATTGCCATTACCATGGTTACTATAATAGGCTTATGCAAATGTAATAATCCTTGGTGAATTTCAATGGCACGAAGAAACAGGTTTACTTATCCAAGTTGAGTGGACCCCTTGTATGACGTCACGAGCTGGCTTTAAAAAAAAGACCGGTACAGGGCGTGTCCGAATTGGTGGCCTCGACATGGAAAGCAGCTGGAATGCCGAATAGTCCTATTCTACATCGTTGTCGTGGAGCCGTAGCCGATTAATTCAGACAGGGCTTATCATTTGCTGAGAGTTGTGCGCGGCGCGTACACACGCGCGCATACCCAACGTTTGACTTCAACGTAGAGGGCCTACGCAAGGGTTCTTGGGAATCAAACTGATGTATAACAATAACATATAAACTGCTACTTTTACTTTAAGTATCGTTTATTTTCCATCCCTCGTGGATACAAGGAATTTTGGGAATAACAAGATTTCTTTATCTTCTCCTGTATGATTTTAACTGTCTTTGTGATGTTTTCATTGACGACTTTTAATGACGTCACTAGTAAGAGTCCGGAGTGGGGGTGTTATCGGGGGGGGGGGGGGGGGGGTGGGTCACAAACCTGAGTAATTATTCCGATATAAACTGGAAACCAGTGAGGTTATGTGAGCATCGAATGTGATGAAAGTTACTAACGATGTTAAATGTCAAAGAATACTTCTTAGATTAGGAAAATTACTCAATTTGAGACCTCACATAAAACAACTTACAATCTGCATGGATTACATTTGCACACATTTTATTCTAACAGAAGATTAAAAACATTTGCACATTATACAGCTATTCCAAGATCAAAATTGACCTGTATACCGGGTCGCAGGGTCTAACCCATTTTCGGGTCCGGCTGACCCCGAGAGTCGTAAAGAAATTAGTTTTTAACTTGCATTATGCGTCATTTGACAATTCCGGGTCATATGACCTTGAAATGAGTCAGGCCCCACTAGACCCCGATCTGTGTGACTGAGTTTCCAGAGTAGTTGGAAAGTTGTCAAAGTGGATCCAGGTCTAGCACTCAGACATGAGAAACTCGAAAATTAGTAGTCTCCTTGTCTTAGATGAGTCTCTTTCAGATTACGGATCGGAGCCAACTCAAAGGAATACAATTCAGGAAATTCCAGGGGAATTTGAACTCTATCATGTTTGATTTACCCCATTGAAAAATGAACGCTCAGTACATCTCGCTTAAACCACCCAGGAATGTTTTTTTTCTTTCAAAGAAATCGTTTTTTCTGGGTTCGAAATTCAAGTGTGAAATCTTAAATTTTAGGTCAAATTCACAAGAGTTGTGACACGTATCTCTCATGCTTTGTTTGAGTGCATTTTAACCCTGGATCCATGAACTAGATGGGCCGGAATCCACGAATTTTCATAGACACAACTCGACAGACTAGTTTGTCAATTATACCGATCGTAATTAACTTTCTATTCATGAGGGACCGGATGTTGGGCTGTTGTTACTATTAAATGATGTGTTTCAGAAAATAACGAGGTGTTAAAAGAGGTTGCCCCCGTCATACAACTTTCTGGGTTAGTAACAATTGCTTGCATTTAGACTTCAGTAATAAAGATACATTCAATTGTACCCTTTTTATGTAAAATTGCAAACAAGGTATAACGCTATTTTAAAACACATATTTTGTTTAGTTTTAGTATGAAAGCTTACTGATTTATATAAGTTCATTATAATTTTGTTTAGGAGGTTTATACTAGAACAAATTATTTCTGTGAAAAGATTCCTTCTGAAATGAAGTTATATTATTTGAAAAAAACTGCATCGAAAAACTTTTTTTTTAAACAAGAGCTGATTTCGGTTGTTACAACCAAAAATGAGGACAATATGCTGAAAACTGCGCACTTTGTTTTCACTACTATTCCGGACTCACACAGTTTGTTCACAGGATTCTTAATTTATGTTGAAACATGAACAATCATGGCGACTATTATCAGCTCTACCATCCTGTATAATTCCTTTAATAAGGGCGTTTTTCAAAACAGAAAACGTCAATCTGAATAATTATACTAGCTATGTTTCTTTAAATATAAGATTTAATTTAAAACAAGAAGTTAGCAGACATTTTCAAGCAGATTTTGTACAAAATACGGAATGACTACAGTGAAAAGGGTTATAATAAAAGGGCATATTAGAGTAATTTTTATAATAAAACCGAATGAAAATTTTAAATAACATATAAGCTGACATAGAGAGAAAAAATGCGACTTGCCTATTTGCACTAAAACGTAGGCGATAATTGGTGCTAGCCACAACATAAACAAAACAAATTGTACACATTTGTTCCCAACCCCAAATCAACCCCAATGTACAATGGCCTGAATGTACAAACGTGAAATTCTCTACTAATTTGTTTAGCAGCATAATGTATGGGATCGTTAACTCATCATTTCTGCTGACATTTGTCAAGTTTAATTTTGTTCTTCTTTTTTACGATTATGACAAACATTGATATTGCAAAGGGTTTTGGTGTAGTCTGGTGACCTTGAATATATGCTAGTTGAACAAAATACTAATTTATATAATCTCAGTTTAGCCTAACTCATTTTTTATTCGAGACAAATTAAAATATATATTTTTGAGGCGTGCTGGCGGTTTCCTGTTCTGGTAAAAATTAGCTCAATTCTCAGTTGCCCCGAAAAGAGAACGTTGCCAATACCTTCCAACTCTTGCCATTGTGTAGAACCTTGGCCGAAGTAAACATTTCGATGTTTTGACTGGCGAACCGCGGTGCAATTTAATCAAGTGGTTCCCGCATACCCTTGCAAAGATCGCGACTCCGGCATCACATTATGAAATTATACTCCAACAATAATATTCTAAAGAAAGGGTTATTGATTTGCGGTTATATCAATAAAGCGTTGTATCGAAGCTGAAAGCTTGTTGATTATAAAATGTGTACCAACACCAATCCTACGGGGAATATAGCCTAGCCTCTGAATTACAATCAAGATTCGAAGACCGCCAAACTACTGCTGCTTATTTCAATTGCCACACGATCGAAATAAGCCAACTAATAATGACACAATAACACCAACAAACAATAACCATTTATTTATTTTTTTAAATTATTTTTAGTCTTCTGAATTCTATTTTAAATATAGCAGTTTTGTTTGGGTCTTAAAAAGCTAAAATATTGTGTTACTTTTCCATATAATAAGAATAAAACGTATACTTTCTCTGTAAGCATCCATTCGGTTGTTTGACCATTATTGACGCTGCATTCGTGAATGAATACAATTGGTTTTTCAGGTAAAGTAAATTAATAAGATCGTCCGTGCAGTAATATCACAGTTTCCCAAAAAGTCAAACCTCAACAAGAAGGTAAACCATGTGCTTCTAACACAAAATTAAGTTGTAGCTCAGCAAATCTTTATTGTTCCGAACACCTTGCAAATTTACATCATGAACTGTTTCTTCTTTTTTCTTCGAAAAACCTTACATTTAAAAACCTCATAGGAGAAGGTTTAGCATGTGATGTCAAAAATCAGCACAGCCGCAATTCTCTACTCCCCGATGTGTTCCAAACACGTACCAATACATAAGCAACTTATGTTTTTTAATAATATACAGTGAATAAAATTTACTGGAAAGTGAGGAATAGTGAACTGAAGCCTAAAATTATTGGATAATTTACACATAAAGAGTTACATCCATAACGTTGTTATTGTTTATCCAGATTGCCATGGTCCAGATTAAAACTAATTTACATTAAAGCATTATACGAAATGCAAAATATTCTGACTAACCTTAAAGCACTAGTTCAAAACTACATCATTTCAGTTTCACACTTTAAAACTCCGGTCTTCTCCGAGGGTCGTCTTTGTACTTTGGCAGGGGTAGCCCAGCTGCTCTGGACCCAGGCAGACCCTCGCCGCCCTGACACGCTCGGTTTTAGAGTTACCGGGCCTTGTCTGCAGAGCCGCTTCGTGGGTGTCTGCAGACAAGGCCCCGGTATTTTTAACACCGAGCGTGCCAGGGCGGCGAGGTTCCGCCTGGGTCCAGAGCAGCTGGGCTACCCCTGCCTGGGTGCAAAGACGACCCTCCGAGAAGACCACAAAGTACGGAGTCGGAGGCCTTCGGAGGCGCATGCTGATGGAGGCCAAAGGCGCTGCGACACCCACGAAGCGGCTCTGAAGACAAGGCCCCGGTAACTCTACGACCGAGCGTGTCAGGGCGGTTATTATTTCGTTTTAACGACTTATTATCTCGTTCGAACGACTTTAATATTATCTCGTTCGAACGACTTATTATTTTTTTTTAAATTCAACTTTGCAGCACTGCGCTTCCGTAGTAAAGAATAAGGTACTTTTAAGATTTGTGAACAAAATCAAACAATTTGAACGCAATTTTATGACAGTCATTAATTATAATTCGGTATCTAAATGTTTTACAGCTCAGGGCTGGTAAGGATTAAAACATAAGTGTTTTATTTTAGACTGAAAGCTTACCTACAAAAACTTTATTTGAAAAATATAGAAAGAAAATGTTCAAAAAATATCAGCTGATTTTGGTTGTTACAACCTAAATTAAGGAAAATATGCTGAAAAGTGTGCATTTTTTGTTCACTATTTTATCCTGACTCACACAATTATTGTTCACAGCTGGTTCATGGTTGCTCACTCAAAACATGAACACAGTCAGCAACTATTTTGTCAGCTCTACCAATCAATGCATAATACATTTCAAAGTTAGTTTCTCAAAGCAGAGAACGTCCGAATACTAGCTATCTTTTATTTCACAACATTTAACTAAAACAACACAAGGGATTAGCAGGATTTTGTCAAGCAAACTAAAACAGAGGCTGCGAAACATGTCCTGTGAGAAATGTTTACATTCAAACTTTTCTACTAAAAATGGAATTACGACTTTTTGAAAGAATTTGTTTTGTATTCAATATTAAAACACAGTGAAAATTATGATTATTAAAAATTTGAAAAAAGGAAATTACGCAAAGACAACTTGCCTATTTGCATTACACCGTAGATAATTGGTGCTAGCCACAACAGCTACAGAGAGCAATTCTTCCAGACCTCAACCAACCCCAATACCCCATTGCTTGAATGTACAAACCTCTACACTGTAAAAATAATGGGCAAAAATTTACCCAATTTTTTACCCAACGTTGCTTAAACTATCAACATGCCCATCTTTTAAGTACTTTTTTCCCCATCTCAGTTGGGCACTCTGATTGCCAAATAATTGGGTAATATTTCCTCATCAATAGTTGGGTATATTTTAGTAGCCAACAGTTGGGTAATTTTTTGTTTACCCATTTTCTGGGTATTTAATAAATTATCAATTACACTGTAAACAAATTGGGTAAAATAATGCCCAACTTTTTACCAATTAAGGGCGAATAGTCAACTCATCCAACTTTTGGGCAAAATATTACCCATTCACATTGGGCACACTTTTTGCCAACCGTTGGTTAAAATTAAACCAAATATTATTTAACCCTTTGATTCACAGTTCCTCCTGTGATACGTCGTAAAACCAGGCATAGAAACGATCTTTTCCACAATGGCAAACGGTGGCGAGCTGTGACCTTGGCGTCTCTCTGAAAAACGTGAGGGTGCCCAGTGGTTTGTAGATGTCTTGGAAGGTTAGTTTTTAACTAATCAAAGTTTGTTTCCAGTTCAGTTGTTGTACACAGTCGTGACAGTTGCAGCGCAAGCAATGCAGTGATAGTTCCATGCATGTATTGTCATACATGTACATGTACATGTACTACACACACATACAACACAACATACACGCATACATGCCACGGGCCGCGGCGTTGCACATAATGGCATGATAAAACTGAAAATAATTCAACGGTAGTGTCACTGTGTTGCTTGCTCTGCAACTGTCACGACGACTATGTACGACTGAATAGGAAACACAACTTCATTTTTAGTTAAAAACTAACCTTCAATGTGGATCTATAACCACTGGGCAACCCCGCTCGTTTAAGAGAGACGACACAGTCACAGCCACTCCTCCACTCGCCATGTTGGAAAATATCGTTTTTATGCTTTTAATGCACACACACGGCGTTTGGCGGGAACAATGCCCAACTTTGGGGTAAAATGTGCCCAGTTCTTGGACAACTCTTTGATCGTAGTGCGCATGATCGGACGATTTTGCCCAACTAATGTGCATAATTTTAACCAACAATCGAGATTAATTAAAATTACCAAAAAGTTGCCCAATACATAAGCAAAAGTGTAACCAACAATTATGATGAATTCAGATTACGAAATATTTGCCCAACACTTGCCCAACTTTTGTTCCGCTTCTTATACAAAAAATGGGCAAACAAAATGTTTGCCCAACAACACCAATTATTGCTTTCGTTGGGCAATTGTCGACCAATAATTGTGGATGTTACTTTGCCCAACAAATGATTTGACCAACGTTTTTGCAGTGTACGTGGTATTCTGTACTTATGTCTAACATCAACATAATGTGTATCGGATCATTAACTGTTTATTTCTTTTCACGTTTGTCATAGTTACAATCAAGATAGTAGCATTTGAAGACCCCCCCCCCCAACTACCGCTTCTTATTTTGATTGCCACACAATCGGAATAAACCTGATAATACTGACATATGATCCCCGACAAATTTTTTTCACAACAATTAACTTAAATGAGTTAATAGATTGGCATAGGGCCTATAGTTTGGGGTGTTTTTTGTTTGTTTTTTTGTCAAGCAGACTATACTAAAAACGGAATAAATACTTTTCTTAGACAATTATTTGAGCTAAAACGGAGAAAAAGAGTTAATAATAAGGCTACAACAAATCCTGTGACAAATGTTTCCATTAGGTGATCCCCTGTCTGCCACTTCCCAGGTTGTATCGTAAACTTGGGTGTGATCCCTGGCTATAATTATAGCAGTGAACGGTTGTATGGCTTCTGACTGACACCCCGAACAAAGATAGGAAAACCGCCAACATAGAGCTAAATAGCTCAGGTTGGTAGAGCGCATGTTAATCCGGCGGTTTTTTTTACCACAAATCATGTAACATTTATCCAGTCAGTTTTGCCTTGTGATTTATTACTTGATACATTTTTACATTCCTACTTTTCTACTAAAAAAGGAAATATGACTTTTAGAAAGCCTTTTTTTATTTCAATCTTAAAACCCAGTGAAAATCATTATGATTAATAAAGGGCTGAAAAAGAGACAAATATGCAAAGACAACTTGCCTATTTGCACTACACCGTAGATAGTTGGTGCTAGCCACAACGACTTAAAAAAGCTGCAAAACATTCTTCCTAACCCTAACCAACCCCAATACCCAATTGCTTGAATGTACAAACGTTTACGTGGTATTCTCTACAGCTGTCATCATCATAATGCATCGGATCATTAACTCATCATTTCTTCTGACGTTGGTCAAAGTTTAGGCATTGTTTTACACGATTGTGATAAGTATTGATATTGATTTTGGGTTGAACAAAGAAAAATTGACTATAGCGGGATTTGAACCAACGACCTCCGGATTAACGTGCCGGCGCTTTCTACCAACAGCATCCCCTTAAGGTGATCCCTCGCTGCCGCTTCCCAGGTTGCATCGTATACTTGGGTGTGATTCCTGGCTACATGGCAGTTGACGGTTGAATGGCTTCTGACTGGCAACACCCCCCCCCCCTCCCCTCGAACAAAGATATTGACAAAATACGGAGACCGCCAACATATGGCTAGATAGCTCAGTTAATCCGGAGGTCGTTGGTTCAAATCCCGCTGTAGTCATTTTTTCTTTGTTCAACCCAAAATCATTAAAAAATTTACCCAGTCAGTTTCCCTTGTGGTTTATTATTTGAAGTATTGATATTTTACAAATGTTTCTGGTGTAGTATAGTGACATTGAATTAATGTTGAACAAAATGCTACTCAATGTTCTTAGATGGTCATTGGAAATGCTCTAAAAATGTTAACATTAAATCGTTTTTTATTTTTGAAAAAAAAACCTCTTAATTATTAGATCACAATCTGTTTCTTTTGATAAATGGACACAAAGCAAATTAATTTAATTTTAAATTCCAAGAACATGGGACTCCATGAAGAGTCCAAACACAAAATTCACCTGAATCACAACCAAACTTGACGTAGGCCAATCCAGTTAAGTCCAGCTCGAGTGTGGTAGTGTCGAGTTTCAGTTCCCCATCTCCAATGGTCAAGGTGTGTCGAGCTGTACCGATACTCACAGCAACGGGTGGTACGACTTGTCCATCTGATGGGGTTCGTACTTCTATTTGATTGTCGTGGATGACTGCAAAACCAAAGAAATACATATTGTACAGTGTTTTATAGTTTGTTTTACTTATTTTGAAGTGTAATTTTCTGTTTTTCTCTCTCTCTTTTCTTTTCTACTCCTTACAAATAAATTAATGCTGAACATAATTGACCCCATTTTGACCTTGTCCATGGTTCAAACCGAAAGTTGAAGTGAAACTTGACAAAAAGAAAATTCCATTTTGAACTGTGCAGTCAATTTTACAGAGAATTTGGAAATAGCTTTAGTGCATGAAATGACAGTAGGTTTATGGCCTAATAAAAACAAACTGATGGAGTCATCAATCTCGACAGTACTCTAGTACAGCGACAAGTATCAAAATAGGCCCTATATGTTTTAAAAGTCAACATTTCTAAACCGAAGTTTTATCAGCTTATTGTACGCATTGATAATCGCAATAAAAGCTTAGTTGTGAAATTTAAACAGACTCGACAATAGATCGATCCATTAAGCCCCGCCTCCTTACGAGTTGACCAATCACAGCCGCGAAACCCGATCACCATTAGTGCAAAGATCACCAAACGGCTCAAATGGTGATCAGATTTCGCGGTTGTGATTGGTCAATGAGAAATGGGCGTGGCTTAATGGATCGGTGTAATACGGAAGTTGGTGAAAAGAAGGTGCCGTTGAGTAACCCCATTTATATCACCACGTTAACTTATTTATCTCAAACATGTAGCTTGTTTCATCGTCGGTGTGACTGAAGTAAATAATTCCCCTTGCATTCATCGAAAGAATACATACTTTTTAGTGGGTTTTAAAAAGTGTGTTTCTCTTGTTTTTTAAAGTTGTCCTTTTCTCTCTCCCCCCTTTTTTCTTCTTATAAACGCTGAGCACATGACCCCATTTTGACCTTGTCTTATGGTCCAAACGAAAGTTGAAGTGTAATTGACGGGGACAAATTTTCTAATTTGAAATGTGCAGTCAATTTAACTGAGATATTAGATAGCTTTAGGGCCTAAAATCCAGTTGGTTTATGGCCTATTCAAAAATATAATGGATGAATCCATCAGCCTTGACAGTGCTCTACAGTGACATGTATAACAAAAAAAGTCTTCAAAAACAACATTGGTGAGCCGAAATTTTATTAGCTTTTTTTACTCATTGAAAATAGCAATAACAGCTTAGTTGTGAAATTTGAACACAATACAATGAACGGAAGTTATGGTAAAAAGAAGGTATCGTTGAGTAACCCAATGATATCATTTCAGTCACTTACTTATCTTAAACATGTCGTCTGTTTCATCGTTACTGCGACTGAGGAAAATAATTCCCCTTGCATTCATCGAAAGACTGAAGTCTAGTACCCAGACTGATTGCTCGTTGAGAGAAGCGTCCAGATAAGATGTAGGCTGATCTTGGGTCACTGTAAGCTCTACTGTGTCACACACCGATGTAGATGTTAACTTCTCCTCGAGCGTTGACGTCCCCTCGAGCGTTGACGTCATCTCGAGCGTTGACGTTATGTTTTTTAATCAATGACAAGATAATTTGCTAAATGTCAACTGTTTTGTTTGAGAGAAGCGGCCAGATAAGATGTAGGCTGACTTTGGGGGTACTGTAAGCACTGAGTCACACACAGATGCAGATATTGTCGTTCCAAGTGCTGACGTCATTTCTAACATGACATTGACATAAGCAGGTAGATAATTGCTTCAGCTTCAATAAGCACCCACATAATCGAAATAAGCAACAACAACAAAGTCTTTGAAAAACAATGACAGCTTTTGTTCATTTATATTTTTATTTTGTTATTTGTTATTTTTATTTTGTTATTTTTTGTCTCGACAATGTGACAAGCTAATCTGCTAAAATATCCACATGTTTTGGCTGCTAATAAAGTAATAAGATTATTAAGAGCCAGAGAAAACAAACAATATTACTCTTAAAAGACAAAACAAACAATTCCGCTAAAGCAATACAAATTCGATCAAGACTATGACTTATACCTGTTTCCATGGTTGTCTTTACTGGGCAATCCAGCCACTCTCTGATCTGTTGGGCATCATCACCGAGGACTAGATCCTCCATGTGCCGTGTCTCGGCCGGTCTGCTTGCCCGGGGAATTGTGTTGACTCCCCCGAGTCGTATCTCGGTGCACTCGCACGGGTCGCGGGCATCCAGCACCCATTTGTAGCTGGTACCGTCTAACTCTTGACCAACGTAACATACATCAGCCCGAACTGCAAGCCAGAGAATAAAGTATACATATTTATCACACAAGGGGGGTTGCGTACCGGCAACCTAGAATGGTTTGGTCTGAATTTCATTTTAAAATTTTCTTTTAATTTATTTAATAACAGCTTTTTAGTTGATTGGATAGGCACGGACATAAAGGAAAGAGGGAGATAGAAGTTACAATAACGAGTTCAATTTTATCTCTCCTCCTCCCTTTTTAAATTGACAATAAATTATTCCAGCTGCAAATGCTTAATTTATCATTTGCATGACCTCAATGAAACCAGTTTTTAACTGCCAACCCTAGGTAAAAGGGTTATAAACAAACATAGATCCTGAACTAGTCCGTGAATAAAACTCACTCATTCTGAAGAAGTAAGCCATGGTTGGTAACCACAGATAGATACACCCAAAGATTCATCATGCGTAGTTTCGTCAGCCGAAGTTAAATGTGACCTGAAACGAAACAAAAAGGCGTACCGTTGTGTCATTGATTTAAGACCATCACTATTAAATATTAATTATATATTTTTCAAAAATACTTTAGAGAAAGGAGTTTTGTTACTGAAAAACTAACATCAAAAGGGGAAAAGTTGCAAAGAAGTGCATACATTTTGGTTCTTAATTGCTGTTGTACGAAACGGTTCGATGGTGACCCAAATATTCGCAAGACATTTAAAACAATGAAAATCACTTACTCTTTGAGTAGAATAGTGACAGTCGTCTTGGTGTTTGTTGTCAAAATATGCAAATGAAAACTAAATCTTGTTGCACAACATAAAATGTAGATTCATCGGGAGGCAACGTGCAGACAATATATTACAGAAAGATGAAATCCCATCGATTGAAAAGTCATACCGTCAATTTTAAACAATACAATTGTTGACATGTTACTATGGGGATAATATGCTTAACGTTTTACATTAGAACTGTGATTTGTACCAGCAAACTGATGTACACAAACGACTGGTGGTAGATAACGTCACTTTAGGGATTAACAGTGTATATTTATAACATGTTTGATTCAACCAAGTTATCACTTAGAAATAAAATCAATCAAGACACATTACAAGACGAGTGGCAACTTAACGGCACAACTCTTTAAGATTTCATCAAATCTACCATAATGTTTGTTTTCTTTTTACTTTTCTTTCTTAATATTATTATTATAATTTTTTTTTTAGAACACTTTGCTCGAATCGCGTAAAAAAAAAGTTTTTAAACGAGACCATATTTTAGTCTGCAATGTATGAATCATATTTAATGGCAAGTTGGGAGCGCACTCGAGCGAGCAAAACCAAATTGGGAAAATCTGATCGATCCAAGTATGGCGTGGTTTAGAAAATGTATGCATGGTTGTAGTTATGTCATCAGGTAAACATTGCCATTACCATGGTTACTATAATAGGCTAATGCAAATGTAATAATCCTTGGTGAATTTCAATGGCACGAAGAAACAGGTTTACTTATCCAAGTTGAGTGGACCCCTTGTATGACGTCAAGAGCTGGCTGGGAAAAAAGACAGGTAGAGGGCGTGTCCGAATTGGTGGCCTCGACATGGAGTGCAGCTGGAATGCCGATAAGTCGAATGCCGATATTCTACATCGTTGTCGTTGAAGCTAACACCCATAGCCGTAGCCGTAGCCGCTTAGTTCAGACACGGCTTATCATTGGCTGAGAGTTGTGCGCGGCGCGTACACACGCGCGCGTCCCCATCGTTTGACTTCAACGTAGAGTGAGGGCCTACGCAACGGTTCTTGGGAATCAAACTGATGTATAACAATAACATATAAACTGCTACTTTTACTTTAAGTATTCCTATCATTTATTTTCCATCCCTCGTAGATACAAGGAATTTTGGGGAAAACAAGATTTCTTGATCTTCTCCTGTATGCTTTTAACTGTCTTTGTGATGTTTTCATTGACGACTTTTAATGACGTCACTAGTAAGAGTCCGGAGTGGGGGTGTTATCGAGGGGGGGGGGGGGGGGGGGGGTCACAAGTCTGAGTAATTATTCCGAAATAAACTGGAAACCAGTGAGGTTGTGAGCATTGAATGTGATGAAAGTTACTAATGATGTTAAATGTCAAAGAATACTTCTTAGATTAGGAAAATTACTCAATTTGAGACCTCACATAAAACAACTTACAATCTGCATGGATTACATTTGCACACATTTTATTCTAACAGAAGATTAAAAACATTTGCACATTATACAGCTATACTTACAACGCAAACATTAATGTAAAATCATCTCAGTTTCACACCTTTAAAAATTCCACGAGCAGAATTGACCTGTATACCGGGTCGCAGGGTCTAACCCATTTTCGGGTCCGGCTGACCCCGAGAGTCGTTAAGAAATTAGTTTTTAACTCGCATTATGCGTCAATTGACAATTCCGGGTCATATGACCTTGAAATGAGTCAGGCCCCACTAGACCCCGATCTGTGTGACTGAGTTTCCAGAGTAGTTGGAAAGTTGTCAAAGTGGATCCAGGTCTAGCACTCAGACATGCAAGGGCGTCGATCGCTACTGAAAAGTAGGGGGGACGGGCGACCAAGTCTTGAAAAAATACATCTTACATTATTTGCATTATTAGACCATGTGACCACAACAAACATTTTTACGTAATAATTATGAATCATACATACAGAGTGTATTTAGAGAATGACACGCAAAGAAAATAGTAGGACCGGAACGCACTCAAAATGTTCAAAAAGCTTTAGGTTAAATATTTATAAAATGTCTTCCCTTGTTGATGGATAATCATGTATGGAGAATAAAGCTTTAGTCCGGTGTTTATCGTGTGTCAGCTTGAAGTTCTTCGAAAAAACAAAATACTGCTTCTTCGACAAGGCTTGTCTGTCATGGCAAAAACTGGATTTTACTACATTTTGTGCGTTTTGCGATTGTAACAAAATGTAACACATTTGCATGTGCGCGTACACACAGACTTCCTTTGTGGAGGGATCGTGTACCGTACATTATAGCATACACAAATGACGCATAACTTGAATGCTAACAAGGTATGTAAGCGGGATTTTGGCGTTCATATCTTGGACGAAACTTGTCGTCTATTGTCTATATTATAGAAACGGAAATAGGCCCAAAATATCATTCGGCGCGTGGTCCATAAAAAAAAAAATGAAAATTAAGAAAACATTTCACCGTTTGTTCGCTATTCTTTTATTTGAACAAAAATTGTAATGAAATATTAAATCAAGAAAATAGTGTGTATTTTTATATTTTGTTGCATATTTCTAATGAAAAGTCAATCAAAAAGTGGGGGGGACATCTGATATGCTGTCCCCCCAGTCTAAAAAGTGGGGGGGACATGTCCCCCCCGTCCCCCACCCATCGACGCCCTTGCAGACATGAGAAACTCGAAATTTAGTAGTCTCCTTGTCTTAGATGAGTCTCTTTCAGATTGCGGATCGGAGCCAACTCAAAAGGAATACAATTCAGGAAATTCCAGGGGAATTTGAACTCTATCATGTTTGATTTACCCCATTGAAAAATGAACGCTCAGTACATCTCGCTTAAACCACCCCAGGAATGTTTTATTTTTTTCAAAGAAATCGTTTTTTCTGGGTTCGAAATTCAAGTGAAATCTTAAATTTTAGGTCAAATTCACAAGAATTGTTCGAATGCTTTGTTTGAGTGCATTTTAACCCTGGATCCATGAACTAGATGGGCCGGAATCCACGAATTTTCATAGACACAACTCGACAGACTAGTTTGTCAATTATACCGATCGTAATTAACTTTCTATTCATGAGGGACCGGATGTTGGGCTGTTGTTACTATTAAATGATGTGTTTCAGAAAATAACGAGGTGTTAAAAGAGGTTGCCCCCGTCATACAACTTTCTGGGTTAGTAACAATTGCTTGCATTTAGACTACAGTAATAAAGATACATTCAATTGTACCCTTTTTATGTAAAATTGCAAACAAGGTATAACGCTATTTTAAAACACATATTTTGTTTAGTTTTAGTATGAAAGCTTACTGATTTATATAAGTTCATTATAAGTTTGTTTATGAGGTTTATACTAGAACAAATTATTTCTGTGAAAAGATTCCTTCTGAAATGAAGTTATATTATTTGAAAAAACTGCATCGAAAAACTTTTTTTTTAAACAAGAGCTGATTTCGGTTGTTACAACTAAAAATGAGGACAATATGCTGAAAACTGCGCACTTTGTTTTCACTACTATTCCGGACTCACACGATTCTTAATTTATGTTGAAACATGAACAATCATGGCGACTATTATCAGCTCTACCATCCTGTATAATTCCTTTAAAAGTGCGTTTTTCAAAACAGAAAACGACAGTCTGAGTAATTATACTAGCTATATGTTTCTTTAAATATAAGATTTAATTTAAAACAAGAAGTTAGCAGACATTTTCAAGCAGATTTTGTACAAAATACGGAATAACTACAGTGAAAAGGGTTAGGCCTAATAATAAAAAGGCATATTAGAGTAATTTTTATAATAAAACCCAGTGAAAATTTTAAATAACATATAAGCTGACATAGAGAGAAAAAGCAAATGCGACTTGCCTATTTGCACTAAAACGTAGGCGATAATTGGTGCTAGCCACAACATAAACAAAACAAATTGTACAAATTTGTTCCCAACCCCAAATCAACCCCAATGTACAATGGCCTGAATGTACAAACGTGAAATTCTCTACTAATTTGTTTAGCAGCATAATGTATGGGATCGTTAACTCATCATTTCTGCTGACATTTGTCAAGTTTAATTTTGTTCTTCTTTTTTACGATTATGACAAACATTGATATTGCAAAGGGTTTTGGTGTAGTCTGGTGACCTTGAATATATGCTAGTTGAACAAAATACTAATTTATATAATCTCAGTTTAGCCTAACTCATTTTTTATTCGAGACAAATTAAAATATATATTTTTGAGGCGTGCTGGCGGTTTCCTGTTCTGGTAAAAATTAGCTCAATTCTCAGTTGCCCCGAAAAGAGAACGTTGCCAATACCTTCCAACTCTTGCCATTGTGTAGAACCTTGGCCGAAGTAAACATTTCGATGTTTTGACTGGCGAACCGCAGTGCAATTTAATCAAGTGGTTCCCGCATACCCTTGCAAAGATCGCGACTCCGGCATCACATTATGAAATTATACTCCAACAATAATATTCTAAAGAAAGGGTTATTGATTTGCGGTTATATCAATAAAGCGTTGTATTGAAGCTGAAAGCTTGTTGATTATAAAATGTATACCAACACCAATCCTACGGGGAATATAGCCTAGCCTCTGAATTACAATCAAGATTCGAAGACCGCCAAACTACTGCTGCTTATTTCAATTGCCACACGATCGAAATAAGCCAACTAATAATGACACAATAACACCAACAAACAATAACCATTTATTTATTTTTTTAAATTATTTTTAGTCTTCTGAATTCTATTTTAAATATAGCAGTTTTGTTTGGGTCTTAAAAAGCTAAAATATTGTGTTACTTTTCCATATAATAAGAATAAAACGTATACTTTCTCTGTAAGCATCCATTCGGTTGTTTGACCATTATTGACGCTGCATTCGTGAATGAATACAATTGGTTTTTCAGGTAAAGTAAATTAATAAGATCGTCCGTGCAGTAATATCACAGTTTCCCAAAAAGTCAAACCTCAACAAGAAGGTAAACCATGTGCTTCTAACACAAAATTAAGTTGTAGCTCAGCAAATCTTTATTGTTCCGAACACCTTGCAAATTTACATCATGAACTGTTTCTTCTTTTTTCTTCGAAAAACCTTACATTTAAAAACCTCATAGGAGAAGGTTTAGCATGTGATGTCAAAAATCAGCACAGCCGCAATTCTCTACTCCCCGATGTGTTCCAAACACGTACCAATACATAAGCAACTTATGTTTTTAAATAATATACAGTGAATAAAATGTACTGGAAAGTGAGGAATAGTGAACTGAAGCCTAAAATTATTGGATAATTTACACATAAAGAGTTACATCCATAACGTTGTTATTGTTTATCCAGATTGCCATGGTCCAGATTAAAACTAATTTACATTAAAGCATTATACGAAATGCAAAATATTCTGACTAACCTTAAAGCACTAGTTCAAAACTACATCATTTCAGTTTCACACTTTAAAACTCCGGTCTTCTCCGAGGGTCGTCTTTGTACTTTGGCAGGGGTAGCCCAGCTGCTCTGGACCCAGGCAGACCCTCGCCGCCCTGACACGCTCGGTTTTAGAGTTACCGGGCCTTGTCTGCAGAGCCGCTTCGTGGGTGTCTGCAGACAAGGCCCCGGTATTTTTAACACCGAGCGTGCCAGGGCGGCGAGGTTCCGCCTGGGTCCAGAGCAGCTGGGCTACCCCTGCCTGGGTGCAAAGACGACCCTCCGAGAAGACCACAAAGTACGGAGTCGGAGGCCTTCGGAGGCGCATGCTGATGGAGGCCAAAGGCGCTGCGACACCCACGAAGCGGCTCTGAAGACAAGGCCCCGGTAACTCTACGACCGAGCGTGTCAGGGCGGTTATTATTTCGTTTTAACGACTTATTATCTCGTTCGAACGACTTTAATATTATCTCGTTCGAACGACTTATTATTTTTTTTTTTATTCAACTTTGCAGCACTGCGCTTCCGTAGTAAAGAATAAGGTACTTTTAAGATTTGTGAACAAAATCAAACAATTTGAACGCAATTTTATGACAGTCATTAATTATAATTCGGTATCTAAATGTTTTACAGCTCAGGGCTGGTAAGGATTAAAACATAAGTGTTTTATTTTAGTCTGAAAGCTTACCTACAAAAACTTTATTTGAAAAATATAGAAAGAAAATGTTCAAAAAATATCAGCTGATTTTGGTTGTTACAACCAAAATTAAGGAAAATATGCTGAAAAGTGTGCATTTTTTGTTCACTATTTTATCCTGACTTACACAATTATTGTTCACAGCTGGTTCATGGTTGCTCACTCAAAACATGAACACAGTCAGCAACTATTTTGTTAGCTCTACCAATCATGCATAATACATTTCAAAGTTAGTTTCTCAAAGCAGAGAACGTCCGAATACTAGCTATCTTTTATTTCACAACATTTAACTAAAACAACACAAGAGATTAGCAGGATTTTTTCAAGCAAACTTTGTAATAAAAACGGGATTCACACTTTTCTGAAACCAATTATTTAAACTAAAAACAGAGGCTGCAAAACAAATCATGTGACAAATTTTTACATTCAAACTTTTCTACCAAAAATGGATATACGACTTTTTGAAAGAATTTGTTTTGTATTCAATATTAAAACACAGTGAAAATTATGATTATTAACAATTTGAAAAAAGGAAATTACGCAAAGACAACTTGCCTATTTGCAATACACCGTAGATAATTGGTGCTAGCCACAACGACTACAAACAATTCTTCCTAACCCCAACCAACCCCAATACCCCAATGCTTGATTGTACAAACCTCTACGTGGTATTATGTACTTCAATTCAATTCAATTCAATGTAACATTTATTTCCATCTTGAAAAGTACAAAACAAAATGTTTTAAATAAGCAATATTGTGGAGGCACAATCCTAATAAGCCAAGGCTTGTAGTGGAGTGCCTTTAGAAGAGAAAGCAGAACAAACAAACAAACTTAGTTAATTAATTATGAACAAATAAACTAGCTGATTAATTTTTACAAAAACAAAGATATACATGGGGACAATGATCTGACACGAAAGAAGTTGAGATAACTGATGACTAAAAAAAACTGCAGTGGAGGAAGCAATTCTGGAGAATAAACCAAAGGGATGAATCTATGCTACATATTGGGAGACAAGATACTCTTTGAAAGAGATTTTAAAAGAGCCCACGGAGGTTTTGGACTTAATTGATTTGTCAATGCTATTCCAAAGACTGGGACCATAGAAGCGAAGTGTGTTCTTGTGCTGAGATGTACGTGTGAAAGGTACGTATAGGTTGCTGTGTGATCTAGTGTGATGGTTGTGAATGACGTTAACTGAAGTAAAGAAAGAAGAAAATGTATCCGGTAAGAGATTATTAGTAAATTTAAACATGAAAATGCCAGTTTGAAACTTATTAATATCAGACAGGGTGAGAGTGTGCAATTTGACAAGAAGAGGTGCAGTATGATCACGTGGTAGGGATTGGGTACAGATCCGAATTACCCGTTTTTGAATGACTACTAGTGGGTGAAGCTTAGAAGTAGAACTGTGAGCCCAAACGATATTACAGTAGTTTAGGTAAGGAAGAATAAGGGTATTGTAGAGTGAAAACAGAACGTTGTTAGGGAAAAAATTACGCATTTTAGAAATAACGCCAGTGTTCCGGGAAATAATCTTGGAGATGTGTGAGATGTGATCTGACCAGGTGAGTTTATCATCGATGATAACACCGAGAAACTTTATAGTGTGTATCGGATCAATAACCGTTCATTTCTTTTCACATTTGTCATAGTCACAATCAAGATAGTAGCATTTGAAGACCCCCAAACTACCGCTTCTTATTTTGATTGTCACACAATCGGAATAAATCTGATAATACTGCCATATGATCCCCGACAAATTTGTATTTATTATTTTTTTTTTCCACAACAATTAACTAAAATGAGTTAATAGATTGGCATAGGGCCTATAGTTTTGGGGGTTTTTGTTGGGTTTTTTTGTCAAGCAGACTGTACTAAAAACGGAATAAATACTTTTCTTAGACACTTATTTGAGCTAAAACGGAGAAAAGGGGTTAATAATATAAGGCTACAACAAATCTTGTGACAAATGTTTACATTAGGTGATCCCCTGTCTGCCACTTCCCAGGTTGTATGGTAAACTTGGGTGTGATCCCTGGCTAAAATTATAGCAGTTAACGGTTGTATGGCTTCTGACTGGCACCAAGAACAAAGATATTGACAAAATAGGGAAACCGAAAACATGGGGCTAAATAGCTCAAGTTGGTAGAGCGCATGTTAATCCGGAGTTTTTTAACCACAAATCATGTTACATTCATCCAGTCAGCATCCCTTGTGATTTATTACTCGATACATTTTTACACACGTACCTTTCTACTAAAAAAAGCCAATATGACTTTTAAAAAGCATTTTTTGTTTTTTAATATTAAAACCCAGTGAAAATTATGATTAAAAACAAAGCTGAAAAAGAGAAAATATGCAAAGACAACTTGCCTATTTGCACTACACCGTAGATAGTTGGTGCTAGCCACAACGACTTAAAAAAGCTGCAAAACATTCTTCCTAACCCTAACCAACCCCAATACCCAATTGCTTGAATGTACAAACGTTTACGTGGTATTCTCTACAGCTGTCATCATCATAATGCATCGGATCATTAACTCATCATTTCTTCTGACGATGGTCAAAGTTTAGACATTATTGATATTACAAATGCTTCTGGTATAGTCTGGTGACGTTGGGTTTATGTTGAACAAAATGCTACTCATTGTTCTTATAGCTAGTCATTGAAAGTGCTCCAAAATTAGTAACATTAAATAGTTTTTATTTTACAAATTTAAATCATTATTTTTCGATCACGGTCTCTTTCTTTTGATAAATGAACACAAAGCAAAATAATTTAATTTGGATTCCAAGAACATGGGACTCCATGAAGAGTCCAATCACAACCATTACCTGAATCACAAGCAAACTTGACGAAGGCCAATCCAGTTAAATCCAGCTCAGATCTAATGATCAAGATAGGGTCGAGTTTCAGTTTGCCATCACCAATAGTCAGGGTGTGTCGAGTTGTACTGGTAGCCACAAGCAGAGCATATACCAATTGTTGTTCATCTGGTAGGGTTGTTACTGTTATACTATTCCCGCCGATGCCTGCAAAACCAATGATAATACATACTTTTTAGTGGGTTTTTACACTTTTTAATTTATTTTTTCTTCTTCTTAAATGCTGAACACATATGACCCCCTTTTGACCTTGTCTTATGGTTCAAACAAAAGTTGAGGTGATATTGACAGGGGGAAAATGTCCAATTTGAACTGTGCAGTCAATTTAACTGAGATATTTGAAATAGCTTTAGTGCACAAAATCCAGTTGTCTTATGGCCTATTCAAAAAATACAATGGATGAAGTAATCAACCTTGACAGTACTCTACAGTGAAAAGTGCAAACAATAATGTTTTCAAAGTCAACATTTTTAAAGCCGAAATGTTATCAGCCTTTTTTACTCATTGATAATTGCAATGAAAGTTTAGTTGTGAAATTTGAACAGAATCGAAAATTACGGATTGTTGTGGCAAAAATAGGTGCCATTGAGTAACCCTATTAAACATCATTACATGTAACTTACTTATCTTAAACATGTCGTCTGTTTCATCGTTGGTGCGACTGAGGAAAATAATTCCCCTTGCATTCATCGAAAGACTGAAGTCTAGTACCCAGACTGATTGCTCGTTGAGAGAAGCGGCCAGATAAGATGTAGGCTGATTTTGGGGCACTGTAAGGTCTACTGAGTCACACACTGATGCAGGTGTTGACGCCTTCTCGAGCGTTGACGTCTGCTCGAGCGTTGACGTCTTCTCGAGCGTTGACGTTCCCTCAAGCGTTGACGTCCCCATGAGCAGCGATGACGTTTCTAAAATGAAATAAACATAAACAAGAAGCTCCATCTAAGATTACTGTCATGTGAAGAAAACTGGCGTCCAGTCTCACTCCGATTTCATGAATTCGAAATAACTAAAAATCTGAACAAAATTATATGTAAAATAATTGAGAAAACATTAACCTTAAGTTGTAGTTTTGTTTTAAAACAATGACAAGGTAATGTGCTAAATGTCAACTGTTTTGTTTGAGAGAAGCGGCCAGATAAGATGTAGGCTGACTTTGGGGTACTGTAGGCACTGAGTCACACACCGATGCAGATATTGTCGTCCAAAGTTCTGACGTCATTTCTAACATGACAACAGCATAAACAGGTAGATATTTGCATCAAAATCCAAAACTTCTATTCGATATTGTTCATAATATGTATAAATTTGGATGGAAATGTACTTTTTTAAAGTAGTCAGTGATCAGCTCAAGTTGATGGTCTCAGTGGTTGTTTGTTTGTTGTGTGTTTTTTGTTTTGTTTATTTCTTAAGATGTTATTTGAACAAAAGTACTGATGAATTGAATTTTTAAACACCGGAGTTATTTCTGTAAGTTTGTCTGCATTTCTTTAATTTGTTGCAGTTATAATATCACCACCATTGAAACAACCAATCAGCGAGCAGGAAGTCTGTGTTGTTGAGAATAATATAAAATATTATTGCATAAACGATAAAATTCATTATTAGACCCCAAGTCAGCAGAGACGTGATGCCTTTTTCACGGCTCAACCTTATTTCTTTTACTTGCCTTCTGTCCCGATTGCTGTGTGGAATGTTGACCAGTGTTTGAACTGTGCCAAAAGTCAACCAGTTGATTGTTTTTTTATAGGGATCGTCTGAGTTTAATATCTCGAATATCCATCTTAGGAAATAAAGAACTTATACGGTTGATATGGGATAAAAGTATCAACGAAAAAAACAGTTCAAATCCCGCTCTAGTAAATTTTTCTTTGTTCAACCCAAAATCATTTAAACATTTACCCAGTCAGTTTCCCTTGTGGTTTATTATTTGATAACGAAAAAAACTGTAACACAATCAAGTTTTTTTATTTTATGGAAACCCAACACAAGTATTTGAAGAAGTCTCTGATGATGTGGGATTTTATTACCTCAAAGTACCCATAATTTGTAGTGAAAAAACAGTCTCTGATCTTGTGGAAAATCTCCAAATCATCGATGATCAATTGGAATGATGTACGTTGTAAAATCCCATTGTCATCACACAGCAATGATCACATGTAGCCGCTGCCTCCTCGTTGATGTGTGGTTTTTCGTTCTCCCACGATGAAAATGTCAAAATTAAGAGAGAACAGCGTTTTACACCAACCTTCGCTTAATTAAAAGCAGTATTTTGTTGCTAGAGTAATAACCTTTAATTTGGTTAATGCGAATGGGCTCAGTTAAAAATTGCTTCATCAGCCCTTTCTCAGACGGTGAAAAAAATAAATAGATAATACACTATGTACTTTTAATTCATTTTAACATCTTCAACGCTCCCCCAGTAAAAACCTTCACGAACAGGGGAGGGGGGGGGGGATAGAGAGAAAGGAAAGGAAATAAACGATGTAGAAAGAAAGGAAAGAAAACAAAACAGAAAAACAAACGAAGAAAGTTTGAAAAAGAGACTAAAGAAAGGGAGAAGGGAAAAATAATTTACGGAATGGAAGGGTAAAGCAACAACGGCCAAAGATATTCGATTGATATTTTCATCCCTAAAAACTGGAAAAATGTCGACCAAATAACACTTTGCATTTGGAAATATTTTGAAACATTATTTTGTATACATGATTCCATGTGCGTATATATACCTAAAAACTATGGGACAATTTGATGAACAGACTAATTTAGAGATGGGCTCAATGTCAAAAGTGATGGCTTGAACCGTTGTCATGTCGATGACTAACCTGAGATTTCGGCTGGTGTGGGTATTTTGACTAATAATTGTACCGTTTTAACTATCAAACCTATCATGAAGGAAGTGACTTATAACCTTTTGTCTTTGCCTTCTCCTTCCAACAGGTATCCACCTTCATATTTACCAATTAATTAATTTCCCCCTCTGCCTACCTTCCATTTTGTGTTTCCAATTTCTTACGGTCAGACCAGCCCCTTCCCTCCAACCCCGCCCCCTTGTCTTGTTATTATTTGTTTACCCCTTGCGTTTTGTGTATGCTTTCTGCCCCCCCCCCCCCTCTCTCTCTCTCTCTATTCATATATTTCCACTTGGCTGCTCTTGTTACACTTGTATACCTGAATTGTGTGTTGTGTTGTCATTAAGCCTTCGAGAAAGACACTGCTAGGGTCGAAACGTCAGGGCATTAGCTATTTGTTTGCGTTTTAACCATCAATCATGCCACTTGGACTGATGTTCTTAAAGCATGGATTAAAAAATGAAAATAATGCGCAACGTCTCATTCTAAGTTTCTTCATAAACGGCAACAATGTGTTCCCCGTTATAGGCCTAATAGCCAACCAATCCTCCCTAAAAAAAATAGCCAAACAAAAGTTTCTAAAAGGGAAACAAATAAAAAATAAAAATAAAAAATAAATAAAAACAGGGTATAAATACAGTAAAATAAAATCCCGGGCCCTACATTAGGCCCTGGACCCCACGCCATAAGGCTTCACATTTGCTCGTCGTTTTACCAATTGCATCCTGGCTAGAATGCTGTTTATACTTATACGTGTGTCGTGTGGTCCTTTACTTATAACCGACCGGTTTCCCCCAAGACTTTAACAAAACAATTATTAAAAGGCAAGTAAAGCAAAGTTCAATTAGGTAAAAACAATGCTTAAAACGCACCTGTAGTGTCCTCCCTAAGGAAGACCGATTGTTAAACAAAATTCCGTGGCCCTAAAGCGGACCCGGACGCGCGACCCGGACCCCACACTGCAAGGCTTTGCGCTTCGCTCGCTCGTTCTTCTCGTAGAAATGCGCCACATACACGGTGAAGGGGTGTGACGCACGGTCACGTTGGGGCTACCACACTCTCCAGTCATACAAGGATAATCGGTGTCAGCGCATGCAGTTAACTTACGGTGTGCCCCCCGCTTAAAGCAATCATGGATCCTGGTGTTTAAATGAAAAATAACTTATGTATAATCTTATAAACTTATTTCTCAATGTCAAACCACGAGTAATTATTGTTTTCATTTCTTAATTCTTTTGACATTGGCGTGATCGTTTGTTTTATGTTAACTATTTTTGTTTTTCTTTCAACATAGCCCGTCCTGTCATTGACGAAGATCAATACAGAACCTTATGGTCTCATCGCGTATGTAAGACATATGTTTTAATCTCGATTGCCTTTCTCTCATTGTTAACCGATTTCTCATCATTAAATCTTAAAGACTCCTCATCGTGGCCGAGTGGATAAGAGCACCGAACTCAAGCTCTGGTGTTTCTGTTCAGCAGAGTGTGGGTTCGAGTCCCGGTCGTGACACTTGTGTCCCTGAGCAAGACACTTAACTATAATTGCTTCTCTCCACCCAGGGGTAAAATGGGTACCTGTGAGGGCAGAGATGGTTCTTGTGATGGATTTAGCCTAGTAGCGCATATATTGCAGCACAGGCTGTATATACTCCCCAGGGAGCTGATATGGTTTCAGGATTGATAAAAATGGCCCAGTGACCAGGGGTAATAATATGCGCCTCGGAATAGCCTAGCTAGATAGATGGCGCTTTATAAATGCTTGATATTATTATTATTATTATCGTTACACAATATGGACAAACGAAACTGGGTTTTTGACTTTAAAAACTTGATATTCACACTCTCCCGTGTTTTCAGATGATCAGTCGTTTGCAAGTTTATGGTAAGCTTTTACTTTAAAACTACCGGTTAAGTTTATTTCAACACTCATCCTGTAACCCCCCCCCCCACCCCCACCACCACACACACACGCTTTAAAGGGTGTGTACAAACATTGGTAAGATTGAAAATATAAATGTTCACAGATTTGCACATAACTTTGGTATAAAGCCGGTCATGGTGGAAAGCTATAGTTGAAATAGATTTGCTTGAAATGCTTTAGTTTTTAGGAAATGAGTGGAACAATAATATTGGTCTTTTGTCACTACAATATTGGTCTTTGTCACTGTGATAAAATCCGATGTTTGAAAACAGTGAAAACCTACAATGGTTTTTTTTTTTTCAATATTTTGTCATAACTCCAAACATACAGATCTTTGACAATTACCATTCATATACATTGTCCTTAAAGCCTGAATTAATTAATAAATCATTCAACCTCTTTGCATGTTAACCAATCCAAAGTAATTAATGAGCCAGTTCTTAAATTGGCAAAAGTGACTTTTTAATTTGTTTATGATTTAATTTCTGTGAATGTTTAATGCTGATCCGTATCAATCCTTTAATTAAAGTGTAACGGATTTCAGTAAAAAAAAAATCGTTTTTTCTTTCGAGTAACTATTGCAGTTAAGAATAATTGTATTGCTTCCACGGATTTGTTTATCACCATTGATTTGATTCCAAGTTACACCTTATTTTCAGTTATCGAAAAGACCACCATCGGATACCGGTTTGCAACAGTGGATGAGTTAGGATCCATTGAGGGAGCTGTCACCACTCGGCACAGCCTAACCATCGGTAATGGTAAATTTATACTGGATAGTCGGGTGATGCATAGCTCGGACAACCTGGACGTTACTGGAGTGAAGTTTGTTTGGTTTGGGAGTGGGGCAAGCTTGACAACCCCCGTTTGGTCTCTCTATGGAGTTCCATGTTCTTGGAAGTCTGATGATGAGTAATAAACAAAAGGGTGTGTTCAATACTGTTTTTATTTATTTACTCACATCCGACACCACAATTAGGGCCAATGACAGGATGAATGGGAAACGAGAAGGAATGTTCAGTTTCAGATGTGGGAGTAAACAAAAACCCAATGGGTTAAACCTGAGCAATTATAGTGTAGGGACTGAAAACCCAATTCACATGCAAGGCTACGGTCTGAGCTGGGATTTGAACCGGGGTCCACAGAGATGAAAGGCATGGAAAGGATATAGAAGTACCAGCAGTTTCGTTTGCCAGCTACTATTGTGACTTATTAGCATGTAACCATGACAACCAGTAACCGATCCAATTGGATGTCATAGGGTAGCCTAATATTTACCGTCGAGAATCTATTCTTTACAGTTACATGTAGCAGGTTTTTCAAAGACGGTTGCTCTTAATTCGTTAACACGAAATATCATTTCGTTTCCTCAAAAATATTATTTCAATCGAACAAAATCATTTCGTTCGAACGAAATCATTTCGTTCCCCCGAAATATTATTTCGTTGTCTCGAATAATTATTTCGAGAAACGAAATAACATTTCGAGGGCACGAAGAAAGTTATTTCGTGGGAACGAAATATTAATTCGAGGGAACGGAATAACATTTCGAGGGTACACAATAATTTCAGATTTGTTTTTTCCTTTTCAATTTTGTTTACCTGTCCCTTTAGGGGCTCCGTAGATAAGAGGAGTGGCTAACTGTATATAATTGTTGTTTTACTTTCTCTCACAGTCAGCAGAATATGGTAAACCTGTATTACTGCCGGAGATCCCATACAATAAAAGGGCTGCTCAAGCCACACAGTACAAACGCCATGTGTCTATATTTGTCGTATGTGGTAATAAACTATAATTATTCATAGTTGTATACAAAACCAATATCATTTTTAAACTTTGACCTATAAACGTCAGTAATGTTGTGTTCTTGATCTGGTAACGTGGATGTTGGATAGGTAGACAATTATCACGTAAGCTTTTGTATATTCGCATCAAGGGTATTAGTTTATGCCTTATTTTGAAACATTCAGCATTTGGGAGGGGGGTTGGGGCTCACTCTTTTATATTTAGCATTTATATTTATTACTTTAGTAGTTTTTTGAGGTAAATTTAATTAGCAATTTAATCCCAGGTACCTTTCGCCACGCAACATGATGATGGACCTTTTTACTCAATTACACTATCTGAATTTTCACTGTTATCAAATAATTTCTTCATGAACAGCAACTGTTTAGCTTTGAAGTAGTAAGTCTATGTACAAACATGTGCCAATGTATTTGTAATTATTGTTTATTAGTTAAATCTCCTCAATTGTTAGACATGACCACAGCTATCAAGACTCGTTTACACTATTTCATTTTTTTTTTTAATAACTATAACAGAAAAATATATCGTTTTAAAAGCTTTTCATTGTACTAGAAAAGAGTGAATTTGGAATGCAATAAATATTTGATGTTGACCTGAAATTTACGAAGTTTTTTTTTTTAAGGCCTTCTCAAATTGGTCAAATTGTTTGACTCTGGTCCTTGGAGTTTGCGCCCACCAGGGTCAGAATTGGCCCAGATCCGAGGTCCGTTGGGCCTGACTCATTTCTGGGTCACTATGACCCACAATCTGTGCCATAATGGCCCAGAAAAGGGTAAAAATTACGCAGAATATGAGTTAAAAATCATCACGTCTATACAAACCATTTTCCGGGTCACCCTGACCAGAAAATGAGTCATGCTGATCCGAAAATGATCAAGCCCTTTGGGACCTGGAGTCGAGGTAATTTCTTATCCTAAATTTTAAAGATTTTGGGTTGAACAAAGAAAAATTGACTAGAGCGGGATTTGAACCAACGACCTCCGGTTTAACGTGCCGGCGCTCTACCAACTGAGCTATCTAGCCCTATGTTGGCGGTCTCCCTATTTTGTCAGTCTCCCTATTTTGTCAATATCTTTGTTTGGGGGGTGCCAGTCAGAAGCCATTCAACCGCAAACTGCCGTGTAGCCAGGGATCACACCCAAGTATACGATACAACCTGGGAAGCGGTAGCCAGGGGATCACCTTAAGGGGATGCGACTTTTTATATCAGATATCAAATAATAAACCACAAGGGAAACTGATTGGGTAAATGTTTAAATGATTTTGGGTTGAACAAAGAAAAATTGACTAGAGCGGGATTTGAACCAACGACCTCCGGTTTAACGTGCCGGCGCTCTACCAACTGAGCTATCTAGCCCTATGTTGGCGGTCTTCCTATTTTGTCAATATCTTTGTTCGGGGGGTGCCAGTCAGAAGCCATTCAACCGCAAACTGCCGTGTAGCCAGGGATCACACCCAAGTATACGGTACAACCTGGGAAGCGGTAGCCAGGGGATCACCTTAATGGGGATGCGACTTTTTATATCAAATTTTTTATATATAAATTTTAAAGAGTGACTTTGAGATAGTTTTACAGAGCTATGTTTTTGGTGGTTTTTTTTGCCAAGCAAATTCAAGTGCAGGGAACCAGTTATAAACATACAACATTTCATTACAATACATTATGGTATTTTGTCTGGAATACCTGTTTCTGCTTGGCATTTTGTGCTTGACAGTCTTATTGAAGGCCAGCTCTGGTATCAGTAAAGGTGCTGCATTTGTGCTGCATTTGGAAAAAAAATGGCGCCCAGTAACGACGCCAAAGCTCAATACACATATCTGGCTACTAATACAGTAGTTCTACTAGAATAAATACTCTGTGGATTCTTGCACACTAACAAATAAACACTGACTATTTAATTGATTACGGTTAATTCGTTTATAACATTCCATCAACTATTAATTGTTGAATACATTCTAAATAACTGCATTTCACTCGCTGCAAAATGTGTAAAAGATCCAGGATAGAGGATTGTTGTACGACGCGATGCCTATGTAGTTGACGGTGACCCTCCTGGTCTCATCATACCACTCCAAGAAAGGGGTTACCTCGCCCCCTTTACCCACCTTTATGGTTCCATGGTCGTAGGTCAACCAGAACCGACGGTACTCCAACTCGGACATGATGCCTGGGGTTGATTGTTGAACGTAAGGTGGCGCGCAGTATCTCGCGCATCGGATGACGGACACACCGTTTAACCAGCCACCGATTACTGTGGGAAAAAATAATAAGCCAAAGTGTAAACTATAATAATAACACCAATAATTTTGTGAATCGTCTGATACTTGAAAAGGATACATTGTGTTGTTGTGATGAATACACCAAAAGTTCGTAATTCTCATTAGATGTGAATAACACCCAGCAAACAATTAGCAGAAAATCTGATCTTAATACTGTAACAAACTGTCCGTGAATCATTTTAAGAATAAATATTACTAGCGCTCGGTAGATATTTTTGGAGACTTAATTAGTAATTTGATTGCGGAATGTTTTGCAACGGCTGCATGAGCTCGTTGAACAAAATGGCATCACGATCAGTGCATATAAAAAAGAAGCCGTATTTCAAGCTCAATTTACCGAGATTTACACAATAAGTTAATTCAATCTATGATGTAATGTTTTTTCTCTGGAACTGATATATAATTTTATAACAATTATGTTTTTCCAGTTTTTAAAAGGTGCTATTTGTGAATGGTGTCAAACAGTCTTTGACTTTAACCTAGCTCGAACAACTGGATGACGTCACACTTCGGGTGCTTGAATGACGCCATATATACTGGCCTAACATAAAAAGGCCGTGCCCGAAACGGCGACTTCGGCTGCAGCTACGGCTAGATCGCGCGCGTCTGCCTATTCTTTAACACTGACAGACGCGCTGATCTAGCCGTAGCTGTAGCTATCAACATACCATGACAAAAATCTTAGTTACAACTTCCCTTAAACCAGACCGGACAGATCTTACATGGGAAAGCGGGGAGTGGAACGCCGGCCCAAACAGCTCATAAACCAGGACTCTAGGGGGAGCCGAAGTCGCCGTTTCGGACACGGCCAAATAGGTTGCAGTATGACGTAAATCGGCCATCTTTACGGGCAGTTTGGAACACACAGTCATGCGTTTCGCGTGAAAACGACGTGCAGGACGCGCACATTTCACAAAACTCACTGCACGATTGGTCAGTGAACAACGCGGCTGCGTTAATATAAATTAGAGCGCTTGAAGCGCCTGCATGCCAAAATGCAATTTGCCCGTAAAGATGGCGTCTATTGGGAACTATCTATAGTAATAACTTTACTGTTCTGAACAAGGTAATTGCACTCCATCTTACCTACGTCATAGTATGACGTCTCATTCGCAAATTCAGAGAGACACAAGTCGGCGCCCTCGGTACCTTTTATGGAGAAATCAAGTCGGAATACGTCACTTGACTTGAGCCGTGGATGTACGTAACTATAGCCTCGAGTAGAACCACTAGATACATCAACTTGACACTCTGTGAAGGAAAAAAACTAAATTTTTTGTTTATAAGGTAACGGAAAGAACCTTGCCCCAAAATAATGATTGAACTATTAACTCAAATAAAAAAGTCAACATTCGGGATTTCAAATGAAACCACGTGGGGTAGTCACAAAAACTAGAAACGTTCCCGATAATTTTGTTTGTTTGCAAGGATACAAAAAAAAGGGCATTCTTTTTCCCCAAGTCTCCTCTTTAAGACAGATACAGCTTACTAGTCGAAACGTTGGATATTGTTGAACTGCCTGTTCTTTTCAAAGCCACCGCAATGGAATGAAACTGTAAAATGTTATGCATTAATTCATAGTATGTAACCAAAACTATCTTTACAAAATACCTCCATGATATTCTTCGTCAAAGTATATCCAGTCGTTGGATGGTTGCAGGTCCGATTTATCTCTGGCATACACAGCGGAGTTTAACTCACAGCGGTTTGCATCTTCGCAGTAGTTGAAGGACTTACAGGCATCTTCTTGCAGACAGAAGACCGCACAAGTGACTTCGGAACGAGCCGTAGCGCTGCGGTAGACTTTACCACGGAGTGCATGATCGCGTATTGGACCGTGGTAAAAAGTATGCTCGGTTCCTTTTCTTATTTGGTCAGTACGGGAGCCGTTTTGGCATGGGATATTGAATCCACCAAAAGCAACTGCAGCGTAGACTAACACAGAAAAAACAGTTGGAAATTCAGCGATACCCATGACGTAATGTAGTGCTTTACCACAGTATAAGCTGTAATGAGGTTGAATTTTACACAAAAATACTGTTTAGACAAAACGCTTTCTTTCTCTCTTTCTTACGAGAAGAGGGAGGGTAACATTTCTAACGACGTTATTAACCGATGTTGATTGAGTTAGACAGCGCGATCTCCGTAGCATTTTCTACCATGTCCTTCACGTACAGCGTTTGAGTAAGGACTGATTTTGTTTCATTGCTATCGTATGCTTTTAATCAATATATTTGAGTCTCGTTTGTGATGGTCGAGTTGAAAGGTGCTGTTATTCATAGTTTACAGAGGCGGTGTCTGATTTTAGGTCGAGTTGACTCGAGTCGAACGAAATTGAAAGAGCCAGGTTTTACAATAATGAATGGATGTTTGTTACAATTATCCGGGAAAACCTGTACTATCAAATGCACTGCACTCGTCTATAAAAAAAATAGACCGCAAGATCTGCGGCCATACTCAATTTTTAGGTCAACAGCCTAAAAGCTGTTGTTGTATTTTTTTTCTGTGTCTTTTTCTAATCGATGAACTTTTCTCTCGCAATTTTGGCAAAAAGTAAAAGTCGTAGAGACTTGAAACTCAGTACTTAGACTTCAGTGTATAAATGAAACCGCATCTTTTGGGAATGGTGATGGCATCGATTACGTCATAACATTGTTCCATCCGGGTGGTGATTATGTGGTTTTCATCATGAGGCAGTTTATGTAAACAAAGGACGATAAAACCACATGTGGTGAATCAGATTAACTAATGATATTCTCACCAACTGTCATCCATATTTTGAAGGAAAAAGAAAATTAAAACATGAAATTATGGCAAACTGTTTTGAATTACTTTCCCACACAAGTATATTATTGTCGACTTTGATCTAACTGTGCATTGGTTTGAACTAAAACCAGTCAACTTTGTTCATAGACACAATTAGAGCTATAGCCTATAGCCATGATGTGAAGTCAGGGGGACTTTTTACCTGGACCTTGTTTTTTATTTATTTATTTATTTATTTATTTATTTATTTTTCCCCGTTGGGTACCATATATAATTTTGAAAGTTGCAAAACACATGTTAGTAAATTTGTTCAAATTGAAGAGTATAATTTGGGGGAGGGAAGTGTTGAGTTAAAAATTGAATATTTGGTCCTTGAAGCATGTGCCCCTGGTATGTAGACATCAGCTAGACAACGTTAACTAATTTATAATGTTTCATAGTGTTGATTAAAAAACACATCGACATTTCTTGTTTCATTAATTGAGGCGAGAAGTGTGTTTATTAATTTAAGTGAAAACTTCATCTAGAATTGAAATGCGTCTTGCAGACGGATATTGATCGAGAGGTGGTGGTTGATGTATGAAGCAACATAGGAAGCATGGGTGAACCTATATACGTAGTCATTTTGAAAATTTGGGATCTAGTATACAGTTATATTTATAAATATTATTATTTTGTTTTCAAAAATGATTAATGTAACAACTTCAAAATAAAAAAATCAGTAGGACAATTTTTCTCCACATTGGGTCGTGTAAAGTTTATTGATTGTTATCATCCATTTGGCCTTGTTTTGTAAACATTGATTTTAAAGAAAGATAAATTGCATTTAGAGAAATAAAATAAAATGCTATTCTGCTTTTCAGGAAATGTACTTGCTTATTCATTTCCTTCTGCTGGGGGAAAGGGGGTGAATATGGGTGGATCGATATTTGATTTTGTCTCTCCAAATACCACCACTAGAGCAAACAGGGTCTGTATATTCAAAGCTTAATTGTAAATGATGTCAAAGACTGGACATAAATTGCTTATATTAGTCTGTTGTGGACGAGGAGAGTCATTGTGATGATACGACTTCGTAGCATATACATGGATAGTGGAGATGGCTATTGGAAATAGTTTATCACTACAGGTAGGTCTAGTATTTAGTATTAATAAGCGTGTGTCAAGGTGCCTCTAATGTTTATCAATCTTGTACAAACAGTGACCAGACTATAATGTCCTCCAAGCCTCGATTTGGTTGCATTATTTTTAATAGGAGAAATTGGTGCAGCGTTCATTGAGCCATAGGGATAAACTACATTGCAAAACAATAGGCCCTGCCAAGTGTATACAATAGTACAATGGGATTGTTGTTGACACTCAAAGGAGGTACCATTTTGGAGATTTAACAGATACCAATAACATTCTATAAAATGGTTCATACACTGGAGAAACAGAGGAGGTTTTAAGTGGCAGACCATCTTCGAGCATCTTAAACTGATTGCATCTCTTTGGAACTCCTCGCCTGGTGCGTGTTTCCCTCCATCCTACAATCTAGACTGTTTTAAGAGGAATGTCAATACCTGCCTTCAAATTAGCTTCCCTATTGTCCTCTAACCAAGAGTGGCTTTAAGCATTGTTGGTGGCGAACTTGCATTTTTTATTTTATTTTTTAATAATGTAGGGAGCCCAAGTGCGCCCTCAGTGTTTATATTGTAAAAAGTTTACTTTGGGGTCGCGACCTTGAGACCCACTCTCTTTTTCATTTGGTAGCTTTTGCACGAGAGAGCACATTATTTGTTGTCGGTATTTCTCTCCATTCATGCTATTCATTTGGGAGGGATAGGGTCATAGAACTCTCTGTGAGTATTATATTATCTTAAATTACCTCTTGATTTGAGAAATATTGTCATTTAGAAGGCCATTTAATTCGGCATATTGTAAACTTGTGTGTGTGTGTACGTGTAGCCAGCCTCGTGTTGTGCTGACCTTTTGCCCTTTAGCTGTACATGAGTAACGGTTTGCATTTGTAATGTACATGTATGCTATTTTGTAGTCTTATGTGCTGTATTGCATTGGATAATTAAAATCAGTACAGGAGATCATTATTATATTTAACACGTCATCATATAGAATTTGTTTGTTGTTAGTTGTTTTCTCTTGGTGAATCCTCGTCCTTTATAATTAGAGGACCGGCCTCCTTCCCGTGTCTCTACAAATGGCGTCGTAGACAGGATTGAGTGTTCGCCATTTGATAAAATGTTTTCATCAATGGATTTGTCTACGCCTTTTTAACTTGGAGTAGAACTTTTCGGTGACGCTTTGCCGGGGATTCGTTAAACCCGGACTTTAGATTTCCTTTTGAGGATCGATGTAATCCTTTTCGCGTACAATCGTCGCGATCTATGGATGTGATGGTCACCATTTAACTTTTTGCTTTCCCTATCGACGTGAGGACTTCATCAACGGATTTATATTTGTTAATTTACATTGTATGTTGTGCAACTTGTATTATAAAATTCTATCCAAGTAGAATTGTATGTTATATTTGACATTTTCATCCAAGCTTATTTGCAGATCTGTTTTACATTTAAAAGGCAGTTGTGTCTCAGGTGGATCTTTTAAAGATTCTTTTAGAAACAGATAATTATATAGCCAGTTGTAGGCATGTGCTTTGGATAAAGTGGTTTTGAGTCAAATGGTTTTATTTTTGCACTCATATTATTGTAACTTTGTAAGTCTTTAGCTAACTGCATTTTTCTCTTTGCACCTGTGTGAAGGGTGTACATTTTATGACTTCCTGTGTATTTCAATTATCTTGGCATATTATTGTGTAACTTTTAAGTCTTTGTGAGACTGTAGTCAGTTGGAAATTTTTGAGTAGCAATTGTATTTTTGGTCTATACAGTGTTGTTAGACAATTTTGGACTTGTGTTTTTATTGTCTGTCTGATGGGCAGACTGTTTTGTAGGTCAATGATTTAGGCCTCATATTGTATTTTTACAAGTCATATAGTGTACATTGCTAATTGTTATTCCAACCATGTCTTTGCCAGATTCAATTTTGAAGTCAAACAGTTTGTTAGCTAGAACTTTAGTAAGTGCCCTCGCAGATTTTGTATGTGAGGATGATGAAGTTGTAAATCATGTTGTATGTATACATGTAGGGTATAGCATTGAAACTATACTAAATGATAGATTCACTGCCATTTGTAAGCTTTTTGAAAAGCCTGGTGAAGACAGGACTGATAAATTGCAGTCACCTGACCCTGTTACCTTTTCTTCTACGATTTCACATATGAATGATGTATTTTTTGAGGCTGAGCCGCTTATTATTAAGCCAGTTGTTACAGAAGCTGCTAGTTTTTGTAATGTAGAGGTGGCAGGAGAAGTTTTTGTCTCTCCTACTGTGAATGTTTTTAGTGATAGCCACCATGTCAGCTTCAATAGCCACTCATTTGGTTTGCCAGATGGTAAAGCGAAGGAAAAAGTAGGGAAGTCTCCCTTGTATTTAGGGGTTGCAATTTATTTTCATGTATCTGTACCTGTCTTGGCAGTTGCGGTGACCATCGGTGTGCCCACAGTGTTTTTCATCTTGGGCCAGTGGCCAAGTGCAATAACTTAAATTGTCTAAAATGGTGATGAAAACAAAACCTTGCAAAATTTGCTTTCCCATTCTTTGCTTTTGTGTAAAGAGCAGAGGCTGCCTGATCACTTTAGGTGGCGGGACAAGGCGTATTGCCACCTCTCCGAGCCAGTGTTATTTAGGCCTATTTTGTAATTTTGTATTTAAAGTGAAGCTTTTTCACCATGCTACATTATGTTGTGTGCATACAGTTAATTGTATCTTGTACTTTGAAATTGGGATCTTTATGTGAGTTTCTAACACAGGTTCATCTTTATTGCTCTTATTAGAGTGTTCTTGGAGAAATTCAAGTGCTATTTTTATTATGTATCAATCACTATATTTATGGGTTTGGAGTCGTTTTGTGTACACTTCAATTTGAATTTTGGTTTACCCTAAGTACGTATAGTGACGGGTTGTGTTCAGCATTTACTGTCTGACAAATTATCAAGATGTGATTGTGTGTATTTTTATTGACTTCCAATTCCTATTTTTGTGGCCCTACGTACTTTAAGTGATGGGCGTTGCTCTAATACAATTTGATAGGCACCGGCATATTTGTTCAGTCAGCATTTTATTCCTGTATAAGGATGATTCTGAAGTTTGTAGTGTATCCAGCTCTGTGTTCTCAGTGTATTGAGACAGTTTGCTTGACAATTGTGTGCCCTATATACAGTTTAATGAGGAATGTAATGTAATTGATTGATACTTTTAGCGCTATATTGTCAACCATCCCAGTTTATTTTCCAGCTCCTCTGATTTTTGACCTGAATTAGAGCTTTGTATGATCCTACTGCTACTGATACAATTATTTTGTGTGTGTGAACTCTCATCATAGAGATCACTGTACATGCATTGTTTTTGAACTTTTTATATTGTTTTGTATTCACAGATTTGTGATGTACTTTTCATGGTATAGTAGATTTTGCCATGTAGTTATATTTTTAGGGACAAGATGTTCCCATGATTATGTACATGTAGTTCTCTGTATATAGATACTGACTTTTGGATGATTATGGCTTATGATATTAAGGCAGATACTTTTATCCAGGTGGATATTCTGATTAATCAAAGATTGGCTCGTGGGGTTATTTGTGGCATACTATGTACTTATCTTTCACAATTTTCGTGCATTTCCAAATGAATTTCCTAAGAATTTGTTGTGACGGAACTTTAAGTTTCCTAATTTTAGTGTAGTTGCTAAGTGGAATATTTTTATCAGCAATTGTGTAGTTGGTGTATTCCAACTATTTGTGCTCACCGTTTTGTGGGATATTTCTGTATAACCTTTTAGACTAGAGTGAGATTTGTGTGTCTGACACTTCCACCATGCACACTGCCAATTATAGGACCATTTTCAGGAAATTACTGTTTTGTGTAAAATTCCCTACTCACATGTTGCTGCCCTAAGTACTGTTAGTGACAGGCGGGTTTCATTATTTCAAGTGTAGATGCTATTTGTTGGTAGAGTTGTTTCCTAGCCAGATATGGTTTAAGGGTGTTGAAGTTGGTTGTTATCCAACTCAGTTTTGTTCTCACAGTGTGGATGAGACTTTTTAATTATTTCTACCGTGCTTTCTACCAATTGTTTGGGATGTATTTAGTAATTGAAAATGTTTGTCTTATTGCTTTCAAAGTAAGAGAAGTCATGATTGCCACCCACATCCATTCCTATCTTCATTGTGAAATTAAACTATTTTGCCTGCATTTTTAAATCCAACTGTTCATATTAGAGTAGAGATTGCCTGAAGTAAGGTTAATGATGAATGTGACTATATATAATTCATGACTTGTTCATGCAGTTTTAAGACTAATTGTGTACCAAGTGTAGTGTATAACAGTTTTGACATAGTCTTAACCCACCATTTATTTATGTCGTATTCTCATAGTGTGTGGTTGCAGTATCTTTTTAGAGACAAGCAATTTCCCACCATGTATCAGTGTATTGAACTCTGGTTGACCTCAATGTATTACATTGTAACAACTTTGGTATTTTGAGATTTTGGGTCAAAGATTGTACTGATACTTTGTGTTTACATGTGAAATTGTCCAGACAGGTTTTGTATTGGGATGTAGATCTTACATGATGTTTGAGCAGACTTGGTATAGGTTTTTCATGGGCATTGTTTTATCCATGTACTGTACATGTACGTAAGGCCAATGTAAGTTTATTTTTAGAAAACCTGATTAAATGTTTGGTCATATACTTTCAGTGGATACAATTGTATGCAATGTATTTTCCTTATGTGTCAGGAAATGTTTTGTATCTTGTGAGGTTATTGAATCTCAAGTAAGTCAATTTGTGACATCGAGATGCCTTGAGGTTAAAGTTGTAAATCATTTAAAATGTATTTCTTTTATAAATCCTTTCAAGGTCGCACTTTTATTTGTTTGTTTTTGGACCACTCGGGTCGCGTGGTCATAAAGTAGGGAACTTGTAGGGAGCCCAAGTGCGCCCTCAGTGTTTATATTGTAAAAAGTTTACTTTGGGGTCGCGACCTTGAGACCCACTCTCTTTTTCATTTGGTAGCTTTTGCACGAGAGAGCATATTATTTGTTGTCGGTATTTCTCTCCATTTTGTGGGGAGCATGGCTCTGGCCATGCTCCACATGCTATTCATTTGGGAGGGATAGGGTCATAGAACTCTCTGTGAGTATTATATTATCTTAAATTACCTCTTGATTTGAGAAATATTGTCATTTAGAAGGCCATTTAATTCGGCATATTGTAAACTTGTGTGTGTGTGTAGCCAGCCTCGTGTTGTGCTGACCTTTTGCCCTTTAGCTGTACATGAGTAACGGTTTGCATTTGTAATGTACATGTATGCTATTTTGTAGTCTATGTGCTGTATTGCATTGGATAATTAAAATCAGTACAGGAGATCATTATTATATTTAACACGTCATCATATAGAATTTGTTTGTTAGTTGTTTTCTCTTGGTGAATCCTCGTCCTTTATAATTAGAGGACCGGCCTCCTTCCCGTGTCTCTACAATAATAAATAAATTCTCTCCGTATACGAAAAGCATACTCTCAAACTGATTTGTTATCCCCTTGCAGCCTGCAGGACTGCTTCTCCTCATCTTAATCTCAAACACCTCAACCACACTTGGGTCTTCAAGTACAGATGCTAGGGTCATCTTAGAAGCAGCTATGACGTCATTGGAGTCAAGAAAAGATGTGGGAGCTGTGTGTAGCTCCCTCGAATCGCTTCGTTATGTTAACTTTAGACAAACGGAAACAATTCACCTCGAAGACGTTGTGAAGGTAAGAGCTGGAGGGAGTTTTAAAAACGCCCAATGCCCGATATGAGTCAGAGGATACCCCCTTATGTTCCCATCCTTTAACACACAACAAAAATCTCTTGTACAGAAATACCCCTCCTTTAAAAATCCTCTCAAGAATTCATGAGTTTCCCAGTACACGATGAACTTCACAACAGGGAGTGATGAGATACCACCAAGCCCCATGGAGCACCAAATGTTTATAAAAAGTAGCCAGTGTGTCAATTTTAACATCCCTTTACCCTTCCCTTTCCCATCTCCCTTTTCATTTATATTTCTATGTATATATCTATTTTTGTCATCTATTGTTTTTTTTAGTTTACAGTATTTTTTTCAATGTTCGTACTTTCCTTAATATTGTAAAAATAAAACTCAATTCAGCCTTCTTAAGGCTGTGAAGCTTTTATTTCCGAAACTAACCAACAATAATAATCCCAGTTTTTGCAGTAAGAGCGGTGTACCTAAACCTACTTTCTACCTCTCAGTCTGAGGTACGAGGGCTAATTGGGCGTTAAGGCTCGCGGTCTTTACACAGGAATCTTCATTTATTTCGAAACCCCCCCCCCCCCCCCCCATATCAAGAGTCAGATTCTTGACTGAAGAGGCTGATGCGAAATCAAGGTCAGGATAATCCGTTTTTAAATCCGGATTCTGATTCAGAAATTCTTGTTTAATTTTAGCTTTTCGTCGATGTGTTTCAGAGGATAGCGTTTGATTCTGCAGTCATTAAACGGGTAAATAAAGACCCTTTTGTTAAAGATATTCTGTTTAATTTTATATTATTTGTCATGATTTCATTTATTGTTTATACGATAAATCTCCTTCGCTATATTTATCAAAATATTTATACAATAACAATAATAATAATAATACATTAGGCCCCCATAGCGCCAAATTTATGTTTGTAAAAAGTTTCTAAGGCGCTTCACAAAAAACATAAAAACGTACAAAAACGTACATAAAAAGCACTAAGATGAGTTACATAAGCATACAAAAGTACAAAGGAACAATTAAATTTATATGTAATAAATCGCCGTGTTTTCCACATTATTCAGGTTTGGAAAGAATTCAAATGTAAAAAGTTGCACTAAAAGTCATCCGTGGTGTTTTATTGTGTTTGTTTCAGGACGATGTATACCTCGATTGCATGTCAATGGGCATGCGCATTGCCGATGAAATGACTCGTGCCTTTCCGACGGGAACGACACTACGCATGCTTCAAAGTGACCGAGGTAGGGGCGTGTTAAACATTTATAGTTATCAGTAAATACTTTCACATTGCGTTATACTATTCACTTATTTATAATGTTAACAATTCGTAACCAATAATATAGGTCCATATAATTTCAAAGAACCCAATAGGTTTGAACAAAAGCATTTGGAACACTATGCGGCTAAAAAGTTCGTCATGAAATTTGAGTTTCATCAACAAACATTATGTTTGCAGTGATGTGAGCTTGACCGATCTTGGATGAGGGGGATTTCTGACCATTTTAATAATTTGATTGCTTTGTTATTAATGATCTCCCGATAATCAATAACTATTTATTTATTTATTTATTTTTCCATGTTGTACAGATGTGACGATGGGAAACCAAAGGAAATCGACAAATGGCGACTTGGGTTTGTTTAAAATCGACGGATTGTTCGACTTTTCCCGCAAACGGCCCATTAACCCACCATTCGTCATTATCGACAATCAATTACAAGGCTTTCTGGGCTATAGCGCAGGTGCGAGTTTAATCTTTTAGTTCATCGGCTGATCAGAGAACGCTCTCATCCAATAGAAATTGAATACTGAGACTTCTATTTTACATGACTGTGTTATTTAAAATTGGCGCCCGTGCCCCCGTGTTGGGGTTTTCTTTTTTTCTTGCAGAGATTGAAACAAACTTTGGAACTAAACATGATAGAGACGATGTGATGTTTTTCAACACAACAAGGTAAGACTTTTTATTTATTTTTTTTCATTTTTTTTTTCCCGAAAGCGGGGGTTCTGAGATGTCTAGAGTGCAGAATAGGAGGCAGTTTACTATTTATATCTATGTATTTGGCATGAATTATTGACATAAAGCCTGTTGGTTTTTGTTTGGTATGCGAACCATTGTCATAGTTCTTTCCACGCCTCTTCGCAAACCGGAGACGTCGTTCTACAGTACACTGTCCCTATCAACAATCCCGGCTCTAACTCAACCATCACCGTGTTGCGTCGAGAGGTGAGTTTGCCTCTTAGTTATTTCAATCAACTCCATGGATTTTATGTATTTCTGTCCCAGTGTTTAACAATAGTAAAAATAGCCGTGTTAGTTTGGTTAGATAAAACAAGGAATTCGGAGGTAGCACGTAAAGACTAGTAAAAACTGCATGAGCTTTCGTAGCAACAACTTACTTCATCAGATGCAACAAAGGGGACAAGCCAAGTACATGTTAAAATACGTGAAAGTGTTTCTTTGTTTTCAGTGTTTGTCCGTAATATGTCACACTCACATATTGCGTCGAAAAAATATAAACCGAAAAAAAAACGGGGGCATGATTTTTACCAGTCATAAATCTTGTTTGCTGATTTTTATTTTTTCATATATCAGGAAGCAATTGTTCTTGAGCGTGAGGCTTCCGTCATGGCATCATTGTCATCGAGGACAGTTTGTACAATCAGTGCCGAATCAGACAGAAGGTAAACAAAAATCACTCCCATTGTTGGCTGATTTCGGTAGTGTCACATTTTTTTATTATTTTTTTTCCCTTCTCTTCATGTAATTGCTCTGGTTGCCTTTTGACTGCAGTGAAATGTTGGATTCAGCCAGAGATTTGGGAAATCATAGACACCTATGAAGAGGGGCTCCAAGGTCAACCTTTTTAGTTTTCTGATTCACTCATTTTCCAATAAATAGAGTCCTTATTGGGGGAAAAATAAAAAGTCACCAACCTCAACGTTTTAGGAAACTAACACCTTTGGATTTTAGAACCGTTCGATTGTTTTAATCATTTATAAATGTAGATATCAACAACAAAACATTTTAATTCAATTGTGGTAGCGTTTTGAGACATCGCAGACAATCAGGAGCGGTTATGTCCACTCATGAAGATTTATCCGTAACTGGAATACACAATATCTTAGAAACGTTTCTGACAGTAACGTTTCTCAGAATCGAATTTTGTGGGATAAAAACTGTTATCTTTTTCCATAAACACATAACTTCAAAGTGAAATGTTTGAATTCTCAAAATGCACCATAGTATCAAAAGCTGCCGCAATTCTAACCAAGTAAATTTTTATTGCCATTAATTAATTTTAAGACTAATAATCAAACGTCAGACCCTTTTAAAACGGTGTAAAATGACATCGTGTTTGAGTGTGATTTGTTGTGATTGTGGAATGCCTATACTTGTTAAACACTCTACCCATGTTGTTAACATCGACTTTATGCCATTCTCCCGTAAGCTATAATTTATATTGACAGCCGATACTTTAGTCTGGTTTTCATATACTTGTGTTATATGTGGTTCAGAACAATCTCCCACAATGACTGCAAAGTTGTTGATAGAGGCGGAATAAAGACGGAAATGTCATGTAACTGTCGCCATGAAGATGACGTCTCCTTCTTCATCAAGGTACCGTTAATCTCATTTCTGCTAATTTCAGTTCACATTTTGTCGAAGAAAAACAAACAGAAAAAACAACAACAACAACATCAACTTATTTTTAGGTTAACTGAACTGGAAAAGAAATCGTAAAAATAACCGGTTAAAAAAAGAAGATGCCCTATAACGACAACACCATCGATTTAAAATATGTCTTTCTTAAGTTTTGTAAAACTACCTGACTACTTCAACAAACGATTTGAGCCAATCCCCGGAATTCACAGGCTCAGGGCACACTTTCATAGAGCTGCTTAAGCACAAAAAGCAGCTAAGCACAACAAAATTATGCTTACCAGAATAGGGTTACCAACCAAACTACCATGTCACATGTACAATTTGTGACTGGTTTCCTGCTCATTTCAGCAGACAATTGTTAAGCAATATTTTCTGCTTAAGCAGCTCTATGAAATTGGACTCAGGACTGATTTTGGTTTATTTCCAGGTTTATTTCAGTTTGTCTGAGACTCTGAGATGGATATACACAATCAGTTGCGTCGCATCATTTCTCTGCACTGCCAGTGCCTTGATGCGTCTTGCCTGTGCAAGGTAAACTTGAATATTACATCACCACTCATGTTTGTTCCCAAAAATTCTCAAAAGACAATAGGTACTTATTATTTTGTTTCTCTTCTGCGTTAATGAGGTATGACCTTTTGTTTTACGCATCCATTTTTCGCTAATAGATGTTTGTGGAAATCAGACGCCTCTTTCATTCACGTCAATTTCCTCGTCGCCATGGCAACGACCTCGATTAATTTACTGTTCTCCTTACAAGCGATCGACAACCAGGTGAGTCAAGGTGTTCTTTTGTTACATCCATGTCACGTGCTTCAAAAAAACAATAGCTCAGAGGGTCCTTCAAATTGACGAAGATGCCACAATTTATATTCAATGCTAAAACACCTTCACTCTTTACTGAATCGTACTCAATGTTGAAAAGCCACACGTCAAACTTGTCTTCATAGAAGATGGGTCACTTCTGTTTATAAATATTAAATGCTAGATATGTGTCTTCTTAATATTTGTTAAGCTGGTCAGTTCTTCTTGCAATTATTGTTTATTAATGGTATATTTGTTTAAGTTGTTATGGATTTGTTGTGTGTGTTGGTGTTGGTGTTAATGTTGTTGTTGTTGTTGTTTTGATCGTTTATTTGTTTGTTTGTTTTGGGGCTGGGTTTTTTCTACGCGTTTCGTCTCGTTGGCATTTAGACGTAAATGTATAATGTACTTGTATACTTGTACACACTTTGATTTTTATTGAAACTCGTTTTTAGTTATTCTTGAGATGTAATATTATTTTGATTTTTTTTTCGATTTTACTGAATTTACTTTTTTGTTTTACTTTTTTTTTTTTTTTGACTGCTTTATTTATTTATTTATTTATTTATTTACCTGAACGTCATTGTTTTGGTGGACTAAATCTTGATTAAATAAAGCGTTTTGTTTGGACTAAACGAAAGCATTTGAATTTGTTTCATTTGTTTAGCTTTTTTGCAAGTCCAACGTCATCGTGATGCATTTAGCATACATCGGAGCGCCAGCCTGGATGGTCTGTTTTACTATCGAAATCTTCATCCAATCACGAAAGCCGTTACAGAATTTTGTTAAGTCACTGCCTAAGAGACGTATCTACACTCTGATTGGTTGGGGCATACCAATCATCACTGTGGCTTTAACTGTAGGGACTGACATGTCTGTGTACAGGTCCAAACTCGGGTAAAAAAAATTATTTTTATTTGGACCATCAATCAAAAATGGCAACTAGTTTATTTTGTTGTCGTTGTTTGTGTGTTGTTGTTTGAAATGGCACATCATTTTAAATTATCAATAATAAACCTCAAGGGAAGCTGACTAGGTAGAAAAAGAACAATTGAGTAAAGTAGGGTTTCGAATCCATGACCTCCGGATTAAATTGGCACATTATTCTAAACACGCAAACAAACATTAATCTCCATGATCCCAATTGCGCAGTGACAAGGATGGTTTGTATTCTAACTTATTTATGAACACAAAATTACCAAACATCTTCAATTGGGCCTAGATCTTGTATTATATGGTCCCAAGTGTAACTTGGTTGTTTCGTGATACTCCGGGTCCAACGGGGCCTGATTCATGTCTGGATCAGGCTGATCAGAATGTTTTTCAAAATAACACAGAAATGGGTCAAACGGAAGCAGATTCCGAATTAAAATCCAATTGTGAACACTTTCAGGGTCAACCCTAGACCCTAGAAATGGGTCAGGCCCTCTCTGAGACCCGGAATCCAGGTCGATTCTGACCCAGGAGATTGGTCGTAGTTTAACTGTTTATTTCAAACTAGGAAACGTTCAAAAGCTACCAATAGTATAGGTCCAGTTATATATAGTTAAAAGAAAACATCTAACTACAACAAAAAGGAATAAGTTGTAAACAATTAATAATAAAACAATAGGGGGCCTACATAAGTAAATAAATATATAATTGAAAATTGATATCAACTCCACAGGTGTTTGGCCGATTTCAACTCTGCGCTGTTGTGGTTATTCGTGGTACCAGTCATAGCCGCTACAATGGTAAAAACAAATCTCAATCAAGGCTGTCTGTGTAATAACAAAATAACTGCAAGTAACTGATTAAATGATTAAATGTAATCATAGAGCATTCTTACCTAAAGTTATTATAAACTATTGTCATTTATAACAAGGTTATTTCATGTCTGCTGATTCTGTCAACAAAATCGCTGATAACCGATCAGAAGGGGTTGAATCTCCAGGACGAAAAGTAAGTTTTCTTTTATTTCATTCCTTTTATTAATTTTTGCTGGGGGAGGCCTTTTAAAACAAAATTTTAAAATTATTGGATCTCAATTCTCAATTAATTCTTAATTTCTTTTTAAAATCTGATTTGTTCATTTTTTTAATTTTTTTAATGCAGGCAAGAGATGCGTAAATCTGCTTGTTTAGCTGTTCTCACTACGGTGGGACTGTTCCTGATGCCTCTTTCGTTGAGGTCTCCACCCTCTGGAATTTTAACAGCAACCCAGTGGCTGTTCATCATTGTCAATGCCCTTATGGGTCTGGCTACACTGTTATTCAGTTATCAGGATACTAAGGTAATTTATTTTAAAATTTCTTCAGATTATTTTCTCCCATTTTCACGTCTAGTTCTCTCTTTAAGTGATTTTGCTTTCCATCATATTTTTTAATGGGTGTAAGAAACAAAGTCATCGACAGCAGACAACGAAATACGCACAGAGTCACGCAAAATCAGTAAGAATATTTTTTACGGCGTTTTGTATTTCCATTCGCAAAGGATCGTCGAACCGTTTCCAACAGAGTATCCAGCTTTGACGATAAAGAAACTGATGAACGTCCTGGAGAACTATCAAAGGTGAGCGTTGAGAATCTTTCTGTTGAAACTTTACTCACAGAATGACAACCAAGGGCAGGCAGTAGCAGAAGAGGAAGATAGAACAATGGGATGGAGAGATAAAATCACCACATAATGAAGACGGCAACATGGAGTATGAATGACAAGTCAGTGACAGAAGAGAATGGAAATTGCTGGAGGAGGGCTTCATCTAAGAAGGGATGAAGGCAGCCTGAGGAGGAGGACGAAGACTGGGTCGGGATGATGGGGACGAGTGGGACGATGGCAACGACACTGACAATAACAATGACGATGACAATGACGATGGGGGGGATAATGCTGATGACAACGACGCCCCTCCCGCCCAAGAGCCTATTAAATTCCGCTACCAGTCGTATTTTTTAAAATAAAATACAACATTGATATTGATATAAAGTCTTCGACTACAATCCTTCTTGTTAATGCATTACTTTACTGTACCATGCCAGGATGAATTCCCTAAGACAAAAGGGCGGGACCGTGGCGCTTCTTACATCGAGGTCGATTTCACACCAATCATCCCCACGTCAATATCCGTGCAAAGCGACCTGCATGAGGACGACTTTACATTGGTTGACGGTGCAGAGCACGAAGGTTGGATTTACTCAATAATATAAAATCGTTTAACTATCTTTCCCTGCAGTATTTATTCGAAAGTCAAAGTCATCTAGGGCTGAATCACATCATGTCTTTATTAATTTTAGAGACCCAGACTTGCCTGTATGGTAATAAATTTGTTGGGGGATGGCCGCTATGTGATCAAAATACAACAAAATTGCCTGCCGAGAAATATTTTGTTGTAATAAACAAAACTTTACACATTGTTGTGATGGTTCATGGGAAAGTCGTTTGCAAGTTTTAGAAGTAGGTCTTTATAGCATCTGTTATGTTTAGCATAGACAGAAAGAAAAGTCCGCAATATTTTCAATTTAATCTAATATTGACTTCTATTTGAAATAATGTTATGATTATTTTTGTATTCAGAATTTCCCGAGGTCGCCCTTCGGCCGATTTCCTGTACGCCTCGCTCTGTGAGTTTTACAACTTTAGTTACAATAAAATCTTTCGCAAATAACTGAAAGGCATCCACAATAATAAGGAAACTGAGTGCTAATGTGATACTTGGTTAACCAATTGAAACTGGTACTCGCTTTCTCGGTTAATATTTCATATGAAATCATTATTGTTGGAACTTCTTTCAAATCAATGTATACGTCTGTGGCCTTAGAAGGTCACACAAAATAAGCAATCAGTTGTTATTATTATTTCTGTTTTGTATTGCACCGATGTGAATAAAGCACTGTTCACTTAGTGCTTTCACCAAGTCCAGTGAAAAAAATACACGGAAAGGTACGGGGGGGGGGGGGGGGGCGGGGGAACCAAACTGTTCTTTACCCCCGATGCAAATTTAACACACTCAAATAAAACGCTTTCAAAATTACCGCGAATTATTTGACAATTATTGATATGTTTTATATTTTGTCGGACATTTTATGATGTGATCGAAAACAATTTCCCTGGGTTTCATTCCTGGCATGTGTTGGATTTCATAACGGTCCTTTACGGGTTTGTTCTTACGCCCCACGGATTTACGAATTTTACACTACGTCATAATCGCCGGATTTTGTGGCAAGTTATGTATAGTACCTTGAGGTACCGGCCTGCAAAATGATTTGATCTATAAAAACAAACGAAACAAGTAACAGTTTTCTCTTTCTCTCTGCTAAATATTAAAGGACTCTGAAATCTACTCCGGTTTAATGGCTATTCCCGGCTCAGTGTCAGACGAATCAAACTACGTCGAACAGGTAATGTTAAAAAAAATAAACATTGTTTTTTGGTTTTTGTTTTTTGTTTTTTTCAATTTATTTTTCCTATATTTTATTCTTCGTCAAATCATTGTTGGTGTTTTATCTTAACTTCTGAGGGAACCCATGACAAGGTTTTGGGGTATCCGGGTCTCCGTAAAAAAACATTAATAAAAAAATTGATAAAAAATTTAGTTAATAAATAAAAGACTGTTTAGTTGTCAGCTTATGTTCTCTTCTTGTATACATTACTTAACTAACTTTATTATAGTTATTTTTTAAATTATTGTCATTGTTATTACTATTGTCTTCATTATTTCTGTATGTACGTCTGTTCAATTCAATTCAATCAAACATTTATTTCCGTACTCACAAAAAGAAAATACAAAATCATGTGGACAAATTTAAAGTAGTACAATGCAAACAAAAAGTAAACACGACGACCAATGAAAATGCTACTGCAAAACATTAAACAATCTAGGCTGTGAGTAAGGAGGCTGTTCAAATAAGCCGAGGCTTGTGGGGAACAGCCCTTTACATGATACAAAAACAAAGAAACAAAAACAAAGCAAAATCAACGGACAGAAGAGAATGCAAAATGAACCGGTAAGGAGCTATCTATGCAGATAAGCCCAATAAATATTGACAGCAAATTAGGACCAGCTATAAAGCATAAACAAAAGTGAAGCTGAAGACGAGCGGTGGACTGTTTATAATCTTTTATAAAGTATGGAAACAAAAAATGTGAGCTTGAATTCAAAATGAATTGAAAGAGAAATACAAATTCATTTTCATCCCACAAGTAAAGTTAGCGAGACAAACATGATTATAGAAGTCTTTAAAGATTGAGGAATTTTTCCTCTCTGCAGGTAAAAGTTACCCATCGTATATTGGAGAAGGGAAACTGGCATGTCGTGGAGGAAGAGAAAGTAGTCCGAAAGGTTTACCGTCGACCTCGGACCAAACGAGAGACTACTGCAGTGTGACGTGATAACAGTTGCTTAGCATTGAACAAAAAATCGACACCATTAAAAAAACTTGACACGGTCTAGGCAGAATATTGATATTTTAACGTGAGTGCTGTGTTTTGCTTTATTGTTTGAATGTTTACTTTGCGACAAGTATAACTAATGGTAGCGAAACGAACAAAAACATTTCACAAATTGTTCATAAAGTGTTGCACCTTTACGTAAATCAGTAGCTGTAGGCCTATATAGTTCCGTAATGCATTTGATTTCTAACTAGCCATTGGTTTAACACTTGTATATCTATATTTACATGCCATGTGTTGATTTCTTATATTATTGCTGTCCATTTATTTCAATTTCTACTTTGTACAGGCTATTTACACAATATCTAAATGCGTTCTAATTTGAAGGAAGTACCGTTAGCATTCACTATGCAAAACTAAAGGTCAAAGTTCATTTTGAAGCAGTATACCCGATTACAGTCGTCCTAAATATATCAATAGTTATACGTAGTTTGACATTGTTAAGTCAGGTTCGAGTTGTGACAATTTGTAGTTCCAATCTCCAATCTAAGTACTTTTATTTCGGTGAATAACATATAAACCGTGTTCGTTTGCCATGTTGCCTCTTCACATATAAACCGTGTTCGTTTGCCATGTTGCCTCTTCACATATAAACCGTGTTCGTTTGCCATGTTGCCTCTTCACATATAAACCGTGTTCGTTTGCCATGTTGCCTCTTCACATAAGACTTAAGCAGCTTGTACTAAAATAATAAGGAGCTATATTTAAATTTGCACCGTTGGTTGTTTTCGAGCAACTTTATAAGTTAGCAGAATATAGTTCGTTCTTAAATATTATCAATGTTCCATTTGATGTGAGAGAAACTAAAAAGTATTCTGTGCTTTGCGAAAAAGTTTAGTTCCAGCGAATGTCCAACTATTATGCTCTAGTTTTCAATATTCGTGTCAAATTTGGCAGCTTTCCTCGCCGAAATAAATAAATGTTTACGGTACGTGTGTGTAGAAAAGTCGGTGCTGGGTGAGTTTTATTTCCGGTTCGGTATTCTTATTTCTTGTTATTGCTGTTGTTTAATGCTTGTTGTTGTTTACATGATTTGTTTTGGTGGCTTGTTCCGTTCCACCTTGTAACTTGGGTCTTGACCTTCGAGCCAGTATGTCAAAATCTCACCCTTGCCCTGTGCATAAATAGACAATAAAAACAATTAATTTCAGTTGACGAAAATCTAAGAAACTTCAAGCTAAACAGTTGTTCACTCAATAATAACATTGATAATATTCTAAAATGTGTAATGCGCCCATTACATAAACTAATCAAAAGCGCACAACATGTTTTAAAATGCACAGAATGGAAAGATTTGTTTTTGTTAAGACTGGTCACCAGGCCAGTGCACAAACCACAGTTTTATATGGGGATACGTTTGTCCCGCCAACAGAGAACTAATAGTTACTTATTACAAAGGCCATTGCTGGCATTGATAATGTTTTAATCTTTTCAGTATACAGACGGCTCTAACCCTACCTATGTAAAAAAATAATCTAAAATATCTGGCAAGGAAACCATTATAAGAAACACAAGCGAAAGACAACATAACAAAAAAATAAATAAATAAAAAAATTAAAGGAACATTCCTGGCACCAAAAAGACCCTGTACACATACATATTCAAAACATCAACATAACGGTATGCAGAATAAGGTGTCAATAACAACAACAATAAGTCAATATTGCGACTGCTAGCTCCATGCCTAGGATAAGCACAGGCATACAATACAGCACAAATTACCATACACTTCAATAACTATACAATAAAGTATAACATTCGTAAAATACATACAATTCCATAAACAAATTACATTTTAAAAAATCAGCAAAATATTGAGAAAACCAGAAACCAAGCAGGGACGACATAAGTTCAACACCATCGAAAAAGAAGACAATACTTTTTAGGTTTCATACAAGTATGGTAAAACAAAGAAAACATGAGTAGAGCGGGACGTGAACCTGCGACTTCTGGATTAACGTGCCGGCGCTCTACCAACTGAGCTATAGCCCAATTGTTGTCGGTCTTCTTATTTTGTCAATATCTCTTTTTCCTGGGGGAAAACAATTACCATAAAATAAATTACCTTCATTGCGACCAGCCCTCTCTCTACCAGTGTGTAGCCGCCAAGCTCTTGAAGAACTTGCTGGCATTCTGGACTTACATGGATCTTCAATGCTGCCCAAAAAACAAAAACAAATACGTTTAATAAACAGTGCTGAAACCAAGTTCGCCCTCCTGAAAAACTTTACACTATGCCAACATTACAAAAATGTAATCAATTACAAAAGGGAAACATGTTTAGTGGCCTGACGTTTTGACTCAAGCAGGGTCTTTCACGAATGCCTGCCTCTTTTAGACTTCATGAAAGTCTCTGCAAGGGTCGAAACGTCAGGCCACTAACTATTCTTTTGCACTCATACCACAGATCATTTGGTTGTTAAGCCGTTTGCAACAGCTAATTATATTTTCTCATAAATACAAAAGGCAAGAGATATACAAATAAAAACAGCAGATTACACTCAACATGGTAAACATTATGAAAACAGGACAATGGCATGGGCTCAATTTCACTAAGCACTAAGCACTTAAGTTTAGTTTCAAATAAGACCTTAGTGATTTGTATTGTGACGTCATACTTTACTTAGCAATTTGGATTGATTCGCACTTAAGATCAATCTTAGCTCTTTTTGAAATCGGCCCCTGATGCCATCATACAAAAAGATAATAAATATAAATGAATCCCAAAGTAAAAACACTGAAGAAAAAAAAAAACCACAACACTACACTCTAGATAAAAAAAACACCAGGTCAGAATTGACCCGGATTCCGGGTCCCAGGTCAGCCTGACCCATTTTCGGTCAGGCTGATCTGGAAAGTAGTTAAAAAAAAAAAAGATTTGACTCGGATCCTGGGTCAGTTTAACAATTTCTGGGTCATTTTGACTCAGATTCTGGCCCATACTGACCCAGAAATGGTCAGGTCCTACGGAACCAGGATCCAGGTCAATTCTGACCCAAAAGTTGTTAGAGTGTAGGTACTGGATCTCATGGAGCCTAAGGCGTTGCGGACATTTCTCCAAATGTTGGTTCCACATCATGCAAATAGATGTATTTACTACAAAACAGACTGTAGGGAATCATTATCATTGGGACATAAGTAATTCTCTAAACCACACCACCTTATCAATCTCCATCAGTCAAACAATTCTGACCTAAATATTAAGACAATTTAGCCACAATCAGTTTACATCCTCCATGGAAATTAACCCTTGCAATACAAACCCCCCTCTCTCAGGTTAATCCAGGCTAACATTTACAATGGAATATAATACCGCCGATGCCTAATAACAAAAAAGCTGTTGGGATCGTCCGGAGATAGTAAAAGTAGAAGAAGAACTACGATCGGGTTTACATCAGCAGAGAAATCACTTAACCAAACGGGAAGCACAAACCTATCGTATCGTGATTACACACCTCAGGGCCCTTCCAAACTCTCTCGCTAATATTAATAAAATCAGATCACGGTACAGGGGGAAACGACAGGGCTGAGAACCTCCTCATAAGAAGAAGGAAGAAAGAAAAGAAAAAACACAAGGGAGTCGAGATGGTTCCACAGGCAACACCAATCCACTGTACATGCGTTTGCATATAGCATGATTTTTATCGGATCTTCCCCCTGATTTTCAATTGACAACCCTCAAAATTGACTGACAGTATTTTGAGAAATGATTTCCCGACCTCAGGGGGAAAACAGTCGCAGGAAGTGCATTACTGGTATTCCGATTTGTTGTATTTCTTCTCCACCACCGGTTTTTTTTTTCGGTCTTAGTGGGCATCCTCGATTTCACGGCGTGGTCTCGCGTTTCTTAAGAGAAAACCCCAGGCGCCTTTCCAGAACCCACTTGTCCGTTCAACCACACGTACACAGGGATTATTTCACGGTGATTTATAACTAACACAAGAAAATAATCCGCACTCTTTTTCAGCCGTGATATATCTGAGAAAATATCTGCGAGGGAAAATAATATTATTAGGCCGCACTGCCGGTTTAACTTCAAAACCTAACATAACATGCTATGCACGTAACCTCAGCAACGTCACCCACTCTGAATGCAGCAACGTAATACTGACAACATTAATTTTATTTTGCTTGCATAATTCCAGGCCCCGTCTTAAATAAATAGCTCCCTATTTCCAGTAAATTGTCTTTGCGGCAGGGGTAAGTTTATCACCCCGAACCCCCCTGACAGCTGATTTCCACCAATTGTACAATGTGACAAACAGTTTCGAGCAAATTGGTTCCTTGAGACGTGGAATTTTAAAGAGGGTTTTTAAGTCTCAGGAGACCACGCGGAATCTCGCCGAGCGGGGCGAGAAACTAAACCGTATCTCCCTCTGCGGATATCGGTATTGATTTGTTAGGATTTAATGAAGCAATTTCCGACTTTCATGAGAAAACTAACCATGGCTAATTAGCTGTAATAGCATTACACGATGCAATGTATACCGGCGCCTATACCAGGTCCCAGCATAAGTACCGTTGTTAGTGTTCACTCTGCACGCACTGTGATTCAGCTCATCCATGACAAATTTAGATGGGAAACAAATTTTTATAAATATGTCATCGTTAAAAGAAGAGTTTTGCACACCGGGATTTTCTTTCCGCAAAATAAATAATATGAAAGCAGCAATCCCCAGGAAAGATACATGAAGACGTAAAAATATAACCTAAAACCAACACTGACTGGGCTCATTAAACTTTCATTTGTTAAATTCTCGCTATCAACTGCAAGTCTCTAATGGCCGCCATTTTGATTTCCCAGCGCTGAAGTCGGTGAAAATTGAAGGAAATCGAGTAGAACATTATGTCATCAAATATTAAAACCCCTGACAGCAATAGACTCGAGGCACATGGAGAGATGATCGGTGCGTCGGGTTCAGTCACCTCTAATAATAAATCTCACATTTTTGTTTGTTTCACATCTGCAGGGATTTACCAGACACATTTAGTTGCTGGGCGTCTAATTCTAACAAAGTCCACACTAACTTCATAGGTTCTCTTGGACAGCATCCCTTTATGTGCAATTTATTCTTGGATAAACCAGTAACATTTCCCACAATCTGATCATCAACAATTCCTGAAAACCGACTGATTATAGATTTATTTATGTAGAAGTGATGTCAACGGTCTGTCTCGAGCGAAGGATGTATGTTTTTTAATGTGTCGCTAGCTTCATTTTCCTACACACAAGGATCTTATCAGAAGAGTCACTTATATTTCTCAAGACATTTAGTAGGTCTTGGTTGATGGTTGAGCCATGGTTAGGCATTGGAAGGTGGGTTTATACATCTGATTATACCCACTGCAAACAGCGCCCTCTCATATTTGCCAAACCCCCAAGAAAAGTCTAATTAGCGATGGCACCAGGGTAAACACACATTCTTCAATTGACAGGAAGACCCTGCTTTGTTGCCCGCACAATGTTTTATAACACACATCAGAGAGCTGGGCTTGTCTGCAATGAGCAAATTAACACACGACGTCTGTGACTGAAATCGTAATCACGGCGACGAGTAAAGATCAATGCCCGGCAACGGTTGCTGTCAGTGTCAGTTGAGCGATGTTAAATCTCACTCCGAGAGTGTTGATGGTTGGATCAGAGTCGGATTTAAGAAAGAAGAACAAGAGATTATGGAAAGGAAAATATCACCTCGTAGCCATATCCACGGAATCCCACTCGACGCCGCGTATCAACGGCTTAGTGGTCCATTATAGAAGGCAAGGTCGATGGGTTCAAGGTTGTACACGTAGTCCACGGGAGGGTTTAGGAATTCAACACAATGCACTTCAGATTTTTTTATAACGTTAATTCAGACAAAAGATTGAAAACCAATTATTTATCTGTCTGCGGCAATAACATTTACAATGATCATCCATAATCATTAAGCTTCTAGCGCCTTACATTACCATGAAGTTACAAGTTTTAACTGTGAATTTTATAAAAACTTGAAACGAAGTAAATGGGTGGTCGATTTCAGCAGTATACACTTAATTGATGGATCACTAGTGTCTGCCACATTTTCTAATGGTTCCATTTAAAGTGATTTCGATCAATGCTTGTGCTATCGTAAAGTTGACTTCAAGAGAATAAAACACAATAAAGTATTGCCACTACACCTTTAAGTACTATGATAAAAGTTCAACGTTGGTCGACTTGACAGCCCTGGTTTCCCGTTCGATTATTCTTCCAAACTCAGCGTAATTCCTTATGGAAATGAGATCGTGAGTGCTGTTTAAAGGAGCAGATGCACACCGTAAATAATGACCAGAAATACTGTCCAGAAAAATAACTTGAGGACAATTTTGGATACACTTTTTGAATGGAGTGGGATAGTAATAAGCTTAAGCAATGAACTAAGATCATTATAGTTTTTTGTTTTTTTGTCAGTGATAACGAAATTTGAGAGGAAGCATGCACAGCAGCGAATAATAACTTCATGGAATCAAACAAAGCCAAAATGAAATGGTTATAATTATTAATTAACGGGTTCACAAATAAGTTCACAGAGTGTTAAATCAAAAGAAAACAATAACAAGTAACTAGAGGCTTGAGGTAATTAGTCGTTGCTGCTGTTTCCTAATGAGCTTTAACAAGTCTGCGTTTGCTATATTTACACTAATGATACATTGTTAATTGATGTTTTCATTTAAAATACGGATGTTCTAAGGTGATAGCAACGGATCTTTGAATAACGTACATGATTTAAACTGTAGCCTTTAACAAGCATAGATGCAGGTTGGTTCATTTCTTCAAAAAAATACGCAATTCCTTTAAATCTAAGATTGAAGATGAAGTGGTCAAGAGAAACTGGCCTATTTTTCGGAAAGGTTCAAAGATGAAATGCGACACTTCTCAAGGCGTGTCAGTCTGTGTAGAGAAAACTATTTATTTTGTTGGAGATTGGGACCCGCGGACCGTCTCATGATTCCTTTTCAATCTTATGAATCAATCAAAGAGATAATTAAAGGCTGTATTGTCATACTTGAACACTTTTCTGTTGTCAAAACTTAGTAAGGATTTGCTAAAAGTTTAAAAACCGCATATTTTTTTAAAAGCTTAAATACAAAATGTTTATATTAATTACTTGAAACTCCTGAATTCAAGGAAAAGAGGAAAAAAACAAAGTGAAGTACACAAAAGTAAATACACTAGGCCTATAACAAACAATGGTTATAATTTTTTTCCCACAAACTAAAAAGAATAAAGTTGTAAATTGATTTGACAAATTCATTTACTTCAAGACAAAGACATATAAGAAAAGGCATTGACGGAAAGCGCATGCGTATAGACAAAGTCAATCGAAGAGATAATTAAAGGCTGTAATTGTCCTACCATAGAGCTGGTCCTTGCTCTATGGTCCTACTTGTTGTAAAAACTTAGCAAGGACTTGCAGGAAGTTTAAAAACAACACATTATAATTTTAGCTTGAATACAAAGTGTTTATTACTAATTACTCGAAAGTTCTGAATTCAAGAAGAAGCGGAAGGAAAAAAGTGAAGTACACGAAAGTAATTCCACTGTGGTTATAAGGTTGTTTTCACAAATTAAAAAGAACAAAGTTGTATATTGACTTGACAAGTTAACGATGTAAAAAAGGCAATGACGGAGAGCGCATGCGTATAGACAAAGTAAACTGAAAGACGTACGGTTTAATCTTAAACAGTATGAGAAACGGCTGCTGACGTCAGCTGATCACAAGAAACTGAAAAAGCCCTCAGAGGAGCAGAGGAGAAAAAAGCAATGAAGCCTCGCCACTAATGCAAACTTAGGAGATGGAGAGTCCAAGCTGTATTTTAAGACACTATGAGGAATCACCGTCGCAAAGCTCTTAATTAAACCCTTTTCGTTGGATGTCAAAGAAAGGGGAATATCTCGCGGCTAGCCGATTATAAAGGGCTACTTGGTCGCCGGTTGTGTGTGCTTAGGGACCAGCAGGTTAACTCACCTAACCGCCGGTTACCCAATAACCAGTAAAGATATAAACAAGTGTATATATTACACATTGCGGTCAGAACAATCTCGGCTGGGCTTGAAAATGTTGTTTGGGAACCATAAATAACCAAAGGGGGTTTATGACCTTAAATATTCATTGCTGGAACTCTGGGTTTTTAGGATGATGTAAACAAAAGAACGCGTAGAAATGCAAATTAATTAGCAAAGAGTCGGCAGCTTTTATTCGTCGGTCACGTTTTCTAAACTGACGTGCATTTTGCGAAGTTCAACGGATTAAATTGAGTATACGTGACAAGTCAGGATGAATCAGTGAGCGGAGAGAAATACTTTGGCCTATGTATTAAAGTTGTTGAAAAAAAGAGGACAAAGAGTAAAATCTGTCTTCTTTTCAAGTTGCCGTGAGCATGGAGGTAGAAATGTCTACCTCCATGCCGTGAGCCACGATCGCAAAATGCCCAAATACACCCATTCCTGGAGTCACAGATTGCACTTAAAAATTCACAACGATGCAGCGAGACCATTTCCCATAAAGTTACCACTGTCCTGTGTGAGTTTATGTTACACGCACTTCACTAAAACACACACAGAAAGAGACTAGTACTAGTAGGACAAGTCTAAGAGAGTGAAGCTTAAAGTCAATGGTGATATACTCAAAGGATGACGCCCAGTTGATCCGGCGACCCAATTCCTAAGACAGAAAGTTGTCAGTGATGCACCAAAGATGGAATTAGCAAACTTTACTCTCTTCGTTTTGCAACTCGGCGATGATTGTTTCTTTAATCTTAAAAAGGAGCCGGCAATGCATGACAAATGTCATCACTCACTGTTTACGGAAAGTACCTCGAAGGCCTGGCCGCAGAAGAAATACCGATAAAAGCAAAAAGACCGGCGAGGTCTCCGGGTCTGGCACGCCGACCCAACAGGTCGGACGTCACTCGTTAGTGCATATCTCAGATCCACGCTGAAGGATACCAACCTAACTTCACTGTGAACTTGTGCCATTTGCAATCATATTCATACACGATGGGTCGTTAACTGAAGTTTTAGGCGGTGGTCGAGACCGCAGCCTTGCAGATGTTTTAGATCAGAGTATGAAGTGTGTATACGACAGCGAACCTTTCTCCATCATCCCCCAGAAAAATGCCATTGAATTTATGATCCGAAATGCATTTTGTATTTACACAAAGTGCATCTGAACGTACCGTATTTAATGGAATCGTCGTATCTCAATCATCACCTCCATTAAAAAATGGCGCCAATGTTTTTCCACTTTTCTCTTTCGGTTCCCGTAAATCAAAAGACCGGGATCCTTTCAGGTTGACAATGGAGGTAGAAATGGCAAACCGGTGCACTCTTTATGCAATTCTCTGAATTCCAAGTCTACATCGCGACTTTAATCGAAGATAAATACTCCATAAGAGAGATAATTTGTCGACAGGAAAGCGACACATGAACTGAGTATCCTATACGAGAACAATGTGGTTTTATTGTTTGTGTTACAGCGCGAAAACCTTTGATTAATTTGTTCGGTTTTTCTCGAAAAATATATATTATAAAATAACAATAACAACAGTTAAATAGTAACCATGATCAGTTAATGTAAAAAAACCACACACAACAACAACAGCAAAAAACAAAAAAACAAAAAACAACACACACAAAACCCCCCAAAACCTTCAGTTCAGGGCTAATTAAAGTTTGAAGAAAACTTGCAGATCGACAGGAATGTTCCGTTTTCCCCCAAAGTCATCTGCCCTTCGTCTTTTTCTTCAATACTCCTTTTCAAAGTAGCAAATCTACTCACAAACAAGCAAGCATGTAAATCTTCATAAGGAATAAAGTTGGTTCATCTCCTGCAAGCGGGCTTGTTTACAGCTCGGTTTTTGGAATAACAAGATGATTGGTATGCGCAATGAGATGCAGAGAATAATCAGCGATGGTAATGAGTCTAATTATCAGGCAGGAAATCAGCTCCCTCTGTCTTGAATAACGGGAATTCATCTGTAATTAAATCTCGGCTGATTACCATGCATTCTACTCGAGGATACAACTATTTTTGTTAAAGAGATATTTCAACAATGGAGTGAGGAAGAGCAATGTTATTCTTGTAAAAATCGAGACAAAATACAATGCCTTTACATTTTGACAAACCTAATTACAATGGTTCCTATTATTTTGAGAAACGAAAACAAAACAAAAAACAACAGCGTTTTACACTAGGCTTAATTGTTTTATTTGGTAGATTTTGGATCTTTGCAAGAGGTAAACCAAACTCAAATCTAAGTAATTTTAGCGGTTGTATTGTCAAAAATAAAACCCTCTCACTTGTGAGTTGTGGAGGGTGTGAATAGAACCGCTGGTGTAACACTTTGACGTTTCGATATGTATGCTATGGGAGTATGAGCGTCTTCAGGAAAAAAAAATCTTAATTCCGATGGTGCATACTGCAAGCTGATTTGTTTCAATCATTATTTAATTATTATAATCATCATCAGCGTTCTCAAAATAGTCAGCAATGCTTGCAAATTTAGGAATATACATATTTCAAATCAATAGAAACTCACTGCCAACCGAGCTTTCAAATAATACGTATTACACATTTTCAATTACACTAGATAAGATAGTATGGAGAAGTGGTAATTATTTTACAGTTACATCTACTGTACATGCGTGCTGTGATAACTCCGTACCTACTCACAAACAGGTGTTGGAATTCCAACAACCCTTCAATTGAATAGCAAAAGAGCAATTAAATCTTATTTAGATAACAAATCCACCATGAATTATTTAAACACTGTACGAACATTACTGAATTAATGAGACTAATTATTCACACGGGGCGGATATTAATTTCCTCCTTGTAATAAGACTATACGAAGGTGTATCACTTCGATCTCACCCAAGTTGATGGACATTCTGAACGCGACAATCACCACGCGATTATCGGTGTTTAACTTGCACTAGTCCGTCATTGTGGCGATTCCAATAAACTTGTTCAAGTCCGCAACTTCAATGTTGAGAAGTGTACAGTGATTGGCATTAAGGGCGAATATTGAATTATACTCATTATATTATAATACTTAATCAATATTCCTGATTCGGTGATATGATCTATGAATAATTGAGTGAACTCCCTTGAAAGCCTATCCAGTTAGATGATAAATAATTTTGTGAAAAGTCACACTGCATAAAACATTCAAGTAATATGATTTGATAAAGAATCAAATTACAAAAACAATGTGAAACCTGAAGCGAACCGTGGCAATATCGCACGAATTTGTTTCTTGTACTTATTTGTTGAATGTTATCATGTGTAACTAAGGTTCATACTTAAAATGTCAAAAATTGCAAAAACAAAAACAACAATAAATATAGTATTAAATAAAACTCATTTCAAATAACCACTGATCCATGGTTCACTGAAATCAGTTAAAGCCCACTGCACAAACTAAATCAAAAGGTGTAATTAAACATGTTAATAGCAGTGGAATTCAGCAAGGGGGCCAATAATGTAATAATGGACTGACCCCGTGCCCAGTCAACCTGAATAATGGACCCCGAAGTCACCTTATGTCCTCAGTCACTCGGATAACACTTATTAACAGAGCAGAAAGTTCATGATCAAAAAAGGCAGGGCCACGAGTAATATGTAGGGGGTGAACCTCAATACTAGTTTATACGCTCGACACAACGTTAAACACATGATGTGCAATCACTATACGTGTATCTGCTCTGTCGCATTCCTTGTGCACAGTATAGCAAATATAGCGTATTAAAAACCAGGGACCAGACTGTACACCTTCCGTTACCCAGGAGGCGAATTTTTTTTTCCCAGCGCGGTAAAGGCCATTCCGTGCAGGTGCTAGTTGATATTGTAATGAAGCTTGGCACGTACGGATCCCAGTGAGATATGCACAGAATGGCCTTTACCGCGCTGGGAAAAAAAAAATTTCGCACCCAGGCAATAAGCCATTTGCGAGTTACATTTGAATAATGTCTGGTACAATGACTTGTTTAGTCACAAGTTACCGCTTAAATTTGAATTCCTCAGACTATCGAGACAGTTGCTATGTCACATGATTAGGGGCAAGCTTTTGCTTAGTTACGTAAGAGACGGTGAACACCCATACACAATTCTGAATGGATGTGTATGGCACAATGGTACCAGGGTTTGCTCATCTGGAGGTTGCTATACAAAAGCTTGCCCCGAACCATGTGACATAGCAACTGTCTCGATAGTCTGAGGAATTCAAATTTAAGCGGTAACTTGTGACTAAACAAGTCATTGTACCAGACATTATTCAAATTTAACTCGCAAATGGCTTATTACCCAGGCTTTATTTCATTCTAAAAGTTAATGCAACCAAGGCCGTGTTCGAAATAGCGGCTACAGCTACGGATACGGCTAGATTGCCGCATCACCATTTGTATAAGTATAGGACGACCTTAGCAACACCCTTAGCAACAGTCATAGCCGTAAGCTGTAGCCGCCGATTTGGATACGACCCCATACTGTGAGCAGAAGAAAATAGTCTGGTGACGCGCGCAGTAACAACCAGTCCTTTGTAAAAGAAACCTAAATCTTACATGCCGAAAGCAGGTGATAGTTCTACATGTAACTAAACAAAAGAAGAAGAAAAATAGCTGCTACGAAATTTTCAACAAATATGATGCATTCTTTATCAAGGTGTAAATCTCAACAGATAGTTCTTTGGAATAGTGTATTCGTGTAACCAGACCATGCCACCGTGTGACGCACGCTTTTCTTAGCAAGAGCGCCAAACTTCAGTTTTGATGGCGTGTGCGTTGGAAACAAAAACAAAATGGCCGCCCATGGAAAAAAATGAACTGCTGTAAAATCATCGTGAAAGGGATCAAAATTGATTACTTGTTTTGTACAGAGGTTGACAACATCAGCATCGAGGACGAATGTTGAATAATAAATATTATAATAATACCTGATCGTTATTCCTGATCATTAATGCATGATTCGAGGGAAAAGGAGGTTGCAGTTTTGTGGGTCACAGTTTTACAAGTCTAGAGTAAAACAAACCCATTCTGGTGACATGATTATAGCAACAGCTAGTAATTTGAGTTTGCTACACATGGGTATTAGATATGAGATAACGACTAAACCATATTTGTCATTTCCATCAATACTTTTTTTTTCTATGTGGGTTGTTAGCTCGCTCAAGGTTATACACTGATAAAAGACAATACCGTTTTACCGTGTGTAATAAATGTGGGTGGGGTGGATACATAATGTGTTTGGATAAAACACAATCGGTATATCCACGCTGCAAGAATGGGGTCTGGCAAAGTTTCAGCAGTTTATCACGTTGGCTTATGGCATGGTGATTTGCGCTTGAGAACCAAGTGCATGATTGTGTGTATATTCAACATTGTACATTGACGCACACATCAAATCCCCACTGCTATATTTAACAAATGATAGATCGAATGCAAAAAAATGCGCCACGCCTTCTTTTGAAGGAATATGTGATATGTCATGTTTTATGGTTTCAAGACCGGTGCAGCCATAAAATCATAAAATACAAGGTCCAGTCGAATTCTTTGTTGTGAAGGAAGGCCATTATAAGTCTCCAAACAAACCCGAGCTGAATGGGATGATTTACGGAGTAACTTCCCCGATACCCAGTGGGGTTATATTGATAATGGCAGCGGGCGACTGTTACCCAACCAAGGCCAGACGCTAGTACAGACTATATAAATAAAACATTTAGGCGGTATGAATCATTTTCTATCTCAAGAAAAAACCTTTAAAAAAGACAAAAATGAACGCTTCAATCTTCATCCGGCCATGCCGTAGATAGCTCGGGGCAGTTTGACCAACGAGGCATAGTTAAAGATGACTCCGGGGTTTTCGTCCCACTACATGCACTACATGCACTACCACCCGTCTCCACTTCTCCCAGATCCACAGTCATCGAAGCGAGAGTGAATGGGACCACAGTGAATCACCGGCCGGTAGACCAAGCAAAGATCGTAGTGGTACTGGTGTTTCAAGGAAAAGCAAGACTTTTCCCCAACCACGCACAGATTAACAATGTGCGTTGGAGTCTAACTAACGTCGCTCGCTCCAGCATTGCTCCGAGGTGTTTAACAATCAAATTTCCACGAATAAATTCGTCTTATCAAAGTGTAGTAATTGCTCTCCTTTTTTCTACAATAACATTGAATATGTCTAACATAATATGATGTGTACAGTACACATGTAATGAGTAAGCGTCTAGGTCGACACAATGGAGACAGGAAATTGTCTCCGTCCGTCCATGCTTTAAAAAAGTGCACAATTTCCTCGTCTTGGAAATAGATTCTTGATCACGTAGAGGGAAGAGAATTTTACCAGCCGGAAAACAAGAAATGAAAATGTGTACGATTTCTGTTATAACAATTTGAAAGACCCACATTTACGTACATCAGTCACCCACACCAGACATGAAAAAAACTAAACAACCACACACAAGAATCGAACAATAAAAAAATCGAATACAACTGCTCGACAAGTTTACACCATGTTCCCATAGCTAAAAACAAGAAGGTAATCTGCCTAGATAAAATCGATACCAGAATCGATCGTTTCACAAGATAACAGTCGATACCACACTGCACGCGTTGACACCTGTCGGCATGATAAAATCCCATGTATACCTTCAATTCGTTAAAACTAAAAATAGACAAGGCTCGTGTGGGGAAGATTAATGAAGCCTTTATAGTGCACCGTACGTGCTGAGAAGTTTAAATTCTAAGAAACAGTAAGTCTTGCCGAAACCCCTGCAAAGTCTCTATAAATAGCTTCCCGTTTAACACTGAGATAATGACATACGTCACGTTAAGAAGTGGCATTGAGATCTATGGAAAGTGGTAAGCTATCAGTTGGGAAGCCAGTAAAGTGCTGGGTCTCGTCTAGATGTAGTGGCTCAGTTGAGGGGTTGGCCCTGGGGGCGGTTGCCCCTGATTACTGGACTATAGGCGACGGTACGGAGGAAATTTAGCGCCTTGATGCATGTATGCATGTCTTGATATTTGGCGTACCTCATCACAATAGCTGTGTGCAAATACAATCAACTTATGCAAAGTATGAAGTGGAATTTCCATTTGTGTGTTAAACAAAACATTATTCAGTACTCAACCGGGTAATTGGTGATCAAACCGTTAGGGGTATCGTATAATGAAATGAATAAATACATCTCCCATATCCCACTTCTGCCACCAAATCATGGAAAGCAGCTTGACCACAAACGGCTTTCGTAACCATTAAGGTTAAATCAGCCAATCTGCCCGACTGAACTCAGCTGCTGAAGCCAACACAAACCCACACTCAAAAAGTGTCTCCTAATGCAGATGCGACCTACGATTCGTGGTCAACCAAAAACAACGTCATGCTTCCTTAATAGAAGCACGGCCCAGGAAGTCATACGTGTGGTAAGTGGAGAAAAAGATAGTGGCCACTCTTGGCGACGGACAGACAGGTTGTTTGTGCCGTCTGTCGAATCTCCAACAATTGTGGTGATGATTCCGCAGAGGTCATGCTCAAGCTGACCGTTTCACCATTTGACAATATGAAGGTTATAAACAATCTACATGCCTTAGAACGATATAGCCTTCATTTCTACATTCCATTCAAATCCATGTAAAAAAAAAAAAAAACGAAGCTGGAAGGGGGGGGGGGGGAGTCTGACACCTTTTTCAGCATGGTATTCACAACTTTAAATTCAGACAGGGGACATGACAACAGCTGCTTCGGTCTGTATGGACAAACAGTCAACATAAAACATGTCTTTAGAATACCATTATGCATAGAATGTCGTTATCATTAATATCAATTAATTAAAAGATTAGAATATCACTCATTACCAGAGAGAATGTTGCCACAAATTAACTGTTTATCTCAATTCAGACAAGAGACTGAGATGGAGACTTGATGGTGGAATTGGATATGCCAGGTCGCAGGTCTACCGAGCCTGTACTTGGACAGCTCTCCTGAACTCAAACATACAAAGATAATGCGTAGGGGGAAATAGTATCGTTTCTTCTTTAATATGCGCGCAACCTCAGGCAACTAATAAGGTTTCCATCACCCACATCCGTCCAAATTCCTTCACAGTTTCTTCCCCCGAAAACCTGCAATATAACTCGGCGCAAAAAAATATCAATAAGCTCGGCAATCGTTATTGCAATTTTCCCATAGAGGAATTTGGGCAGCGGGTTTTTGCAGACGTCCTGAAGGCCGTGACAGAGGTTACCCAACCCTTCCAACCTCCGGGCTAACACCGGGTGTAGTATTCCAACGCCCGGCCACATTTGGGGTTTATTTTGGTCCATTTGTTGAGGCCATTCCAATAACGCGACATCAATCAGGGATACTGCACGTCCGAGTGTGTACATGAAGTTCTTTCTTCGTCTCTCTCTTCCCACACCGCCTGATCAGAGAGATTTCTGTTCTTCTCTTTTACCGCAGCTTCTGGGTACCCTAACTTAATGGAGATCATTTACCGGCAAGAAATGAACGTGTACTCGCTCCCCGCAGGTTAAGCCATTTTTACATCAGCTCATACTCTGTAACTAGCAAAGAGAGTGGGGACTAAGTAAGTGAAGCTAACAGAGGCAATAATGAAAAACAGAGCGAGCGAAATCGAAATTTGTTTTTCTTCTTTTTTCTAGCAAGACGATACTTCATGTTAATATGCAGGTTTTATTTAAGACGCCATTTAACTCCCTCCATTTAATGGATCAAATCAAGACTATATACATTTGCAAAGAAAAGTTGTTTTCCCCCGTTTCTTCTCGTAAAGGTAACTGCTCATAATGTGATTCCGATTTATCAACGTGTAGACCTATTGGCTCATCATAATGCCTATATAAATCGAATTTAGTTTTACTTCATTTGTACAATCGACCACTGATCATACAGAGTTCCAAATGAAGCCCGGTGCTATAGATGTAGGCCTATGCTGTTCAAATTGACGCAAGGCCTTTGATGAAGGGCACACTTATCACTTGAGCGGTGGCAGCGTACACCGTGCAATTACTGAAAAGCGAGCCGGCTTCGTACTATCGTGGCTCTCTCCTTCGTCATTAAAGAACCGGCGGTACAAATCGAAAAACAAGTCCGTGTTTACCGTTCCCAATCACGTCCAGCCTGTCAGACCCAATATCGGCAGGTCTATAATGGCGCATCAACATCTATATGCCGTGGACGGGTTCCTAACTTTGTTGTTTAAGGAAACGGATATTAAATTGGTGAAGAGAAAGAAAAATAGTGTACACGTACGTAGGCACCTTAAGGGGGTATTTCAGTGGAAGTTTCTTCACTTAAGTACAACAGAAACAAGGTCTCTTTTTAGATCGCCGACCAAATTCTAAACACATTCGGCATTGATGTGATTTGACGAAGCCTTTTCAGCCCCACAGAAGTTAATATATGATGTGAGAGGCAAAGTTAGACTTGGAACTTTGGGAGAAATATTGACCACTCCACTCAACGCTTTATACTAGATGCCTCTTTGTGAGCCTTTTCAATTGGTTTCATGTTCGGCTTATTATATTTAAAGCAATGCACTCCGTCCTGTGCCTTCTTGTGGACCCTAGTCCAGTGTTCTCCCTTAACACTGGTCCGCTGGGCAAGTGCCTGTTAACACCCGAGGACAAGTAACAACTCTCTCCAAGTGGTCTGGCTGACTAGTTCAGTGTTAAAAAGCATCCATATTTAATCTGAAATAAGGACTAGTGAAAAAGCTGACGGACTAGTGAAATGACAAGCTAACTGGTCCCACTGGCTGAAAAAGTTAAGGACAAACCTTGCCCTAACCGAACGGCGCGTCGATTATCGGAGCCTAAGCCTAAGCCTAGGTCAAAGCCGAAGCCAAAACGAAGCCAAAGCCGGTACAGGAAACTCAGGAGAGTGATGAGGTACGAAGTTTCAAATTACAGTGAAGAGCGTCCGTGAGAGTGAGACTTACCGGGAATAGACTGTGCAAGTCTCGCGCGTATTCGAACTTCCGGAACCAAGTTGGTCCCAACCATATTGAGTTTTACGTGTGCAGGATTCTGTTTCTTCAAGTACTTTAGTTTAACTAAATGTCTTATATATTTAAATTATATTATATTGTTAGAAAAGTAGAATTTAGTAATAAAGTCGATAGGAAAGTAGAATAATGTTTTCAAAAACAACAAAGGAAACCCAAGAATAAGACTTGACCCCGTTTCCGGTTACTTGTAAATAATTACGTATTTTGCCCAACTGCGTTAAAATTGTCATTAAAACCTATATTATGTAGTGGTCGCATACATTCGGGCGTGATTTGCAAATGGGGTTGTAATAAATCGTCCCAAAGTAAAATTTTGTTTCAATGGTATTTTTAACAATTTTTCTTCTAATGTTGAAGTGTTTTGTATAAATGTATTTTAAAGGAAGATTTGATTTCATAGAAAAAATGATTTATCTTTTTGATTCGTTTTCAATCGGGAAAAGGCCACCCCTCCTCAAGAATGCACGTGGCTGCAGTCGAACCATTGCGCACACTCCAAACAGAATTTGACCCCAAAAATGACTACAAACCGTTGTGTCATTGATAACGGAGAAGCGACGTTTATTTAGTTACGATTTGTAAATCAAGTACCGATGGATGTCAGACAAAGTTATATCTGAGGCAGACACAATCACAATTTACATTACTGTGTGAGGCAATGGCATTCATACTATACTCCGTCATGCCCTGAAATTACAAGATATGGGTGCAGTGCCATTCTTGATTTTCATTTGACGAAAGAAATTGAGTTTTTAATCAAGTCGTTGGAACTGGAAGCGGCTCAACAGCTCAAATGAACGTCAACACAATAATTGTAAATAAGAGCCTACATACTTGCTGTTAAGATGTATTTTTCCCCCTCCTTTAACAACATAAAATCCTAGAGTTTAATCCGTCCAAGTAAAGCAATTAAATTCAACCCGATCCTTAAGAAACATTAACAAGGAGCAGGAGTATTCTGGTGTATGTTGAGCCTCTAATCACACCCGCCCAGGAGAAAATAAACAATCCCACCGATGAAGAAGTACAACTTATCACATGCATTTCATACATGCCCAGAAAGTACAGGGTTATTATTTTGGCTTTCTGGAGTTAAATCAACAACATCCAAATTGGCCGGGATTTCCTTGCTACGAACTACACGCGCTCACCCAACTATGTTTAAATCAAACAATATATTTCCACTTACAACTGCGCAAACAAGGTGCACATATATTTTTTCACACACCATCATATGATTACGGTGTACATGTTTGACGATTCCATTTATTGCTGGGACAGTTGCCCGGGGCTCATTATCTCAGTACAATGTACCACCACAATATCAACAGAATTTTCGACAATCAATTTAACTTAATTGAATGGTTCACATACACATCTCAAAGTCCCGCTGAGTTAGTTTCGTCAGCTTTAAAAGATCAGTTCTACCGAATGCCGTCTTGGAAGACGGGGTTTGAATTGAGTTAGGAATGATGTCCTGGAATAGATTATCATGTACACAATCATTAGACCCGATGCTTCGGCAGATCTACATGTCTGCAACATCACACACTTCAGCAGAGTTCACTCAATATCTTAGACTGCGAAGATGTTTTCATGCATAGAATAATTGAAGCAGCAGCGGTAATTAAATTTAATTATTAAGAACTGTCACATTTGGACGAGCCGCAAACGCCGCGATCTTTTCCAATTTCATGTCGCTGCGAACACGATCTGCTTTCAGAAAGGTGTATTGACTCAACAAAGTGTAAACACAACCCGCTGCAAGAAACAAATAACATTCGCTCCCGACTTTTATAATTTATGTAAATAAATACTCTTTTGCTACTGTGACCCTCTGGCTAAAGAATGCACGTTTCGGCAAAAAAAAGTATGCAAAGGCAAAAGCAAAGCTAGACATTCCATTCCCTGCAACAACCAAACATCCAAACGAAAACAACTCGATAAGGATGAGGCTTAACCACGGTTCACACAAAGAAAACATACATGTACCCCTTCGTGTCTGTTCAAGAAAATAACTCAAAGTGCGCAGAAATGATGATTAGAGTCGGGGGTAAGACCATAAGCCCACCTCACGAAATTAATTTAGCATTTATGCATAACGCCACTCGGTCGATGTCATAGGATATGTTTTATCAAACTATCATAGAAGGTGCCCCAAAATGAAATGCGAAACCAGGAGCAGATATCCAATAACAAGGATGGGTCTCACAGTGCATTATGACACCTCTGGAGCACCGTAGACAACCACCCCCCCCCCCCCCTCCATGACTACAAATCACAAACTTCGTCGTGGCGATGTGATGGAATTTTCTCAATGGATGGTCCAATCATCGAGCTAAGAGTAGGCGTGCTAAGGGGCCTACACGATAGTCAGTATAATGTTAATTCTGGATCTTGGGAAACAGAAATGCTATTAAGCCATTCCCAAGTCCATCCTACTGGGTAAAGTAAGGAATATCATTTTTCTATTACAAATTATTGTTTAGAATAAATGTTTCCTTAACAATTAAAATAACATTTAATAAAAAAATAAACAAATACATAAACAAAAAAACAGCAAAGAAATAAAATAAAAACACCAGTTCAATATATACAGACCAATCAAACCAAAACAAAACAAAACAAAATGCCATATGCTTTTATGAAAGCAACGACCCTGCACGTTAATCTTGAACAAAATAAAAAAATTAAATTATGAATGAAAAAAAATATTGAACATTAAATTACGCTCAGCCAAACATGACCTTGAGTCAATCAATTAGCGAGAGGTGAGTGAGAAAGAGCGAGAGGGGAGTGAGAAAGAGCGAGCGTGTTTCTAAAACGCATAAATTACTTTGGGTCTATATTAAATGTTAACAACACACACGCAGTGTGAACGTTCAATTATGGAGTAAAAACATAACGCATTACCATAACACTACAGACACACTGAGACACAGAGCAACGAAAGTTTCTGACTTTCCTAAAACATTTTATAATTTTTTTATTTTGGTGTAATACCAGCAAGTTGGCATGTAAATAAATTATCCACTCTGGTATGGTTTTAATTATCGCATTGCATTGATTTTTTTCTTCTTTTTGCGTGTAATTGTATCAGGATGTACATGTGCACTATGAATTATTTATCTGTTGGTGGTGGTGCCAGCGGAAAATAAATATTTACTGCAATTTCGATTTCCATAAAACTCATTTGGAATTAATTATTCAAATGTTTTATATTATGTTCACAGTTTCTACATGAAACTCATTTGTTGTAAGTTTAGTTTTCCCGTCTCGTTCGTACGTAAAAACAAAACAAACCAATTTGGGTCAATTCAGCTCCCTCCTAAAAATCCAAGCACTTGAAATATTTGTCTCTTTTTCCATATTTTGTAGACGTAACGGTGGATAAGTCTAAAACTGACGGTCTAAAGGAATTTGATGTACTCCTACTGTCCTAGTTCTAAATTTAATATACTTTTACGATCTAGACAAAACCACAGGTATTTAGACAAGGCAAAGTCAGTGTGGCTAAAAACAACAGCCGACTGCTGCATACAAACTACACGTTGGGGGTTGTAATACATACCACGGTCTGCAGCCACTCCAGCACAACACACTGCGTAGAGTACTACACACACAGCCATACCCATCTCACGGGCCGTCTTCAAGTTACCGCTGGTCATAGTAGCAAGTTTGTACGCACCACACTACTGCTCGAACTATCCCGTAAACTCAGGAAAGTTTCTATAATGTTCCAAGAATGTCTTCGCTCTCCACGGTACGTGCTCCCAGAATCCACGCTGATTGAGTCCGTTGCTGTTACATTCACAAAGTTTGCTAGGTCGTGACTCATTATATAATATCAATAAATTCCTGTTCCATCATTCATATACTCACGATGATGACCAACACACCAATCCCACAGTTATGATTTCAAGCCTGGGCTCAGAATGTGTGTGTGTGGGCCACTTACAAACCCCGCCTGTTTGTGGAATACCCCCGCAGTCAATGGCACACTATTTTCCTATCAATCGGATATACTACACGGTCCACTTGCCATAAAAGATTTCTGTTTTGGGTCAATCCATGAGTCCGGATGAAGTTTCCATTGTCCGCCTGCAAGTTTCTTTATTTGGTTCTCGTCTGTGAGCAGCGGATTATCGCAGTGGTTCCTGTACAATGGTCGTACAGTGTACACATAGAACGATGTGTGCCTAAGCTTTATTGTGCAGTCCACTCGCATTGCACGTTCTGTGGATGGATGGGGGCGCAATGTATGTGTGCGCACAAGGTGCTGCGTCAGCTGCACGCTCACAGTCAATTTACCAGGGACGGACCTATGACTTTCTAAACGTGTAGTTCGCGTTACAGGTTCCTCATTAGATTGTGCACAAACACTGTAGTTACACTGTTGTTGATGCTCCTTGTTATATTTAACATTATTAATAAAAGAGAATAATGGGATGGCGGCAATAATACCCTAGAAGCAGGTGCTTGTAGCGGGAATGCCGTAAATCACAGTAAATTACAAATCTAATTACATACTGGCAAAATAGGAAAAAAACAGACGGACAGACAGACCGGACGGGACAGACAGACCGGACAGACAGTCCGGACAGACTGTAGACCGGACAGATAGACAGACAGACAAAACAAAAACAAAGTCCATACTAGTTTAAGCAAATTAAGATGAGAGTAATACATGCATAAACAACTGAATATGGTAAATGACATACATTTTTTAACTTGAACTTTGTAAAGATACCATATAAAGCTTTAGATTCTTTTTAAATGTATTAAGGGATTTACATTTAGATAGAGATAATGGAAGAGAGTTCCAGTTAACAGGGCCGGAGTAGGACAAGGTATGCTGAAACATAGTTGACTGTGCGTGCGGAATGTGGATCTTAGAAGAAGACCGTGTATTGTGGGAATGGACTAAACGGTTAACTTTAAATAGTGCATTGACTGTTGGTGGAAGTAATCTATTTATAAATTTAAACATAAAAATATCTTGCTGATACTTGTTTATGTTTAGAATGGTAAGTAAATTTAACTTTTGAAATAGTGGAGCGGTGTGCTCCCCGAAGGGAACCTTGTTGATAATGCGAATTGATTTCTTTTGAAGTTTTACTAACCTATTAAGTTTTGAGTGGTATGTGTTGGCCCAAATAATATTGCAATATGAGAGATAGGGTAAAATTAGCGAACAATATAAAATGTGCAAGATAGAGCAAGGCAAAATATGTTTAAGCCTAGATATGATACCAATATTTTTTGCGATTTTATTCTCAATGTGTTTAATGTGAAATTGCCAAGAGAGTTTTTCGTCTATATAAACACCAAGAAATTTGGTATGAGTCACTTGTTGAATAGGAACTCCGTCAATTTGTATTTGAACACAACCAGACAGAGATAGTGAGATATGTTTCTTTTTGTGAAAAAGTATGCAAGTACATTTTTTAAGATTAAGTGAGAGCCTATTTGCTCTAAGCCATAAGGACACTTTTCCTAGTTCATTGTTAACTGTTTGAATTGAATTTAATACATTATTTTTTTCACACGCATAAAATATATTGGTATCATCAGCAAACAATATGAAATTTAACAAATCTGAAGAGCTATAAATATCATTAATATATACAGAAAACAAAAGTGGACCAAGCAGTGAGCCTTGGGGAACTCCACAGGTAATGAGATTCGTAGCAGAATGTGAAGAACCAACTTTAGTAAACTGTTTCCTGTTCGAAAGATAGCTACGAAACCACTCCAGCGGAATTCCCCTTATGCCATAGAACTTTAGCTTTTCAATTAGAATGTTATGATTTACAGTGTCAAATGCCTTTGACAAGTCAAGAAAGACACCTATAGAGGAACAACCAGCCTCAAAAGTCTTGGATATCTTATTAACCATGTCAATTATGGCCATGTCAGTGGAGTGGCCGCTTCTAAATCCATATTGACCATTGTACAGTATATTAAATTTATTAAGAAAGGACATAGTTCTAGTATACGCTAGTTTTTCTAGTATTTTGGAGAAGCTGGATAAAACTGATATAGGTCTATAATTACCAAGTTCACACTCATCTCCATTTTTATAAATGGGTGTAATTTTAGCTATTTTTAGTTGTGTCGGAAAAATACCATTAGACAAAGAAATATTAAAAATGTGACTTAGTGGAATGCTAATGTGCATGACCACAGTTTTCAAAACATCTGGATTTAGGTCATCAAATCCCGCACTTTTTCCATTTTTAAAAGATTGAACAATTTCGCAAATTTCAAATGGACTAGTTGGATTAAAGAAAAGTGTGTTGTCATAACCTCCCTTTAGATAATCATTAAAAGTGGCATTTTCATGTGGGATGGTGCGGTCCAACGATGGGCCAATATTGGTAAAGAAATTATTGAACATGTCTGCAATTTCCGTTGGCTCGGTTATTTCCTGTCCATTGTGATTTATGCTGTCAACAATTTTACTGTTTTGTTTTTGTTTTTTTACAAGCGAATTAATAATGGACCAAGTCTTTTTAATATTGTGCTGAGCTTCTTCAAACCTCTCTTTATAAAAATCTTCTTTTCTTTTCTTTAATACGGCAGTTAGTTTGTTACGGTATGTAGAATATTTTATTTTATTATTGGATGTCGGTTTGTTTAAGTACTTTTTATAAAGTTTGTGCTTATAATTTATAGATTTAATTAAACCAGTAGTCATCCAGCACTTTAACTTACGTATAGTTTTGACTTTTTTTAAAGGGAAGTGCTGATTATATAAGTGTGAGTATTTAGTTTGAAATACATTAAAAGCTGTATCAGCATCATCATATGACAGCACATCATCCCATTTAACATTACACAGAGAATTGGAAAAAGCAGTTTTATTATGTTCATTAATCTCCCTTCTAAATTGATTGTCATTTGCCTGGGTTTGCTGAATAATACCTAGTTTAGTTACTTGAAATATAGGTAAATGATCAGTGATCTCCGCAAATAAAATGCCACTATGAATGATATTTTCGGTATTATTACAGATAATGTTATCGATTAGGGTAGCACTAGTAGCTGTAATACGGGTTGGCTTGTTAATTAAAGGTAAATAATAATTACTAAAAAGACAATTCATAAAGTCCCCAGTAGTACGGTCGGATTCGTGGGATAGGAGGTCTATGTTGAAATCTCCCATAATATATATTGATTTGTTTTCATTATTGATAGAATGTAAAAAGTTATCAAAAATATTGACAAAAGCAGTAGAATTAGTTTGAGGTGGTTTGTATAAGACACCAGTGATAATATTTTTACGCCCTGGTATTAAAATTTCAATGAAAAGGGAATCACAGATGTTATCTTCGATAACAAGGTCATCTCGTATTTTGAAAGATAGAGAATTGTCAACATATAAAGCAACTCCACCTCCTCTTTTGTCATTTCTATTTTTAGTGAGGTACTTATATCCGTTTAATTCAAAGGGTGGACTGTCTTTATGGAGCCAAGTTTCAGAAAATCCCATAACTGAAAAGTTAACACTTAAGAGTTTAAGATAATCGCGTAATTCTAGCTGATGAACCTGCTCTTTTTGAAGCCGCTAAAACTAAAAACACAACCTGAGAATAATATCAACGAACAAGCCTTCCCTTTCTTCCAGCGATGAAATTGAGAGGTGCAGATCATTCTCCCCCTTTTCAAAGCATTTACGTGTGCAGTATTTTCACAGCTGCCGACGCTTACAACAAGTCATGAACGTGGCACATTGTGATTCGGGATTCGTTTTTACATACACAGTGAGACAAAAAACGAATCTCACACCAAGACCACTGTGTATTGTTATTCTTCTTCGCGGTGTAAATAATTCAGACACGAATCGTACAAATGCAAGGCTTCAAGAGACCATTCCATGTAACCATCTTCTTGTTTCTCCCCCTTTAAATCCATCTAAATTAATAACAATGTCCCGAGACACTGTGGAGGAAATAAAATAATATAACTATTCCCTGTTTACAAAAATATGGGCAATGTATACTACAATGGGCGTCGAATACAGTGTATACAACAAAGATGGCTGTTTTGTGTAAACAGTCAACGTGTGAACAATTTACAGTAAAAACATTCAGAGCAGAATAATGCACAAAGTCCTTACAAAATATAAACAGTAATAGCACTAAAATAACGTTCATAAATATTCATATTTTTGAGATGAAATTTAGTACACTGCTTTAGATTGTATTAATTTGTTTCTTAAACCAAATAACATTCGTTTACTTTAAGCAATTGTAATCAAAGATGTATTGATAAACAAATTCATAATAATAATAATCATCATAAAAAGAAGATAGTTAAGATCTAAAAATATAAAGATCGTTTTTTCACTTCTTGAAATACCTTTGCAACAATCTAAACGAATGATTGTGGATGTTTAAAATGCTTTCCCCGATTAAGAAGAAGAAACAGAAATGGAAAATAGAAAGGAAAACAACAACAACAACAACAACAACAACTGTGATTGTAACTCATCTACACGTTGAGAAACCAAAAACAACAATTCAAGGTTGCTCCAACACGGGCTGGAATATTAATAACCATGATGATGCATGCATTACGCAACACGTGGCAGGGACATTTTCACGGCTGGACGGTTGGAGCATAGAGATGGTTGGAGTGAAAGACGAGAGCCCTAAGCACGAAATTGTGTTTGCTCTTTAGTTGGTCGGTTTCAGTAACAATACCTTAATCCGATTCGCTGTTGTCGATTTGGCACGGGTGACATGATAATTACGAGGATGCATCAGTAATTCTCTCGTGTGATTATGTCAAAATGTGCTACTGCGACAATTGTTGATGGATGAGACCGTGAGAGACTATTCACATGCCCGTTGGTCATATTTTTTCATCTCTTAAAAAAAAAAGTCTAGACCACAGTTGAGGATGAAACAGTTGGAACTGCATCATTTATGTGCCGGCTGTGATGTGCAACGATCATAACACAGTATGATGATTATTAATGTGTTCTAATTTCTAACCATTTCAAACATTCAGCACTTTCTCCCGTGGGTTTTCAACCAAGACTTGAATCCAACATAGCCTTGCCAATTAAATAAGGAAAGGCATAACCGTCAATTGGAAATGTGAGACTTTTGAAGAGGCCGAGATAGGGCGCCCTCAAAAGAAGCTCTCTCAGCAAAGCACATGTTTCTCTGTGATAACTGTTGATACAAAAATTTCTTTAATTAAACTGTCTGTAGTGTTTTTATTCTGATTTATTTCAAGGTGACAACTGTTTTTCAAAGAGAAAACTTACGGATTTTAAAAGTTGAAAACAAATACTACGCCTAGGTCCTTGCTTTATGGCATAATACACAATAAACACCCTTCAATAAAAATAATAGTGAGAATAAAACAATAGGGAATAATGATTGGCATATTATGGTATGATTATAGGCAAGGTTTTGGCTGTGGTGTTTTCCGTTTAAGTCGGTCTTCTTTGTTCCGACCCCACAAAGACCAGCCTTTACGTATAATAACCAGTTATTGACGGCCACTTTCGGTAACTCCTCCGTGATACCAGTGCCATCGATCTGTTGCCATCTTGGCCATAAGCCGACCATTCAACACATTTCTCTCCACAATTGACTTTCAGGTTTCCAAGCACTCGATTGTTGACTTCTGTTTGTCCTATCACTTTCTGTAGGCCCTCTCAGGAAAGAGTTTTGGAATAACAACACTCTAAGTAGTGTTTATCTAGACGTTTGATGCCTTCACACTGTACGCAGAAAAGACAGGTATAAACAATTCCCGATACAATGAACCATGGAGGTATATGAATGAACACACCATACAAATAACCTGTGAAATAAAATAATCAAACTAAGTTTAGTCATGCAGAAATCAGTAGTTATGTATACTACAAGGTTTTCAAGAAAATAATAACATTGGCCCCCTATTTATTTACTTTTTGTTGTGTGTTGAGATTTCAAAAGTTTGGTGCACATTGATAATCTGGCGTATTTCGATTTTGCAAATCAAAACGAAAACTGATTAATTGGCAGGCCTATCATATACTTTAAAAAAAGAAGTAGGTAATTAGTTTCAAAAGTCTGTAATCAGTTTCCCACCGTTATCGATTCCATTTATTTCTTTATAAGGTAGGCTTAATTATTGTTTTCTTTTTACCATCTTATGCTAGTTCGAGAATGACTGTCAACACAGCAGCTTTGAATCAGAACTCTGCAATGCTGAATCACGATTGGAAACGACCTGCTGATGACAACAAAAGGTTTAAAGTTTCCATACAACCGATAGAATAATGTTATTACTCAATCTGAGTTGTGGAATACGTTTACATCGATTTAAACAGAATAATGTCCTCCTGGCTGATTATCAAAGCACATGTGCCCCATCACTTGATATTCAAAATGACAACGAGTTTTCAAGGTTGGAGGTAGGTATAGCCATTCTCACTCAACTCATTATTTCAAATAACCAACAAAAATAGTCACTTTGATCTTTAGATAAAAATAATAGTGTCTAATTGCTGGGTCATACGGAGCAATTGTTTTTACAACACTGTGCGTTTGCTTGTTGCATCAGTAAAATGTTTGTAAAAAAAAAAATCGGTCGCTGATTAATTGTTTCGTCATCATAGGGCCGGTCACAGCTGATCACACGGACCCTTTGAAGCTGTCACACAAAGGAGGTGTTACCGTCTAAACCCCCGCTCAGCCGGGTGCCGCAGCTGCCTCGACACTCTTGTTATCAACCTCTCGTTAATACTCGTAAAAGGATTCCATATTAAGTGAATAAAAATAACGAGCTTAATCCAGACATGATCTCCGGGCATGCAGGTCTTGTCCTGGTGGTCTCTGATGATCTGGAGATCTCTCGATATTGATTAGTTTCTTTTGTGTGATGCATGCTACGTCCTCAAGGTACACAATGAAGACAAATGAGACTGAAATGCTACAGTCCCAATAGCTTCATTAAAACCACACAATTTGATATTAAAAAACTAGCACAATATTAGTAGGAATGAATAGGGTGAATGGCCGCGTCAACTGTACTAGCCGAAAGTGCTTCAAACTGGGATTCTAATAATTGTATCTCCGGTCCTCTCATCATTAAGTAGGCTTTATTATCAATGAGTATTGTAATTGTTCTTATGTTTTTGGTATCTTTAATTGTTTTGAATAATTTTATTTTTAGCATTGGATACAATAACGTTGGCACAAGATTAACGAAGAAAATGTTTAAAGGCTCTCTGCAGCCCACGTATAATTAAAACAAATAAAAGCGCCCTCTCTAGTTTGTTTGCAATCCGTCTGAATGAGGGCGGTATACAATTTTCATCAAACCGGACGTTGGTGTTTTTTTGAAGAGTTTGGGACGGCATCACTATGTTATAAGTGATGGTTGAAGATTTGCAAGATGTCAAAAATAAGACGTAACTATAAATTATAGACTTGCTGGTACAACCATGTGTACAATCTCTTTTGAGAGGAGTGTTGACTCTGAAAAGAGCTGGTTTGGTCGCGACGATTCAAACATTATTGTGCTCGTCTTCAGGAGAAGACGATTACAGTATACTGTGTCTGAGCAGATTTTCTGTTCGAGCAGAGTTTTGTTCGAAACGCCGAGACTAAACCGGCTCTTCTCAGAGCCAACGCTACTCCTCCCAACCGGCTCTTCTCAGAGCCAACACTACTCCTCCCAACCGGCTCTTCTCAGAGCCAACACTACTCCTCCCAATCGGCTCTTCTCAGAGCCAATACTACTCCTCCCACCGTGGTTTTCCTCTCAAGTTTACTATTAATAATTGTTACTTCTTATCTCTTTGTCATTTCATTTTTTTGAGTGACATAGTGTGCAGGTCTCGGGCGTATTCAAACTTTCGGGACTAAGTTGGTCTTATTGAGTTTTAAAATTAATGTGCACAATTCAGTTTCCTCAATTTTTTTAGTTTAACGTACTTTATGACTATAACAAAAGTCAATGTTGGGAAAGTATTACCAATAAAATCTATCTGTTAGAAAGCAAAATAAAAGAATAAAATAGAATAACAAAAAACGAAAGCAAAAAAACAACCCCAAAAACAATCAAAACAATGAGAACAAGACTTGACCTCCGCTTCTGGTAACTTGAAGTGAATAAATAAGAATTCTGCCCAATTGACGTTCACGTTATCATTACAACCTTGTAAAGGCTGCATCAAATTAGGGCACGATTCGCAAACGGGGTTTCTAAACAATGAGAATCCTCGTCCCAAGTTTAATTTTGTTTCAATGTTAATGTTAGCAAATGTTTGGATTTATTCATTGTATACAAATTGAAATTTTATTTGTAACAAATTTCTACAGGTATTTTTTTCTCCAGAATTTGCAACTGTCAAATTATACCAGTATCCAAACTTGATGTGGCCCAACACATACATGAAGTAACAAACCTGTGAAAGTTAAAGCTCAAGCGGTCATTGGAGCCACGAGCAAAAATTTGAATAAAAACTTTGAATGTTTTCACTGTTTTCAAACATTGAGTTTTGGACTTAATAAACAAAATAGTGCACTCCTATAGTGTCTACCATAATTTATCAAGAAAAGGCTTATTGTTGCGATGTAATCTATAATTGCTTGTAATTTTTCGCTTGTAATTTTTTGCTGATTTTAAACTTTTTTTTATACCTTGTTGTTAATTCTGTTAATGACTTTGTGTTTATCTATTGGGTTTTTGTTTTTAAATGTTACTCTGTAAGCGCCATGGAGCATTGTTTTCGATGGATTTGGCGCTATATAAATTGTTTACTGTTATTATTATTATTATTATTATTATTATTATGCAACGTTTCTCGATAACTGCTATTTCATGCAAACCGTTTATTGCCGGTATGAGGAACAATGCAGCTTTAATAATAATAATAATAATAATAATCAAGGCATTTATATAGCGTTCTTACACATAAAAATTATAAGGTACCACAACGCTTAACAACAATGAATTATACATCAGTCAACAAATAACAATACATTCAAAGGAATTAGAAGTAAATAAATAGCCTAGTAAGCAAAATAAGTCTGGAAAAGATAAGTTTTAAGCATTTGTTTGAATTCAGTAACTGAAATGGCATGACGTATTTGATAGGGAAGATTGTTCCAAAGGTTTGGAGCAGCTGCATAAAAACCTTTGGAAGATGAAGTGTATCTGGTTTGAGGTTTTGTGAGAATCCTTGTATCGAACGGAGTGTGCGATTAGGCTGGTAAGGAGTGATAAGTTCAGTAAGGTAAGGGGGAGCGGTTTCATTCCAACATTTATATGTGATGGTTAATAGCTTAAAGATGATACGTTCGTGAATAGGAAGCCAATGGAGTTGTTGAAGGAGGGGTGAGACGTGGTCAGATTTTTGTTGCCATAAAGATTAATTTGGCTGCCCTGTTCTGGAGTCGTTGGATGCGTTTGGTGTCTTTGCTGGACAACCCATTGAGAAGAGAGTTTCCATAGTCTAAACGAGATGTGATCAGAGCACGAACAGCGTGGTGACAAGTTGTTTCGTCTATCAGGCTACGTACACGTGAAAGGTTTCTCAGATGAAAATTGACAGTTTTACAGATTGAGGAAACATGTTGGGACATAGTCATGGCCGAATCAAAGACAATACCAAGGTTTCTTATTATGGAGGATGGTTTGATTATGGTATTTTCAATAGAAAGAGAAATGTTGGGTACACGTTTTTTAATTATTGGTTGTGCTGCAATTCATTGTACAGTGGTGTGGGAGCTGCGGCTTGTATGCCCAACAAGTCAAGGTTGCAGCCAAAAGGTACGGCACTACAGCCAGGAGTTACACACGCATGACATCACAACTTTTGAACTCGTAGTAAACGGCGTAAAGATAACGCCGTATAAGAGTTAGCGGCTACAGCTACGGCTACGGCTGTTGCTAAGGGTGTTGTCAAGGACGTCCGATAGGTACATGATGACGAAGTAGCCGTAGCCATGGCCGTAACTGCCAATATACCCCTTGCATATGACGTCACAAGCCCCCCCCCCCAAAAAAGTCCCACCAATGAGGTAAATGAAGAGCTATCATTGGCTAATTTGCGTGCGTGTTTCCATTGTTTGGCACCAAAGATGGCGGCCAATGTAATGAATGGTCTCTTCGGACACGGCCTCAGAATATTTGTAGCGCAAAAACACCTTCACTTCTTATGACTAGTTTTTTTGACATGGTGTTAAAAAAGAACATATTACCATAATCAAATAAAAAAAAAATATAATTATCACCATAAGCAATGACTATAATTATGACCATTAGCCTTTCGTCAAGACATTCGTGGCTTAAGCAGCTTTGCCGCAGAGCGACTTGAACCGGAGACCACACACGTGCGTGGCGAAGCATGAGGTCTTTTCAAGCTTATCAGGAATTTCTGATTTTTTCTTTGTTTCTTAATTTTTGCTGCCCAACTTGGGTAGCAAAATACCCAAACCAATCATAGGTGATAGGGTAAGCATACATTAGCCCACTTTGCGTTATGATTGGTTAACCTTTCAGCGCTTTACTTATTTGCATAACAAATATGAATAATTTGCAGTTAAAGAAAAAATCCTAAAAAAAAAAAAAAAAAAAAAAACGAACAAAAAGAAAAGAAGATGGAAAGGCGAGTTTTTGTTTCTTACCTTTCTAATTGTTGTTTTATGTCTGCTGGCAAATAAAATAACATATAATGAATTCGAAACTGGGCTGAAACGTGAATTTATAATAGAATGCGTACAAAACAGCAGCGGTGGCCAGACGATAACATGTTTTGTGTTTGTATGTTTGTCTTTTGATGGGGGGTGTGTAAGGGTTTTTAGGTGTTTGTTGGGTTGTTTGTTTGTTTGTTTGTATTTTCTTTGGATGGTGGAGACAAACTGGTATTTTTGTTTCTTTTTTTAAGGGAAGGGGGAGGGGGAAAAACTGGTACAAAACTGCATGTGTTTTCCAAATGATACAGTGGTAGTCAAATATCAGACAGCATATAATAAAAGACTATATTGACCCTTCTTCAATCTTTCATTGATGTAAATATTACCATTTTACTAATATTTGAAGATACACACCAGTTCAACTCACCATGGCGAAATCTCTCTTTATGGAATTTGGAAATCACTCTTAAAATGTTCAATGGCTTCGAATAGATATTTAAATTTTTAATTTTCAATGAGTTGGATCAACAAGGGCTATACTATACAACCTTCATTTATAATTAAATGCTAAATTTGTAAGACCAACTGTCGTCATGGCTACTGGGGCGCTTTATACTAAACCAACAGAAAAGTGAACTGCAATTGAATGACAATTTGTTTGTTAGCTGTATAAAAGGGAATGCTTTGAAAAGGTTGACATTTTCCAATTAAGTCATCAAAGAGACTTTCATTTTAGTCTTGTTCTAGTTTATGATAATTCCCATCTTTACCGGCAATTTTGTTTGATATAATATAATAATAATAATACGATATATTTATATAGCGCATAATGCAGAAGCCTCTATGCGCAACACAAAACAATGAAATGAATATAAAAGCAAGTTACACAAATAAAGATTCAAATAAATGAGTTTTTAAAAGTCCCTTGAAAATCTGAAGAGAGCCAGCTTGGCGAATATGAAGTTAAACAGGGGCGGCGCAAGGGGGGGGGGGGGGCTGCTCCGTATCAGAATGGTGATCGCAAGCGCATAATTCGGAATTGGGCCCTGCACGCGGTGTTGACACAAAACACAGATGGGCGTTAAAAAATAAATATAACAAAAGTGAGAGAGAAAAAAAGAAAAAAAAAAAAAGGTCTCTGCCCGTTTTAAAGATGGCCGACCCTACAGTGTGACGTCGAGTGGGAACTCCCCATACAAGTGTTTGTGAAGGCGTGTATTCATTCCAATTTCTAGTATTAAAGAAACCTAAATATAAATACAGAATATAATGACGATACAGCCTTGAGAAACAAATGTCAACAGAACTATACATTGTCTCTCAAGTGGAAAAACACAATTCGAAACAGAGTGCGTCCTTAGAAGACAAGTTGGTCTGAAATACAAAGGCGAACGCAATGAATTGTTTAATTTGGGTCTAGATGTGTGGTTAATTGAGCCACGACGGGCACGAGGACAGCAGTGCTCATTCAGCCAACAATAGGGCAATATCTATTCAATACAAAACCTCGTGCTTCGCTTTATGAATTACCTACAAAAGAACCTAATTTAAAAAAAGTGATGCTCAAAAAGTCTGGAGAAAATTGAGTTCAATTTGCGATGAAGTTGTAATAACCATCGCTTTAACTTGTCACTATACGGAATCCCTTGCAAGACACGCAAAACAAGTCTCGTGCACGAGGGTTTAGTAGGCCTACTGTTTAAAAGAAGTTTGAAACACTGTTGTTTTATTGTATTCGTTTATATTATGTGTATATCTCTATATATCTTTTGAAATGATTATGTCTTTCACGAATATAGATAACTTATCCAATACGACATTTATTTCACATTGACATCCTCAATGACAAAGGCACAAATAAATACAAGCATGCTTACAGTAAGTAAGCATACATAATGTAATTAATTTGTGAAGAGCTCACTTGACTGTAAAAAACAAACAAAAACAAACGAACAAAATACACATAATGATGTCAACATGTAGGAAACAAGGTGAAACATCGCTTTTGTACCCACAAACAGGACAACACTTCAGAACAGCAGCAAATGGACAAAGACAGGACAATATAAAAAAGAACGAGACTCGGTACAATGTATTGATTAGCTGACCGAATTTAAAAATAAAACACATGGTCTCTTTTGGGCTCCGTAGATCTGTAAGTTCATTAATTCATGATCTTCCGAAGCCTCATTGTGATACGCATTGTTATGACTCTTTCAGAGTGCTGGTTCTTCATGGAGTGACATTTTGGCTTCGAGCCAGCGCAGTGGAAGGGAAACGTGAATCTATAAACCAGCTATCAGTATCAGACCATTATGTCTGTGGCTCTCTAAGTCAAGCGTCACGGCCGGGATTCGAACCACAGGACCACTCAGCCTTAAAGCACAAGTGTCACATTGGTAATTGTCAAAGAACAGTCCCAGCATATACATGAGAAAACAAATATGTGAACATTTAAGCTCCATCGGTCATTGGAGTCACAAGTGGGGAAAAAACTTTAATGTTTTCACTGTTTTCAAACACTTGGTCTCACGAGTGCAAAACCAATTGTTTTACTCATTTCTTCGAAAACGTCTGCATTTCAAGCAACAATTATTTCACGGGGAAATTGCCACCATGACCATCTTCGTACCATGTATAGTTGTGTGCAAATCTGTGCAAATCTTTTACCAACAATATACACACCCTTCAAAGAGGGACTTCAAGGCCAAATTCAGTTTTGTGATGCACTCATTTTCCAATAGGTAGATTCTTAATGAAAATGGGGAAAATTCACAAGTCTCTTATCTCACGTTAAAGGCACTGTACACGTTTGGTAATTACTCAAAATATATATTAGCATAAAAACTTACTTGGTAACGAGCAACGGAGAGCTGTTGATAGTATAAAACATTGTGAGAAACGACTCCCTCTGAAGTAACGTAGTTTTTGAGAAAGAGGTAATTTCTCACTAAAATAATAAAAGACTTCTGGCCAGAAGCCTTTTATTCCTATCTGAAAGCACACTAATTTGTACAACAAGGGTGTTTTTTCTTTCATCATTTTCTTGCAACTTCAATAACCAATTGAGCCCAAATTTTCACAGGCTTGTTATTTTATGCATATGTTGGGATACACCAAGTGAGAATACTGGTCTTTGACAATTACAAAACGTGTTCAGTGCCTTTAAAACGGTGTAAAGCGTGACTGTTTTTGATATCCTTCAAGTTTTTCAAAATACAAAAACGCTTCATGACATAACGTTTCAAAAACCTATGGTCTGTACGTTTTTGTACAGATATATTTTTGAATTTTTGAATTTTGATGATATTCAACCAAAACGGCATTACAATTTACCTTTTGACTAACACACACACAAAAATCATCTTTGGAATTTACAGTGGATGTTCGAGGACGTCACGTTTCAAATTTCGCTACGAAGATCATCAGATAAAAATGAAAAATTGTTTAACGTGAGACTGGAGACTTGTAATTAGTTAATGACTTTCATGATGAAGCTATCCATTGAACAAATTAGTGCATCACAAAACTGAATTTGACCTTGTCATTATTACTCTATTGTTCCCTTTTCCAAAGAATTTCTCTTCAATGTATAACTTGGACAAAGAAACCTTTGGGGAAGCTTGGATCCATTGTTTTAAGAGCACCCCCCCCCCCCCCTCGCTCCACGAGGTTTGCTTGCGTTAGCCCGTGATGTGGGATAAATTAAAACTAAAAAACTTCGATGTTCAAGTGTAATTTTTCTTTGCTTGGGCGCGCCTATAGATGGATTGCAATACACGTCATTGACCGCCATCTTTGATGAATTGTGCACGCGTGAAGAGCTATCATTGGCTGAGAGTCGTGCGTAGCGCGTACACGCGTGCACTTTTCCATTGTTTTACATCAAAGATGGCGGTCAATGACGCGTATTGCAATCCATCTATTGGTATCGTTGGACGTTCCACGTTCTAAACAGGTATATATGTACATTTAATGGATCTTAATAATGTATGACTTTTTTCCTGAACATTTTAACAGATCTCTGGTGGTCTTTCAGTTGTTAAAATCACCTCATCTTATTATTTATCAACGTTGCCGTCGTAATGGATAGGCGACAAGGACAACAAAGTCTCATCAATTGATATCAAATCCAATAATTGGTAATTCAGTGGACAATTTTACAGTATTACCGACGACTGTTACATGCTTATTTCGTGAGCACTCACGACAGTCTACACTGATGGCAGGTTTACAGTCAGTAAACGCTGTCAGTCTGTTGTTGCGCTTTTTGGTTCGATTTGTCACCGTCGTTGTTGTTGTTGTTATTTTTCTTTTCAACTCTTCTTCGTAACCAGTAACCTTCAATTTCTTACCGACCATGTTAGTGTTACCAGTTTACACAAGAGCCTGGACTTTTTATAGGCATGTATACACAGCTCAGTGTAAACAATTATTTACATTTTATGAAGGTTTTAGCATGGGTTTAGGTAAACGATTTTGTTTGTAATAGATGTAATTATTTTTTAATTTTTATATATATATTTGTTTAGATGTTAATTTTTGTAATCAACTTTGATTTATGATGAGAAAGGAGGCATATGCCTATATTCAACCTTGTGTACTGATGTTTTTACAGCTCTTTATTCTATGTGTTGAGAATGCATGTCAAGTTCCCCGGGGTACGATCTTGCCTTTCAGAAAACGCACTAAAATTCTCATGTTGACAATGGTCTATAGTCTGTGTTAATAAACATCTTTCATTGTAATATTGCTATTGTTTTGAGTATTTTTAATACATTTTTTTAATAAAAACAATTATTTAAGACCAAAAAAGTTTCTAGATCATTTATCATTGGATGTACAAGTGCAGAGTTGGGTCAAGAGTAAATGATGAAAAGTACTTTTGATGTCTAAACCAGAAGGTGTTTTAGTATAGATAGGTTGCAGTATGACGTAAATCGGCCATCTTTACGGGCAGTTTGGAACACACAGTCATGCGTTGCGCGTGAGAACGGCGTGCAGCACGCGCACATTTCACAAAACTCATTGCATGATTGGTTAGTGAACGACGCGGCTGCGTTAATAATTTGAGCGCTTGACGCGCCTGCAAGCCAAAATGCGATTTGCCCGTAAAGATGGCGTCTACTGGGAACTATCTATAGATAGGTTGCAGTATGACGTAAATCGGCCATCTTTACGGGCAACTTGGAACACACAGTCATGCGTTACGCGTGAGAACGGCGTGCAGCACGCGCACATTTCACAAAACTCATTGCATGATTGGTTAGTGAACGACGCGGCTGCGTTAATAATTAGAGCGCTTGACGCGCCTGCATGCCAAAATGCGATTTGCCCGTAAAGATGGCGTCTACTGGGAACTATCTATTGCGAAATCTCTCGAACGTTAATAGTAACTCCCACACTTTAAACGGCAGAAAGTGGAACAAATCGATAGTGGTATGTTGAAGCAACATACTCAAGCTCACTCATCTACTTTTGACAGTAATATTCAGAAAACAAAATTTATCTGTAGGACTGTTACCTGTATGGACCATCGATGAAATGAAAGATTAAAGATGATTGTATTTGCTCACAAACCACCAATTCTGTGTTCTGGCTCTATAACCTTTAGCGTAAAAAAAGAAAAAGAACAAAGAAAAGCTTTTATGCATATTTTACTCATCGTTATTTTTTGTCATTCATAAAACGTTTGGAGAAGGCGACCTTTTTGAGTGGGTTTTAAATCCTTTAATGTTAATGTTATTTAATTACACCAGCTTCATATTATTTCATAACTAAAAAAGTCCGTCAAATACATATAGTTCCATCAATTATAAACTTTTTTATCGAGCAAATTACATTTCTCAGGTGATATGAGTTAACAAAATATGTTGATTCTTTCAATGGGGATAATTAACGATGTTACACATTGTTTATAGAAAGGTCGTCTGGCATTTACAATATTCACCCTAATTTCATTCCGCTTCGCTTGAGTGTCCGTCTCCTTGCATTAAATTAGCATAATAATTAAGGAAACTATAAACAGTATTCGACAAAATGATGGGATGTTGTAATACAGTCTAGCAACGCATGTCAAGCTGCAGTGCCGCAAGTCAGTTTGAGCTGGGATACTGTCACAAAAGCCCTGGTAGGACGTCAGTGTCTGTTACATATAGCTACGGAGGAGTCCAACCTGGGCTAACGGTCAAACAGCCTTGGGGCAATGGAGTGCGCGGTGCGTCTGGTAGTGCTGGGCGCGTTTGTTTTATCCAACACTTTCATAAACGGTAAGTCTTGTAATACTCTAAAATAGCCCATATAGCTTTATCATGTGGGACTATATTTGTAAATAACGTGTAAATTGTTCAGTTAGAACATCGATATTCTCGTAATACCACATACACTGCAAAAACAGGGTTGCTAACATTTACAGCATGGGTGCTGACACATAGATACCCAAGAGAGAATCAATACTTACACAATAGGGTAAACAAATAGGACCACATGTAATTGTGTTGGCAGACATTAGTGTTAATAAAACACCCTATGATGTATTTTTATTATATTTTTTCTTTCTTCATGTTGTCAATTTTAGCACCCGAGTTTTTGCAGTGTACCGTACTTTTTTTGATAACAATTCAGTGTTAGGCGTTTGATTGTTTGTTTTTATGTATTGTGTTTGCTTGTTTATTTGTTTAGCGGGTGGCGTGTTATTTTTTTAATTTTGTGTTTTTTGTTTTATAAGTACTGTATTTTTTGTAATGGTTTCTGTGAACCTTTGCACACGAGATACAATCGGGTTAAAACAGTTTTCCCAAGAGATACCAGGGAGGCCGATCAGCAATCGATAGTTTATTTTATCTGTAAGTTTAATTAAATCCGTTAGTTTACATGCGTTCATCTTAATACGCTACCATTCATTGGTAACGAAGGCCGTGTCTTGTGTAGCAACAAGACCTTCATAGTTGACAAAAGCTGTCTCGATCTGAAGGCGATGATTCTACCGTAACGATGATTCTTTCATACCAAGATGATATTACCATAAACATGGATTCGAGATTCTCCTCACCCTCGCCTCAATGTCATCCGCATCGCTATTATTATTATTATAGTCAAAAATAGGTAATAGCCTGACGTTTCTACTCTAGCAGAGTATTTCTCGAAGGCTAAATGACATCACAACACAAATAATCAGGTCCAGGTGTAACAAGAGCAGTCAAGTGGAAATACATGAATAAAGAGAGAGAGAGAACGAGAGGGGGAGGGGGGGGGGGGGTGGACAGAAAGCATACAGACAACGCAAGGGGTAAACAAATAGGAGACAAATGGAGGGGGGGGGGGGGGGGTGGAGGGAAGGGGCTGGTTTGACCACAAGAAGTTGACAACAAGGAAAGGTTGGAAGAGGGAGAATAAGTAATTAATATTAGTGAATTAAGGCAGACTAAAAAGGTGGATATTTGTGGGGAAAAAAGAGAAGGCAAAGACAAAAGGTTATTAGTAATTTCCTTCTTTGATGTTCAGACCATGGAGTTGAATGGGCTGGAGGGCGCCTTAACCCTATTTAGAGGAACAGTCTCTCTGTTATTATTTGTTCGTGGTAATTATTTGCATTAGGGCCTATCTTCAATTTCGCAAAATTTCCAAATTGGCATAATTTTTTTTAAACTTTTTCTTTTCGGGTTCAACTTCAATTTCTGAATGTATTAACCAAAATATTTGTTACAAACAAGAAAGCAAATAAATGTGATTTGAGTTGACACAAGAAAACCTTCTATGGTTACAGATTCAACATTCAGTTAGAATGTCACCACTTTATACAGGAATTTTTTTTCGTCAGACTGGGGGGAACAACACCAGCTAAAGGTCCACAAACAAAAACAAACCCTCGTCATTTGCTTTGACAATTATAGAAGCTGTGGCTGAAGTGTGCTATGTAGGACAAGAGTTAGACGGTACCCGTTACAAATGGGTGTTGGAAGCCCGCGACCCGTGCGAGTGCACCAAGATACGACTCGGGGGAGTCAACACAATTCCCCCGGCAAGCAGACCGGCCGAGACACGGCACATGGAGGATCTAGTCCTCGGTGATGATGCCCAACAGATCAGAGCGTGGCTGGATTGCCCGGTAAAGACAACCGTGGAAACAGGTTAGCCTGAAGTTGTATACTGTATTGCTTAAGTGTTTTGTCTCAATTAGATAATGTACCCTCATAACAGTAGTTTCAATAAACAAATGAGACAGCCAATTAATTAACGGGTGCTTTTTCTCTAAAAAAATAACAAAAATCACGTTTTGTCGAAGACGTTTTACAATATTTTTTACAGTTTGGTTATTTCAAATATACAAAATCGGAATAAGACTGGTTGGAATTTTTTTCTTTCACATGACAGTATTCTTAGATGGAACTTTCTGTTTATGTTTATTCATTTTAGAAACAACATCGCTGCTCAAGGGGACTTCGACGCTCGAGGAAACGTCAACGCTCGAGGTGACGTCAACGCTCGAGGAGATGTCAACGCTCGAGATGACACCAACGCTTGAGAAGACGTCAACGCTCGAGGTGACGTCAACGCTTGAGCAGACGTCAACACTCGAGGAGACGTCAACGCTCGAGCAGACGTCAACATCTACATCGGTGTGTGACACAGTAGTGCTTACAGTGACCCAACATGAGCCTACATCTTATCTGGCCGCTTCTCTCAACGAGCAATCAGTCTGGGTACTGAACTTCAGTCTTTCGATGAATGCAAAGGGAATTATTTACCTCCGTCGCACTAAAGATGGAGAAAATGACACGTTTAAAATCAGTAAGTTACAGTTACAGTAGTGATAGCAATGTGGCTACTTCCAATGGTCGGCGGTAACCCAATAACATAATAAAAATATCTATATTATAGTATACCATTATTATTAGTTTTTTTTATTGGGTTACCGCTAACCATTATAGCATCAGCAAACAACAACGACCGTTGTGCTTTGATCATCCATAGTGACAATGCTATTCACCAAAGATGAAACTGATAAGTTGCTTCTCCGGCGAGACCAAAAATAAATTGCAGTAAATCTGGTTTTTCCATAGAAGAAAAGCAAAATCAATTTTTCTATGATCACTTCACAAAAAGAGATCATTTTCCAGATAGTTTGCTAATAATATCACCCGATTCGACTACCCACTGCTGTTAATAAGCAAGGCTTGAGGGGGGAGATGCTATACTATAAGCGTGCCCGAAATATATTATCATCTTACATAATACGGCAGGCACACTTAGAAGCGAGGCCGGCGCGGTAGAGAATCAGTCACACCATTAACTTACCAATAATCATTGATCGGCAGAATCTCTACCTAAGCACCTGAATACAAAGTGGATTTGTTCAATGTGATTTCATCCATTGATGATTCGGAGACATTTTGGGGCGAAAACTTCCGCAACCAGAACTTTGCAGAAGAAGTCATTATTTCATGAGGCGGCCATGATGGAAAGCGCCACCATCCGATCCACGGAGAGAACGTAAACATTGCATATTATGACATGCCTCGCTAACAATCGTGGCGGGTGATATTATGTAAGATGATAATATATTTCGGGCACGCTTATAGTATGGCATCTCCCCCCCCCCCCCCCCCCCTCAAGCCTTGCTTATTAACAGTGGTGGGTAGTCGAATCGGTTGATAATATCGTGAATTTAGGAGCCATTTTGACTTTGGTTATAGACCTTTATTCCTCAACGTCACAGCTCGAGGTTTTGCCAACCAACAACGAGGTTTGAAAACCATAGGAAGCAAAAAAAGATGCCACAGTTTGTAGCAATGTTACACAATATTCAAAACTAGGGTTGATTTTTTGGGAAACAAAGCAGCCAATCTTTTTTTGAAAATGTTTTTAATTGACAATTTGCAGACTTATTGTATTTGGTCAGATTATCCGTTAAAACGATTGATTGTTTTGCTAACATTAAGCCGTTTGCAAACCAGGTAGAACAGTTTTTATTTCAATGTTTATTCGAATTGCTCGATGGGTGTTTTTTATTAGCTTCCCATGTCGACCTAGGTCTGACCCAGTGCATTTAGCTTTGACGTCATTGTTGTTAATACTCACCCGGGTCTGTCCCATCCAAGTAACTTTCTTGAGGAGCAGGTTACTTGCGGCTGACCAGGGTGCAAGATGTCGCAACGAAAATTTGTCTTAATGGCCACCATTTTGATTGTAATTCAGCGGGACACTTTCAGTATGTTTGAAACACGATTTCACCCTTGAACCAACGACTTTATGAGCATTAAGTAAATACCTACGTTTGTATCAACGTGGGCTTGTAAAACAAATTTACGTTGCAGTTTTACCTTAGGAATAATTATTTTACAATCTTTTCGCGAATCTATGAAAAGTTTCGGACGTATAAGCCTACGTAGTGCACACAATGAAAGTAGTTCCGGTCGGCTGTCTCAAGATGCATGTGGATGCATGTGAATGCTGGGGAAAAGCTGGCATTCTACTAGCTCTCGCCGGGGGCTCACCCGGATGAGCAAACCGGGGTCGACCCGGGCAAGCCAATCGAAAGCACCCAGTAGCTCCGTGGGATGCAATAATAGACTGGTTTCCAAAGCATTTATATATAAATGTATTGGACTGGTTTCTATGCCGCATCATCAATTTTGATAATGTTTATCTTGATAACGATGAGCAGGAGCCAGTCTAGTTCATAATTATCTGTATCTTTGGGGTCTTTGGCCTGCGAAGTTTCAGGTCCGTTTCAGTAATTGTACTTTGTCATGATAACATTTTTGAAGAGAAGTAAACGGTTGGAAATTAAAGTCAAAACCGGCGGCCTCGAACCGGCTACGGCTTCTTCTTCGAGTCCGGAGGGTGCCGAGGCCAAGGCCGTCAGAAGTAGGCCTCGAGGCGGAGGCCGGCCTCGAGACCTCTGGAAAACTGGTCAAAGACCCCACGAGGGCGCCCCGTAAGCTCACACACTATAACATAAGTATTATCATTTGTTTTTCAGTCATCATGGGCAACACTGTAGAAGTACAAAACCCCTCAGGTGGACAACTCGTACCGCCTGTTGCTTCGAATATCGGTACAACTCGACACACCCTGACCATTGGCAGTGATGTACTGAAACTCGACACTACCATCTTGAGCACGACACCTGCGCTGGACTTAACTGGATTGGCCTACGTCAAGTTTGCTTGTGAATCAGGTGTAGATTGTGTTTGGACTCTTCGTGGAGTCCCATGTTCTTGGAATTTAAATTAAATTTTATGTTGTACTTTGTGTCCATACATCAACATGAAAAGACCGTGATCGAATTATTATGATTACAATTTTCTTAAATAAAATATGCGTAAATTTTATCAAGTTTGGTTCATTATGAGTATTGACTGGAGGTCACCATTGCTGTATCAATACCTGTCAAAATCGTAAAAAAAAACCTAAAAATAATAAAAACTTCGACCAACGTCAGAGGAAATGATGAGTTAATGATCAAATACATTATGTTGATGTTAGATCGTAAAGAATACCACGTAATTGTTTATACATTCGGGCCGTGGGGAATTGGGGTTGGTAAGGGTTGGGAAAAATGTTTTGCAGCCTTTTGTGTTGTTCTGGATAACACCAATTATTACGGAGCCCCTAAAGAGACAGGTAAAACAAAAACTGAAAAGGTAAAACAAAAACTGAAATTATTTCGTTCCTCGAAATATTATTTCGTTCCCTCGAAATATTATTTCGTTCCCTCGAAATACTATTTCGTTCCTTCGAAATAACATATTATTTCGTTCTCTCGAAATGTTATTTCGTTCCCTCGAAATAACATTTCGGGGGAATGAAAACCCGACCTATACGTTTGTACACGAAATAGTACTTCGAGGGAACGAATTAGTATTTCGAGGGAACGAATTAGTATTTCGAGGGAACGAAATAGTATTTCGAGGGAACGAAATAGTATTTCGGGGGAACGAAAAAGTATTTCGGGGAACGAAATAATTTTGATAATTTTTTTACCTTTTGATATTATTTGTTTACCTGTCCCTTTAGGGGCTCCGTATTATTGTTTTGTTTTATTTTGTTGATGTTGTTGTTGTTGTTGCTGCTGCTGCTGTTGTTTCTTTGTTTTTCGGGAGTCTAAATAATTAAATTGAAGATGCATTAAAGTCCCTAGTAGAGTGAACAAATTTTGATATTTGTTTACCTTTTCACATTTTTTTTTACCTGTCCCTTTAGGGGCTCCGTAAATTATCGACAGTGTAGTGCAAAATTTAATGTGCAGCTTGTCCTTCCCTTTTTTTTCTTCAGCCTATTTATTATTCAAAATTTTTCACTGGGTTTTAATATAAAAAAATGCTTTCGAAAAAACATTTTATCAGCCTCATCATTATTATAATAATTATTATTATTATTAATAATTTTTTCACTGTTTCAGTTTAAACAATTGCTTTCCAAAAAAATATTCATTCAATTTTTTTTACAAAGTCTGCTTGAAAAGTTATGCTAATTTCATGTTTATTTTTAAAAGTTAAATCATACAGAAACAAATAACTAGTATTCAGACATTTTCGTCTTTGAGAAACTAACTTCTAAAGTTGTTATACATGATTGGTAGAGCTGACAAAATATAGTTGCAGACAGTGTTTTGTGCGATCAACCGTAATATACATTTAATAACAAACATGTACAAATTGGTCCTAATCTGTTAAGTGAGTCAGGTAAAGAAAAATGACAAAACTATGAACAATTTCAAAATCTAAGCATAATGTCCTTAATTTTGTTTGTAACAACCGAAATCAAATGCTGCTTATTTTTTTTATTTTTCAGATTAATTTTTCTCAATGGCTTTATTTCAGTGGGAAATAATTAACACACAAAATGGTTCTAGCTTGAACTTTATAATCAGTGATCTTTCGAGACTAAAATTTAACAAAGCTTTTTTATCCTTTCAATTACCAGCCCTGTATATCACCTTCAAATACCGAATTATAATGAATGACTGTTTTAAAAATGAGTTTATTTCAAATTGTAAATCGAGTAAATCGCAAGCTGAAGTTGGAATGTAAGCAACATCATTATTAACCCAGATAGGTTTATGAACAGATATTATAGTAATTTTCTGAATCACATCATCTGGTCCCTCTTCAATGGAAAGATTGGTACAATAGGAATAATTAACAATTTCGTCAGTCGAGTTGTGTCTCTGAAAATTCGTGGATTCCGGTCTATCTAGATCACTCCATGGATCCAAGGTTAAATTACACTCAAACTAAACAATTGGAGAGACGTGTCACCATTCACACGAGATGTTGGCTTTTCACTCTTGAATTTCAGACCCCGGGAAACTCCCGAGAAACAGTTATTTCCTTGAACAATACAAATCTCTACTTGTGAGAGGGTTATTCGAGTTAAGACCGAGTACTGAGCGTTCTTTTTTTCAGGAGTGGGGGGGGGGGGGGGACAAACATGATGTAAAAACAAACATGATTAGGTTTAAAATCCCCGGGGAATTTCCCGGGCTTATTTCCTGTGAGTTTGCTCTGCAATGTAAAAGAGGGTCTCTCACGGGAGTACCAGGTGATTATAAATTATCGAGTTTTTCGTGCTACCTAGACGATACTTAGACCACGTTCTCTGGATGCTCAGTTTCACTCTAACGACTTCCCGGTCAGAGTTGACCTCAAATCATGGTCCTGCGCGTTGCGATCCTGACTCATCTCTAGGTCAGTATAACCCGGAACCTGTGTCAAAATGACCAAGAAAAGGGTAAAATGGTGCAGAATTCTAGTAAAGACTTCATTTGTTTTACCACTTTCAAGATCAGCCTGACTCCGAAATGCCCGAGGCCCCCCTGGAACACGGATTACGGGTCAGTTCTGACCGGGAGTTAAAAAAAAAAAGTATAAACTGAGATGATATAATAATGATTTTGCGTTGTAAGTAAAGCTGTACAGTAAGCCAATGTTTTTAATCTCCTGGTAGAATAAAATACGTACATATTTAATCCATCGATTGTAAGTTTGTCTATGTGAGATCTCATATGAGCCTCTGCCTAATCTAAGAAAGACATTCTTTAGAAAATTAACATCTAACGTAACTTTTCATCCCAATCGATGCACAAGTCCCGACTGGTTTCAAAACTTTCTGAAGGGCCGGATACGCTCTTGTGAGGTCATAAAGACTCATCAATGAAATCATCACACACACACAAATAACATTTCTAGAGAAATTAACAAAAAATAAAAAATAAAAATAAAATCAACCACTTCCCTATAATTCTTCGTAGATATAATAGGTGGTGCAAAAATGATAGAATCATTTAAAAATGTTATACCATTCTTCTTACTTGAGATTTTTTATAAATTTGTTTGCAGTTCCCAAACCATGCAAGTCAGCGCGTATTCGATAATTTTTGGGAACACTTCGGTTCCACTTTTTGTGCCTTACCGTGCGAAGGGGGAAAAAAAATTGCGAAGTTCGTTTGTTCCCGATGTTCGAATACGTGACAGACTTGCACAGTCTAATGATTATGGTTGTAAATTCAAAGTTATGTTTTACATCAGGTTGAGCGCCGTTCAATTCTGTTTCAATAAACCTGTTTCCCCGTGCCGTGGAAAAAACCCAGACGGGTTTTACAAACATGATAATAAAGTCACCATGGAACATGAATATATTTATGTCAGATTAAAGATGTAAACTATGCATCGTAACACTCAGATCAATCAGATTTAAATCTAAAGTATTGTAATGCGGCTAAGCTAAAAAAAAAAAAAATTCTCAATTTGTTGTGCTTTAGCACATTTAAGGCTGACAATCGGTCTGTTTAAAAAAATATTCCCCGGTAATAATTCTAGGTGATTTGCACAATGTTCTGGAAATAAATACATGTTAAGAAATGTAGAACATATTTTTTAATCATGGTACATTCGATGAAACCTTGATGATACAAACTGTTTAGTCGTACCTCGTCTTAAGGTCATGTATCGATTGGTTTTTAGTCATTCAAAGATGGTAGCCACAAAGTCATTCATTTATCTAATCAACTTATTTAGTTACTATTAACTTTTGTTTGTGCTTGTTTTTTTCTTCTGTTTTTTTCTCAAAGATAAATTAATTGAAAAAAAGAGAGCTTTAATTGAAATAATTATTTTTCAAATTTAACTCAAATATCATCGGTCGCTTTGGTACATTTTGCAGACCAAACCATAGTGTTAAAGAATTATTGTAACCACGGTAACGTGTCGTATTATAAGTAAACATTGACGCCTCGATCTGCTTTTTGGTCGATACAATTTCATAGTTCGTTAGTTTCTTGTTTGACCGACATCAATCTACCACCAGTGGATCTATACACTGCACAACCAGATCTGGTTTACATCGGTGTGTTACGACGCTAAGCTGTTACATTGTTAAACTCGAAAAAGTAAGTGATTTCAATCAGGAATATGCAATTATTTGTCCGTTTTCCCCATTTCGACCGAAGGTTTTGATGCTCATTAAGGGAGTGTATACCTTTGGTAATTACTCCAAAAATTAATGATCATAAAAACTTCAAAATAATTATATACAATTTTGAGAAACGATTTCTTTCTAAGGAATGTGATTTTTGTGAGGGATTAAAAAAAAAAAAACAATTTGAAAAACGTTTCTGCATGAAACGTTTCTCATAATGTGTATTCTAATTACGGATTATTCTTCCTGCATGGACATAGAAAAAGAGATCCAGTTTTTCGGCGATATCTTTAAAA